>JAQISU010000071.1:3322500-3922500 GCA_029339505.1 Unio delphinus
ATGCACTCAAGAGTTACGCGTTAAGCTAACCTACAAACTGAGGTAATATTTTTAAAAAGTATGCACATTTAGTTATATAAGGCATATAACCAGCATAATTTACATGTTCACAAAGAATGGCTATAATAATGGCTAAAATTCTCATATAGATCAACTAAGGTTAACATAAACCAATTTTAGCTTTGTTTTGGCTGAGCAAACATGGTAACTTTCCACACATTGGAAAGCTTGATGTTTTGGAATCTATGATGTTGAGTCAGTGACTGTTTTTCAATTTGTGATAGTAGTACAGGACAGTTTATCATTTAAACCCTGAAACTTAGGTTAAGAGGGAATTTTGACTGACAACTATACTGGTACACTGATAAGTAATATCCTTTTTATTCCATAATATTAGCATTATTAGCATAGATTTGTAAAACAGGGGTGTAAGGCATACCTATGAACTTTTCAAAAGCCAAAAAGGGAATCTGAATTTAAACAAATCAAGATTAGTACTTAAAATTGGGAGGTTTCCGTAGCATTTTTAAAGCCTTGTTTTCAATAAATACTGATAGATCTCCCTGGTCCAATATGCCTGTAAGTTTCTCCCTATAACGTGCCATATTTCCACCCAGGACATGCTCTATAGTCTATTTTCATATTCTTGTCAGCTGTTGCCAAATTGCACAATAGCTTAAGATTAGTCTTAAATAAACAAGAAAGCCAGAAGGACTAATTGAAAGTTAATCCTTATCAATGCAACTATTTTGAGAAAACAACAGGCCCTCTGTCATAATTTAAAGAAAACAACAGGCCCTCTGTCATAATTTAAAGAAACCACATTCTACAATATTGTGTTCTGCAAGCACCAACAATTATTGACAAATAAAGGATTCCCAATTATGTTGATCTAAAGGTACTTAAATAGGCAGCCTCAGGGTAACATACATGTGGCAGCTATTTTTCCCTTGTATATGTCTTTTTTCCCTTACTGTCAGCTCGTAAAGCATTCAGTGATGTTTACTATAAATGTGTATTCTTAATTAGTTTTTGAGGACACATTTGCTGCATCGTATGTATTTTCATTCCTTTTAATTTAGCTCTTGGAATTGAATATCACTGTGGATGATTTTGTTCTAGTGTATTTTTATTTTATTTTTGTGTTGTTGTAGAGGTTAAAAAAATTCAATTTAAATGAATAATCATTAAATCTAACATTCTATTGAGTAAGGAAGCGAATTCTTTCTAGTAAATTCATAATTTCGCCACAACAATAATTCACAGGTAATACAACATAATATGTAGGACTTTTCTTGTTTAGACGAAATGAAAACTGAAGATATAATGTAATACTCTGCAAAAAACAAAAGAGATTATGAACTCTGGATGTAGGTGTGGAGCAACCACATATTTTTTTTTTATATCTAAACGGCGTGAAAGTTGAAAGGTATGGTGTAAAGTCGCTTGCATGAAAGCAAACTAATACTCAGCTTTTATGGTTTTAGCATAATTTTCTAAGCATTTTTCTGAAACTCCATTACTGTATTTTGGAGATATCATTTAAATTTAGTGCAATCATATTTAATTTTGCTTTTTATGATTATTCAAACAAAAACATAATAAATTTTTGTGGAAACCGATTTATACAGAGAGAACATGTAAATACATGTGTAGCAGGTGTGTATTTCGGTTTTTCAATGTTTCTAGTAACCCATATTTCCATTATGGCAGCAAGATTGTGACCCCACCCTATTGCAATCATACATATCATGGTCAGCGTCAACCATTTAATGGACAGGTACAAAAGCAGCCATCCCCACCGACTATTATGCAGTTTGGAAATCTCAGTTAATTCCATGGCTATTTTATTTTGTATTTAAAATTTTAAACTCGTACAATTACATCATAAATTTTATATGAAATAACTACAAAATCAACCAAATCTGAATTCACAAGCGCTAATAGGGGGATGTGGTCGACATGACTACACAACATAAATTACCACTGGTGAACTGTTAACTGCAGTGATTTCAACAAATCTTCGCCCTTCATCATCCTACCTTAGTCCTCACCCCTCGTTTCTTAAAGCGCTGACATAAAACATTTTAAAGCTATCCATGTTAACGACATCGTGTACGACTAAAATAAAGATGCTCACAATCAATGTTACTACTGTATCCTAATACCTGATATATCCCAATTATTGTGGTGCTCTCAGAACTTCGCTGTTTACGATATCTGTCATTCACTTCAAAATTAATGTTTGGCAATTTTGAAAACGTATAAAAGCCGCCTTGAGATTGGTCAACTGTAAATATTACGCCATCTAGTGGGAACGACAGAAAATAATTCAAGTTGTACAAAGGCTTAATATTCTGTCCTGATTAATCTAAAAATCGTTTAGGCGACAAAATGCCAGAGCATCAGAAACATACAACTTCCGACAGGAGGAAGTAACTCAATAAAATACGTCCCACGTGTTTTTATATAATGTGTTCATTCTGTTCATATGGCAATGACAACAAAAATAACATATGCTGAAGCAAAACAAATTCTTGAAAATGACGAGTATTCTCAGTTCAAAGAACAGACAAGCAAGATACACATCGTTTTGTCACCCAAATATCTTGGACATCTACAGTCTGGCATTGCTGATCACTTGAACTTGAAGTTGAAATTGTATAATGAAATGTACGATATTGCTATTTACGTAATCTCTCTCTCTCTCTCTCTCTCTCTCTCTCTCTCTCTCTCTCTCTCTCTCTCTCTCTCTCTCTCTCTCTCTCTCTCTCGTTGCAAAAACACGTTCATCGTAATCCTAAAATGCAAGACATCGACCCTTAAAGTTATCTTTTGTGGTTCGAGGTCGTTTTGCCTAAATAACGGCGCTGTTTGTGTTCTGATGTCGACCATGATTTTCGGGTTATGCAGGGTTGACGCTGGCCTCAAAATGTCGCAAAAAATTGCCCTCAGTATTTTGTAGCCAATTTTCAGCAGTGACTAGACTGTAGAGATAAATTAAACATGGAAATTTGATGAAATGAAGACAACTTACATTTGTGTATTACATTCAACAATGTGTTAAATAATAACATGTATTTTAAAAAAAAGTCCATAAATTTGACTATTAGATCATAGGTAAAAATAACAAATATTTATCAGTCAAATCCCGTTAAAAAATCAAACAATATGTATATGTTGTTGCCAAAAAAGTCAGCAGATGCCACCAATAAGGAAAATAAAATCAGAGTTTGTGACAGTGGCAAAGCATAGTGTGATCCCTGGGTAGTGGCTGATATCACTTATTAAAAGCTGCAGATATTTGCAGCCAATTTTAGCTGCACATATTGATGTACATTTCATACACTTTAAACCAGTTTTTCTCATATTCGTGGAACTACAGTCAGCTGTAGGGTTGTTTTGTTGACATGTACATTATAGGGTCCTACTAAATATTGCTAAGCCCGACAAAGCCATACAAAGCCATGTCAAATCAAATAAAAAATGTATTTATATTTTTAATTATATTGATGAATAAATTAACAAAGCTGAATAACTAGTTTTCAACATATTTATGCAAAATTATATGACCGAAAATTGGAAGACTAGAGTACAAATTCAAACTTGAATAATGGCAAAGTATGACAAAATCTTACGTAAACTGTTTATTACCGTATCCATTGTTCATTGAACTTATCAAAAGAAAGTGCAATTTTTTCAATATGTACTAATCACACAAAGCCATACAAAGCGCAACAAATCCTTACAAAGCCGGACAGTCCTAAAAGTCATTTTAGACAAGTGTATTTATATTGTAAATTATATTGACGAATAAATTAACAAAACTGAAGGACTAGTTTTCAACATAATTATGCCAAATTAAATAGCCAATAAAATTTGGCGCCAATGTTCGAATTAGAATAATAAGAAAATCGTATATAAAATGTTTATTATAAGTTTAAAAACGTTTCTTTCCTTGTCATGAGTTAAATATATAATAAAAAAACATTAATCATAGACAAAGCAAACGTTTTCTAGTTCTGTTATATTTATTGCTATAAAGTATGTATCAACACTATATATTATCAAATATTTTTAGAATGTTACAATATTGTACAAAGAATACAAAGAATATAATGAACAATATATACACTTTTTTTAATCTGACTTTGCGTGGCTTTGTCGGGCTTTGCTAGACTTTGTTGGGCTTTGTCATAATAATAAAAAAAATATTTGAGAAAATGCAAGATTTAATATTTAACGTAATTCACAATAGTTATATATATATTTGCGCGTCTTTGCTATGTTTAGTAGGACCAATATTGTACAAATAATACAAAGAATATAATGAACAATATATATACACTCTTTTTTTAATCTGACTTTGCATGGCTTTGTCGGGCTTTGTTAGGCTTTCTTAGACTTTGTCGGGCTTTGTCATAATAATAAAAATAATATTTGAGAAAATGCAAGATTTAATATTTAACGTAATTCACAATAGTTATATATGTATTTGCGCGTCTTTGCTGTGTTTAGTAGGACCGATATTGTACAAATAATAAAAAGAATATAATGAACAATATATATACACTCTTTTTTTAATCTGACTTTGTTAGGCTTTGTCGGGCTTTGTTAGGCTTCCTTAGATTTTGTCGGGCTTTGTCATAATAATAATAAAAATATTTGAGAAAATGCAAGATTTAATATTTAACGTAATTCACAATAGTTATGTATGTATTTGCGCTTATTTGCTGTGTTTAGTAGGACCGATATTGTACAAATAATACAAAGAATATAATGAACAATATATATACACTCTTTTTTTAATCTGACTTTGCGTGGCTTTGTCGGGCTTTGTTAGGCTTTGTCGGGCTTTGTCAGGCTTAGCAGTAATTAGTAGGACCATACATTATATTTCCGGAGCAGATCTTATGTTTGGTGACTTGCAAATCAATAGCATGTGGCTCTTTGTAAATTTGCACTAGATAAGGATGTGTCTAAAGCTTATGCAATATTGTTGCAGAATGATATGCATGCCACAAAGTTGCACATTTTAACAAATAGATGACATCAGACCTACATATTTTCCATCATGATCAACATAGATTTCGGGTATGGATTTATCAGACTAATGACGACTAACATCATAAAGAGAAAATTCAGGAATATCTCGCACTTATCATCCCATATCACTTTCTACCAATTAAAGTCATAATGTTTTAGTCAGACTTCACTACTCGGACGTCTTTTTTCTAAGAACTTCAAATTTTCACACAATCAAATGGACCTGTTTTCAAGTTCTCATTTGCCTACATTTCAAGTTGTTTGGAATGAGATGCGATGGGAGCCAAGAATGCCATCAGATTAAGTTATAGTATGTTTCTGTAAAGAAACAAATTAAATATCTTGATATTGTAGAAAGTGTTTTGTTCTACAGCACCAGTTGATTTCAGGAAAATCACAGGATTGCTGGCAAGTATACCATTCAAAAAATTCAACCCATAATATGAATGTTTGCACAAAATGGCTGTACCCCAAACTTCTCAAATATAAAATGTCCTCTTAAATCAATAGCACTGAAGTAAATTATTTAATCGGTTTGTTGTTTGATAATGTTCAACAATGTCATGCAAGAGTATGATAACATAGTTACTGTATTTGTCAAAATTCAAGAGATTTTATCAATGGTAGCATATGAGTAAAAATGTGCTCATTTCAGGATTGACCGACATTGACTTTAAGACATTGTTGTAAATGATTTTTTGCTTTTGTTGGAACACATGGAGTTATCGATATTTACTGTCATGCTCTTGCTGGTGGTCATAGTCTTGTTGACAATCTGGTGCCAGTAGAGGTGATTTATTCTCTTGGACAAGTTTCTATAGTAACAGGTGGCAGAATAAGGGTCATGGAAGTATCGTCCATTTTTCAAGTTGATTTTCACTTTGTGCAAGGTATACATAAAGTTTCCCAACATTACAACAAATATATTTCATCCAAAAAAAATCATTTTCGGTATTACTATGATATCAGAGTAACAACCCTTGCATAATCTGGAATTTATATATATCAGTTTATTGATTTTTTCCCGCAATCGTCTGACATTAATGCATTTTAAAATAAAACAAAGAATGATAAAACAGATGTAGAATATCATGAAGATCAGTGTTTACTTCATCACAGATTGCTAACTTCAAGGCCCAATTTAACATGGCATCCCGTATACATTAGTCTCAACTTATCCCCATTCATTTTGTAAAATATGCTTTTTTTATCAGAGCTCCTATGTGTTGACCTTTTAGCAGGGCGTCATTGGAGTTAAGCCTGTAAGGTAGAGCATCTACCTTGACATTTATATTCTTTAGGTCAATGTATTCCCAAATAAAATGCTTTTAGAACATGTTCCCCGGTTGACTGGCGGGGTGTCAAATTTTTCGGAATACCACACACTTTTGGCAGCCCATATAACATATTAACTCATTTTTACAAATTAATGTCTATTGTATTTGTCAGCCTATAAGTTGATGCAGTGTATAAGTTGAATGAGCAAATTTGCTATATTTTCCAACCTTCATCTATAAATGACAATGATGAGTATAAGACATTGGCTTCATGTTCTTCACTTTGTTTGACACAACATCATGAATTTTGTCCTATCTGTAACTCAAACCTTTCGAGTCTGGATTTTTAATTGTATCTTAAAAAAATGCCTAATTTGTTTCATACAAAGTATTTTAAATGTATTTTGTACTTTTAGCTTCATATAATGACGCTGACATGAAAAGTGACATAAAAATGTCAATGCTTTGTGGAATTAAACTATGAAAGATTCTGATTTCATAAATATTAAGCATCACTGTATGATATTTCAGATCACCAGCAATAGGGAAATTACAATATTAATGCCAAAATGCTTTATCCAGTAATTGTTTTACAAGAGAGATACTCAGAGAGATGCATATGTATTCAATACGGTCATTTCAATTTACAAGTTCAGAAGATGTCACTGGTTGAGACATTTTCACAAATAGCCATCTGGCATTTCCTGTCATTATAATTTACCGTATTCACAATGCCTATGGGCTGTCTCATTTCCTTATTGATATCCTCGCTAATCTGATATGTTCTGCCGAACCTTGACCTCAAACGGATATTAACATGGAAAACCCGACTAAAGCTTTAGCATATTTAGCATGCAAATACTGAAGCTGTGTGATTCTTTAACAATGGAAGTTGTAACTAAAAGAAATAGATCAGTCATCAGGTAACAAGTCAGACTTTAATTGTCAAGATATCTCTCTCTCTCTCTCTCTCTCTCTCTCTCTCTCTCTCTCTCTCTCTCTCTCTTAATGGGTCATAATCTTTGTCATGGTTATTCATCTTCTAACTGGTCAATTCTTACACATGCATATACATGCAATAAAATTTAAACAATATATATATATATATATATATATATATATATATATATATAACAACCAATGTATATTACTAGAGCATGATGCTTTAGCACAATTATATCTGTTGTACATTTATGTCTAATACTGATGATCATGTAATGGGTTTTAAAAAATCATCCTCAAAATGAAATATTTTGTACTTCTAAAGAAATTTTTTCCATGCCAAAAATGGTGTAACATTTGATAAAGCGATTCAGATAACAATCATATAGATGTCAATTCAGAGTATTTTGTGAAGCTAAGATTTCTAGTTTTAAAAAGTATTTGTCTTATATGCTGGCAATTACGGTAATATCATTAGTTAGTCAGACTATATTTGTTCTGATTTCTTTTTCGAAATCGAGAATCAGATTCTGACAAAAGCAAGTGGGTGCAATTTGGGTAGCCGTTTTAGGATGTATTTCTTTAGCATAACAAATAAAAACAAATTAACTAATCTAACTTTTGTTTCATCTTTGAACTGAACTCTCCTATAACCAACTTGGGCATTCCTTTTCCATAGCATTTAAAAAACACTAGAACTTGGAAATGTGCAAACCTGTAAGTGTTGAATATTGTTGAATACTTGTATGAGACAAATAGTATTTTTAATTGTTTTTTTATTTAATTGTGAAAATATTAACATTTTACTTGGTTGCCATAAGGGAAATTATTGCATGATTTTACAATAACATTGAAAAGATGGGACACATAACAAGGTTACAATCATCCCTACCTTACTCATTGACTAGCATATCTACCACTCTAAGTATGCGAATTAAAGTTGTTTTTTTGAGAAAGGATTTGTGTAGACAAAAGTTATATAACATGAAGTGATGTGTAACATTTCATATCTTCTGGTACTACTACAGTCACATTCAGAAGCTAGATGGTTCTCATCATTACAGGAGACGGTCGAAACATAGTTTTCTGGATGATCAAAAAAATAGTAATGTTATCACAGCAGAAAAATGGCAGTCACTCTTTGTGACAGGAATAGTTCATAATCTTCATATTAAAGTTAAATCCCTTTTCATTAAAATCAGAACATTCAGTATTTAAACTTTATATGGCTTCTTTAGAGTCCCAATTCATCAGAGACCTCTGCAAAATGTCTTTTGATCTTGGTAAGTTGAGCAGTTGCATTAATGAATATATTGTTTTTGAAGCATGAAGAGCAGTTTCTAATTTATAGATGCTGGCTCACCAGAAAGTTAAGTTCTGCATTTACATGTAAGCTGTCAATCAGTAGAGAAATTAGTGTTTTGTCATGTTGCACAAAATAAACAAAGATTAGTGATTATTTAAAGTCAGAGATAATATTATTTATAGGATGTATTAAAGTGAGCAGTTATCTTGTGTGGAGTGAAAATAGATTGGGAAGTGAACAACATATATGCATATTTTATTATTTGCTTTTGTGTGGTTTATTGCCATTTTTTTTCACATAATCTGTTATACATGACAGCCAGTATATTTTTTACAAGAGCCCAGGAAGAATCACTGTCCAACAGAAAGCTAATGTAAAGCTTTCTAACAAATATATGCAGGTAGAACTATGCTTAACAAAATAAATATGGACAGAGGTTATAGGTGAGCAGCTTCAACTACTCAGACATCTTAATCACCATGATTTTCTTGAATGGCGAACATAAAAAATCTTGATAATGTAATAATAATTTTAAAAAATAATAATATTTGCTACATAGTCAGTTTTGAATGGTGAGCTGGTATTCAGAGGTAATCTATATACAAGGGCAAAACTTTCCTTTTCCTATGGATGGCCATTATTTAAAGGTTAGACTGTATGCACAAACTTTAACATTGTTTTGCAAAAAGAATAAATTTAAGTTGATACTGTACTTAGAATATGGAAGGTTTCAGTGGTGAAAAAGGGAGAGTGACACAAAATCTAGACAAGTTGAAGTCAACATCACTTTCTCAGTGTATTTGGCGACATGACTTGAACTGGGATAACCATTTCTTAAGCCTGAATGTGCAGCTTTGTATCAGTTTTTGCAGTGTGCAACCTTGTGTTCAATGACAATGTTTCAAAACCTTTTTTTAAAAGATGGATCTTGATGTCATGTGGAATTCGGCAAATATACCTGAACATCTGCACATTAGAATAAGGATCATCTAGGTAAAGACAATATCCCGTTTGACCACCAACAATATTTCTGATATATTGCTAAAATAAAGAGGGTCTGTAGGTTTTAGGTGTACACTTGTCTGCCAACATGAAATAAATTGGAACCCAGAAAAGAAATTGCATATTGATCATCAAGTTATTTCTCCATAGTGGATAAAAGAACCGAAGACTAAACGTGTTAGATAATTAACAGATAACTAAGTGGTTTGTTAGTAAATCTGATGTGTAAAATTTTAAATTTTGAGTAAATGTTGAGATTAGTCAGACTATGGTATTTAAAATTATTTCACTCATTTCTTTTTTCTTTTCTTTTTTGTTACAGATGGGGTGGTGCTCCTGTAGTCTATAAAAATGTCAAACTTCTTCAAAGAAATTCAAGAATCATAGAAGAACAACCCTACCTTCATTTTGACATCCAAGCCGATTTCATTGTTTTTAGTCCAAAAATTGGATGCACACTCAAAGGAATAGTAAATAAAACCAGCAAATTTCATGTTGGCTGCCTTGTACATAACTGTTTCAATGCTTCCATACCCAAACCAAAGGAGTCTGTTGATAGATGGATGGGTTCAAGTTTCACAGTTGGTACCGAGTTCCTGTTTGTGGTCACAGGGATATTTACCAACAACAATGTTTTATCAATGAAAGGCTACTTAAAAGATGATGGGTAAGTTTGAAGACTGTGTAATTACGACAGAGCTCATGGTAAATTGTCGGAGAATAAAGCGCGTAATCTTTAGAAGCTCTAAGTGCTTGACAACATCTATAATGATATGAATACACAACAACAACAAAATCGGGAGCCCTGAGTGGTATAAAGCGCTCTCTGTTATGGATCACTGCCATCTGAGTTCAAGTCTCGGTTTTGGCCAATGTGGTTATGTGAGAAAGCTTTCCAGTAGCTTCTCATGGATTGGTGGTTCTTTTGAGTGTTTTTTCTATGGTTCTTCCTCCACCATTAATACTGGACCCTACAAAAAATCCACTATGAAATTGGAAAACAAAATAATGCTGAAAATATTTAAGGTAGGAAACATTTTTGAGTCTAATTTTTTTCTTGCAGTTGAAAAAGGTGAGTTTTAAGAGCAGTCTTGAAAATGTTCACTGAGTCTCTGTCTAATTTCAATGGGTAATTCATTCCACATTACTGGGCCCTGGTATACAAAAGAACATTGTCAATATGGCTTCATTTTCATAGTGGGAATAATGAGTATATGATTGTCAGAAGATGAGCATAATTACCTTGCTGGAGTACACACATGGGTGAGGCTGGATAGGTATGCTGGATTGGAGTCCATCAGTGAACTGTAGCACAGAGAGAAAAATTTGTGTTTGTTTCTGGATCAAATGGATAGCCAGTATAGGGTACAGAGCAGCGGGGAGGTGTGCTCTGATTGCGGTATTCTAAAGTTGATCCGTGCAGCTGTGTTTTGAAGCTTCTGGAGTAGATACTGAGACAAACCAGACAGAATCGAGTTACAATAGTCCAGTCTTCAACGTACTAATGAACACACAAGTGTTTTAGTGGCATCAGCTGAATGATATTTGCAAATTGAGCTGATGCGTCTCAGCTCAAGATATGCAGCCTTGCATATGTTCATGGCATGTTGGTGCAATGTGAGAGTACTGTCTAGAGTAACAACTCGGGTTTTGTAAGGAATGTGTGAATTTAATGTTGGTGTTGCTGATATTTATTGTCTGAGGTAAAGGATGTGAATGAGAAAATATGTTGTGATCAGAATGGCCTCAGATTTGTTATCATTCATCTGCAGCTTGTTGATTTTACATCAGAAATGCACTTCTCTATTCATTGTACGGTAGCATCAACTTCAGTTGGGTGGCTAGACTTGTATATTTAGGTGTCATCGGCATACAATTGGTGAGACACTGTGTGATGATCTATGATACTTGAGAGTGGCTGAGTGTATGTATTGAAGAGAACAAGTCCAAGAACAGACCCCTGTGGAACACAACAACATAGATCAACTGGGTTGGAGTGTATTCCATTTGCAGATACAATTTGTGTCCTGTTGACATGTAAGAACTGCTGTAAAGCTGTATTGGGAATGACAGATACATGCTGAAGACAGTGAAGTAATACATCATGGTCTGTTGTGTCAAATGCTGCAGATAAATCTAGGAGAGTGAGGACTGTAATCTTTCCACTATCCAAAGCAGAGAGAATGTTATTAAATACTTTCAGAAGAGTAGTTTCTGTACTGTGGCAAGGGTGATGTGCAGACTGTACATTGCAAAAAAGACTCTTTGAATTCAAATGAGATATAAGTTGGGCTAGAACAACTTTTTAATATGAACGGGAGATTAGAAACTGGGTGGTAGTTCTTTAAATCATTATTGTCAAGTGTTGGTTTCTTCAGCAGAGGCTTTATGATGACAGTTCTGAAAAATGATGGGAATTCCCCCGATGAGAGAGAGATATTAATAACATCAGTTAGTGAAGGCAATATTGGGTTTTAGCACTCAAACAGCAGTGATATTGGAATTGGATTAAGTTCACATTACTTTGGTGCACTCTTCATCACGATTTTCCGTACTAAATCCATAAAGACAGAACCAAGAACAAAAAACCTCTTATTTATCCCATGCTAAAATGGGGGATGTTGTGATGCCCTATGTTGGTCCATCCATTTGTCTGTCTGTCTGTAACTCTTATAAACTTGTAAGAGTATGGGTGGAAATTTACTAGATTTGGTTCATATGTTGCCCATGTGGTAAACACCTGCAAAAATGGTGTTTGGGCTTCTCCGGTAGGATCCCTGAAAGTAGATTGGGTCGTGTCAGCAGTTTTTGTGTTTGACTATTGTCAGCCACATCAACAGTCCAGGGATCAATCTAGACTTGAATCTTTAAAAAGCAACTTCTTCTTTTGGATGGAACAGGGAGAAGTTAGAGCAAAAAAAGGAGAAGTGGAAGCAAAGAAAATTATGCAATATACATAGGTTTCAGAAATGCTTAATTTCGAGTATTTGGGCACATTTTTTTTATATCTGAGACTGAGATGCAGAAAATCACCAATGCAGGAGTCCTCCATACGCATTTGTTTTGATCACAATATGGTGTAATTTTCCCATACTAGTACAAATATTTGCTATAGTTCAAATAAAAAGTATTAGTAAAGTTCATATTGTGTCATTAAGAAAGAGAGTATTTAAGTAATAAATGTGACAGATTAACTAGATCTCTCCATGTAAGGCCATTGGTTTTGATCACGTGACAATATGGCATCAGTGTTTGACTTAGTATAGCGGAGTGCGACACAAGGAGCATACTAAGTAGGGAACCAGACTAGAAGCACAAATCAGGGTAAAGGGAAATATAGACTTATATAAATTATGCCCTCTGTCTTTTAACACTGGTTTTAAGTAATATCACATTTTTAAGAGAAATGTTTATGTTCTATGTATATTATAAACATATTGTGTAAGTGTATATACAATTATTATATATGCAGTGTATTTTGGCCATATAATGTAAGAGCACTGTAGAAGCTATACATTGTAATAAATTTTAACTGATGGGAGTAGGATAATTACAAGTTAGGAAAAATACTTAATCAGCAACCCTTAAACAAGAATTTTCTTGTTTACTTTTGAAAGTTCAGTATAATTAGGCAGTTTGAAAAACATTTATATACTTGTTTGGAATGACCCCTGTGAATGTTCATATCAAATGCATGTTTGTCTTCATACTGTGTTATTCATCTCTATTTTTTTGCTGCTGATAAAACATTACTGTAAATATTCATAATTAACACACTGAAACATTAAGCTCCGTATATGAATGAATTAAACCCTTTACAATGGAACTGAAAAATCCATCATGTGAATGCATCTATTTGAGAGAGTGGCTTTCTTAAAATAACCTCTTTCATTCTAGCTTCATTAAAACAGTCCATTGATAGGATTGCAAATTTATGATCATTACTTGTCAAAGTACATGTAGTTTTATCAGACATTGGTTAAATAGTACTTTCTTCACTGCTTTTTACAGTATTTCCACAGACATATCATATGTGAAAACAACTTTGTACTGAACTTCTCGAATTCCACAACATTGCTTTGTCCAATACATTTGGGACCTACACAATTTTATGGTTTTTTATGCCAAATATTCAATAACACAATATTTAGACTTTGCTTTCTATGAATTAAATATTTTTCATAACATATTTGCCCAGATGTTAACAAAAATAGACAATCTGATTGATTGGGACTTTAAAAGCACAGCAATATCTGCTGTTATTTCCCCATGACAGGTTAACTTTCAAACAGATTTTGACAATAATGTGCATGATGCAGTTGAAATCTTCAGGTTACTGATTCCAATCTTAAAACACAGATTACTGTTTACTTACTGTTTACGTACTGTTAAGTTTTGAAATACAATTTGTTTTATGATCAAATGATAACCTGCAAAATCATCTAATGATGGTTGCTATTGCCAGATACTTATATAACACATCTCTGCTATAAGTTACTACGGAAAGGGTTAATGGTCAGTCAGCGATTAAAACACATGCCTGTCAATGTGCAAGAGTTGGTTTGTCACCACAGTTAAAATGAACACCAGCTATTTGAAAGCTTAAAACTTACATTTGGCATTGAGCTACATTACAACACTGTCATTCCTGGCTAGGGTGAAGAAGTTTTGGTCACTCAATATACATCTATCTTTTTTTTTCACAGGGCGAAGTCGTTTTCGCTTTCTTAACATGAAAAGGTGAAGTTTTCATTGCTTAGGTAATTTAGTCTAGTAGCATACCCCTGCAGTCTACTTTTGCTTTCTGGAATACGTTTTAGCTCTGAAAGTACCACCAAATTACACTATAGTGAGGGGCCACAAGTGGCCATGTGGTCTAAAGTGCTCACCATTACAGATCACTGCCATTTGACTTCTTTGTGGGTTCAAATCTCGGACTCTGCCAATGTGAGTATGTGAGAAAGCTTGCTGGTAGCTTATCATGGGTAGGTAGTTCTTTCCCAGGTTCTTCCTCCACCATTTATGCTGACCGCCATGTATAACCTATCTTGTGATGAAAAATGGCATTAAACCCTAAAACAACAACAACAATATAGTGAATGTTCTGATTTTGTTATTTATAATATATTTTTTCCACAGGGTACTTTACAGCAAAACAATGAAGAGAAAGCATGAGGAGATTCAAAGTTTACAAGATGAAGGTTTTCATAGTGAAAGTCCATACAGGGCCGAAAAGGGTTCTTCAAAAAAGAAAAGAAAGCATCTCATCTCAGATAATTCCCTGGTTCATAGTGGTATTGAAAGTCTAGGCACACAACCATCCAGTACAGATCAAATGGAAGATGAAAGTGAAGTAAAAAAGAAGAAAAAGAAATCAAAACACAGTGTAGACAAATTTGAAGAGATTGTTCCTGAGAATCATTTGTCAGGAAGGGTAAATGAAAGTCCTGATAAAACATTGTTTAAGAAGAAATTAAAAAAGAAGAAGAAAAAAAAGAAAAATAATCCTGATACAAGTGCCATGGATATCAGCATCAACACTCCTTCTGATTGTCATCAGAAATTTGAGAATTATTTGCACAAAAAAAAGAAAAAACGCAAATTTGATTTATGATTGCTTTATAACATATCTTTATATCCAGGATACATTATTTTCATAGAACTAACTATAAAGATTCATTTCAAAGAAATGAAAAAGAATAATGATTGACAAGATATGTGAATGATATATGTGACCTTGTAGTTTTCATATCATCACCTTACTTTCTATGAAACTATCATGTCTTACATTGCAACAGAGATGTATTTTAACATACAGTCAAACTTGGCTATGCAGTCACAAATTCCAAAATTACCCTTGCAGCAGATTTATTAAAGAAGTGTCCAGAGTTTAACACTCACCTGCCTACTTCAGACTTTGGTCAGATGTTTCTTAACCAACAGCATTTTTCTCTTCCTTAAGAAGTATATCAACAGAGACTGTTTGAAAAGGCAAATTAAAATTTATTGATGAGGAGTGCAATGTTTACATTTATAGAATCTTTGTTGGGGTTTGCACTGAGACAGGGAAATCCAGTCACAGAGTTGCGTGGTTGTCTCACCATGAGGCAGAGCTACATGGGTAAGCATAAAATGTAGCCCTGCAATTGGGATTTCCTTGTCTTGGTTCAAACACTGGCATGAAATATATTTTCTCGTCAATCTTTTTACCATTTATTTTCCATATAGCAGATTCAGCACATATAGTATTATAGTCAGCTACTGTTATTGCCTCTCACTTTCTATAAAGGCTGTCAGATTGTTCATTTTATAAAAATCTGAATAATTATTTAAGCAGAATCTAGCTATATATTCCACTCTTATTAAAAGAAAAAAAATCAAGAAAAGTCTGATATTACTCTAATATCATATTTAAGCATTAGATTTCACCTGGAAAAAAAAGTAATGTTTTACATGGTTAACTTTCTGATTTCATCAGTTCTAATTTGGAAAATATTCTATGGTAGCAGCAGTACGAAAGGTGCAGTACAATACTGTGTACAGTTCAAATGAAGTGTGTAGTGAGTGTATTTCTAATAAATGACTTTCAGTGGCTGTCAGAAATAAAAAGGAATTGTCCTTTTTAAGAGAATTTGACTATAGTAACAATACTACGTTATTTCCCAAACCCATTTAGTAACATTACTCCATATCCAGGCACTGATTTTGTGATAACCAAAACCTAATGTAATATCAGTACTATAAAGCTATCCCACAATCCCATGTAGTAACATTATGCTATTTCCAGGCACTGATTTTGTGATCTCCAAAACCTGATGTAGTAACAATACTACATAGCTCTCCTGCAATCCTTAAACCCATGTAGTCACATCACTCTATTTCCATGGTAACAGTTTAACATTCATTTTGTCATTTAAAAATATGATATAGTAAGATTATTACAGCTATGCCTCACACTGCCTCCAGTATGTAAAAGATAATTCAGTGTGTCTTTTTTGTGGGACATTACCTTGGTATTTATTATTAAATATCATTACTGCTTGCAAATCGCTTCTTTACAGTAATATAACCATTCCTCAGCTCTGGGTGGTCACATGTTCAAACCCTGGATGAGTCATACCAGAGATTTATAAAATGGTACTAACAGCTACCTTGCTAGGCACTTAGTATTAAGATGTTATGTTAGGACTGGTCAGCCTGGTGTCAGAATAAATGTGACTGGGTGGGACAGCATGTTACATGTCTATGGCATGATGTTTCGTTGCTAGATATTACTACAAACTGCCACTGAGACATCTTTGTGATATGACTGAAATTTTTTAAAATTCACATTAAAAATCCAAATCACACATGCATAGTAATATTACTCTACTGATAATCAACTGTGACTACCTTCCCAAGTCAACATTGCTGATTCCTTGCTCAATGTAGTAATGATGTAACTCATCATATGACTGTAGAATAGGAAATTTCCATTTGAAGCTTAGAATTTTATGTCATGTTAATGCAAATTTATGATCCCAATGATGGAATTATCAATCCTACACTAAAGCTCAATGATTTATTCTTTTTCTCACATTTCTGTGCTAAAGGTAAAAAATGCATTCCGTGAATACTGCAAAACAAGCACTTAAATTTTCTTTACTATAGCATAGGGCGTAAAAAGTTAGATTTACACTGAAATATTCAGTGTAACTTTCAGTGACATTTAAAAACATTTCAGCTTTCAAAGAACAGTACCATTAGTTAAAATGGCTATAGAAATTGCAGTGTCTGAATTGTGTACTGAATATAGATTGTGCAATGATACAGATATAAACAGATCACAAGATGAAGTCTACTTTTATTGATAAGATTAATCAAAACAAACAAATTTTAACATCATAGTTCTTGATGAAACTTTGAGCCAGAATTGATTAAACCTTCAGAACAAATACTGAGACTATACATTTTTTTTAAAACAAGACTCAAGTATAATGACAGGATTTTCAACTAAGAATTTGACTTCATATGCTATTTATGTAGCTAGGTCAATCAGTGTGAAAAATGTTTGTGCGACTTTTAAACCACTGCTCATTTCAATATGTCAGTTGATTATGGGGGTAAAAAATGTGATGATGCAAACAAGTGTTTGCTATTTTGTGTGCACTATGCCCCCAGCAAATTGTCAGTATACTGAGAAGTCATGATAAAGGTCTGGTGTAAATCATGAGCAAGCAATCTTGATCTGGTTTTCTGAAGTGGAAAATACAACCATACACATATAAATATGTGAATATTACTATATTGCCTAGTATGTGTCAGCTCAGGTGATGAGGATGCATGTAATTTTAAATCAGAATACTGGGATCAGCCTGTCATAGATAAGCTGAGATCAGCCCAGAAAACACTAATGCTCGGATCAGCCTAGCATAGATTGGAAATCACAAAAATCCTGTTCAGTGTTTCAGTCAGATTCTAGCTCATGTGTAACCCATATATATATATATATATAGAGAGAGAGAGAGAGAGAGAGAGAGAGAGAGAGAGAGAGAGAGAGAGATTTATTGAAGTAGTGAAGTTACACTGTGGTCTAAAGTGCTCTTTGTTACAGATCACTGCCATCTCACCTCTGCATGAGTTTGAGTCTCAGATTTGGCCAATGTGATTGCCTCTGATACAGGAGGTCATGGGTTCTATCCCTGGCCGAGTCACACAAAGACTTACCAAAATGGTACTAACAGCTGCATTGCTTGGTGCCCAGCATTAAGAGAATAGTGTTGGGACTGGTTGACCTGGTGTTGGGATAATGTGTCTGCAGCATGATGTCCCAGTGCTTGACATCAATATAAACTGCCATTCACATATCAAAATGTATTTATTGTATAAATATGTTTAAATGTGTTTTACATATGTGATTCGTATCAAGTTTGGATTAGAATTCTTCAGATCTAATATTTTAGGTTTGGTTAATGTATTATGGTTCACTAGTTAAGGAATTTAATAATTGATATTATGCATGCAAATGTGACTCAAATAGTATCTCAGAAAGGATACACATGCACGGCCATACATTGTATTAAAATTGTACATACATAGCTAACATTTGCTTATGGATAATACAGAATTCAAGGAATGTATGCTGAGAGAAGCATTCTATATACTGAATGCAAATAAATTTTAAAAAAAATAAGACAAGAAAATCTGTGCCACTCACACGCATTGAAAAGTTGGTCTGAAAATCTCTATATCTTCTAAGGAAGAATATTTCTTTCACGCTTTAATCAGATTTGTACATCTATATCTTATTATAGTAATTAATCAAGTCATTACAAGTCCGAAATTCAACAAACTGAGACTGCATTTTGCCCAAAATTTATAAAATATAATAACTGTAAATTTTTCCAAAGACAATACGGTTCTAATTTAATTTTTTTGAAAATCCTCCCAGGTTTTATCAGAAAAAAAAAACGTATTGAATGTGTGTACTCATAGAAAAAAAACGTATTGAATGTGTGTACTCGTAGGAAAAAACCGTATTGAATGTGTGTACTATGAGGAATCACTAGCCAAGATGATACCCAAATGTTTGTAATGAGTAACCTCTTGTATATTTGTTTCAGCAATGTATACATACAAGATGTTTTTTTTTTATATTATATAATAATATTAACTCTGCCTTGTATGTATTAAATGTAACCAGCCAGGTCCAGGACCAATCCTGTATCTTTACAAAATTAACTGGGTTTAAAATTTCTAAATAGTTATTTTCTTCTAAACAGGAGAGAATTTTTTTACAATTAAATGAAACTGTTAGGATTCCTTCTTCTATTTCATCCTATAGAATATTCTACTTATGCTGTGTCCCAGAAAACATCATACATCAGACACATTTTCCAGTATCAACATTCTTTACTTTTAACACGTTATTGACTATATCATGCTGAAAAAATTGGACCTAAGTGATATATATTATAGTGATGCCTAGCACTGGGGCATCATGTCGAAGACATATAGCATGATGCCCCACCTACCGGTAGTTACATTATCCAGACACCAGGCTGACCAGTCCTAACACTAATCTATTTATGCTAAGCGCTAAACGAGGCAGCTGTTAGTACCATTTTTGTTAGTCTTTGGTATGACTCGGCGGGGATCAAACCCATGACCTCCAGCTGCATAACATGTAATTGTGGGGAAAAGCCCAAAAACAATGCATTGATTAAATATACATAACATTGTTTGTTATATATGTATTCCAGTTCCAAATGTTCATCAACTCCAAGGATAATTTGGCCATTCTTTATGCTAATTAAATGATGAGTATCAAGGCCTAAATATTCCAGAAACAGTGCACTGTTTTTAAATTTTTATTTTTAAAAGAAAAATTGAACTTTACAAATTTAATTTCTAATTTCACATCTGTTCTTCCAGAGATTTACACCTATGGTAAAATTCAAACTGACAATTATCAAGCACATATTATCCCAAAGGATGATTATTATTTGTTAACAAAATAAAGGATGAAAGAATTTTCTTTCTGCTTGTTTAGTCTTATTAGCAATGTACAGTCTGCATATCGCCCTTGCCACAGTACGGAAAGTACTCTTCTAAAAGTATTAGTGACATTCTCTCTGCTTTGGATAGTGGAAAGATATATCTCTTCTGGATATATCTGCAGCATTTGGCACAATAGACCATGTATTTGGCATTCAGAATATAGCCTTACAGTGATTCAAGTCCTACTTAGTCAACAGCACACAAATTATATCTGCAAATGGAATACATTCCAGCCCAGTTGACGTATGTTGTGGTGTTTCACAGGTATCTGTTCTTGGACCTGTTCTCTTCATTCTGTACACTCAGTCGCTCTCAAGTGTCATAGATCATCACCCAGTGTCGCACCAATTGTACGCTGATGACACCCAAATATACAAGTCTAGCCACCCAACTGAAGGTGCTGCTACCATCCATGGAGTAGAGAGGTGCATTTCTGATGTGAAATCATGGATGACATGTAACAAGCTGCTAATGAATGATGATAAAAATAAGGCTATTCTTATCACAACACAAAGACTTTCTCATTCACATCCTTTACCTCAGACAATAAATATCAGCAACACCAACATTAAATTCTCACAGTCAGTATGAAACCTAGGTGTTACTAGGTGTTACTCAGGACAATACTCTCACATTGCACCAACATGTCATGAACATATGCAAGGCTGCATATCTTGAACTGAGACCCATCAGTTCCATTCGTAAATATCTTTCAGTTGATGCCACTAAAACACTTGTGTGTTCATTAGTACTTTCAAGACTGGACTATTGTAACTCAATTCTGTCTGGTTCATCACAATATTTACTCCAGAAACTTCAAAAAGTTCAAAACACAGCTGCACGGATCATCTTTAGAGTACCTCGATCAGAGCACACCTCTCTACTGCTCTGTACCCTACACTGGCTATCAATTCGATACAGAATCAAACACAAAATTTGTTCTCTGTGCTATATTTCAATGACAGACCCAAGTCCAACATACCTACCGTCTCACCTCTGTATGCGTGGGTTCGAGTCTAAGATTCGGCTAATGTAGTTATGTGAGAATGCTTGCCAGTAGCTTCTTGTGGGTCGGTGGTTATTTCCGGGTTCTTCCTCCACCAATAATACTGGCCGCCATGTATAGTCTATCATGTGCTGAAAAATGGCGTTAAACCCTAAAACAACAACAACAATGATTATATATAGAAATTATCAACTCATAATTTTACTAAATTTTAGATTGTATTGCCCCAAGAATAAAATTAAGTTTTGTATTTCATGGCTCATATTGGGGCCTCGAGTGGCTAAGTGGTCTAAACCGCTCCTTCGGCCGGCCAAATAATACACGATGGAGCGATTTCCCCTAATATGATTCCGTATAAATGGCCATACAATTCTCTCTCTCTCTCTCTCTCTCTCTCTCTCTCTCTCTCTCTCTCTCTCTCTCTCTCTCTCTCTCTCACACACACACACACACTCCACCATAATTAACTTGATTCGGTATTATATTGATTCGGTATTAATACGGTGAAAAAAAAAATCTGTTAGTGTATTACTTTGTCATTTATAGTATATTTTCTTTAGTCCGTTCTGACGCTGGCCTGGCGTTTTTCAAACATTTTCGGAAGCCTTGAACCACTTAAAGTCTATGTTGCTGGTATCGGCTGGATTTTGGTGGAGGTGGTTTTGCCAGCATAAATATGTGTATATGTCGGTCTTTCTCAATTTGTGGTATACCATGTCATTCTAATTGTGGAATAACATGTTGTTCCATTGAAGGTGCCTGACTCCAGTCTCCTTTGCTATAAAAAGCACATCTGAGAAACAAAATTTGGTTTTTCATAATAGTTTTTTTAAAAAGTGATTTAAAATTGTAAATGGTTGTAAATAGGGCTCCACATTCTGACATCTTGAATCAAATTCCGTATCATCTGAGGCAAATATTTTCCATTATTCTTTTTCCAAAAATGATTTGGAGTTTTACGGGCCAGTACACATGCCCCATTTTCTTGGCTCCCTTAAAATATAAAGCATCATCTTCAAGTATCTCCTCAAAGCCTGACTAACAGGCGAAGTGGAGGTACGAAGAAGAATGATAAAACAAACGTAAAATGCCCACTATGCAAAAAAAACTTATCCAATAAATACCACACTATGACACAACACGATGCTACAAAGGAAGAGAGAATTAAACTAATAATGGAGATATTTAAAATAGAAAAATACCAAAGAAAACAGATTCTCTTTCTTTACGGAAAATTTCAACAAAAACTTAATAAGGAAAATCACAGATTATTTAACCAAAACTACGATCGCATGCGGTCAAATAATAACAGTTTCAAAATAGGAACCAACTGATTAAAAAAAAAAAATACTTTCTCTTCTCTGACTTCAATTTCCGTTAACAAATGCAGTTATGGGAGTACATGGGGAACAGGGACCCTTAAGGAGGGAAGTACATGACGATGACGTCATAGGGCTACATAACATGGCGCTTCGCGAAGTGGACAGGCCTGTGGAAGAGTTTGGAAAAGTCCCCACTAAGGGAAATCCAAACATACAAACCAAAACAACTAACATACTGTCTGTATTCAAAGAATCTTCTACTTTTCTGTATCTACTTTTCCCATTGTGCAGCTCCCGTACTGCACAAGAGAACCCGTTTTATGGAGTACACTAAACAATTTAGAAAATTTTGGATAGTAATAAACAAAAAATTAAATAAATAGAGGCGAGCAACTCAACTCTAGTCGGGAGAAGTACACTCGAGCACAGTCGTACTCAAAAGAAAATAAATAAAAAGGCGAAGAACGACACGGAAATACAGTCACTAAAACAATGTTTCTTTTCTAAATAAAAAGAAGTATACCGGACTTCACACCAAAGTCAAACCAAATAAATGGAAACAAACTTTCAAAGAAAAGGAAAATGAAAGAAAGAAATAACTGATGACCTTAAATTTGGAGGGTCACAGTCACAATAACAAAATAAGTCAACACACATATAGCACAAACAAATAGAATACACAGGATACAGGTGACCTTTAGCCAAGGTCGACAAAAAGAATTAGGGAATGAACTCTTGAGTCTATGTAAATAAAAACTACTTGGATGAACAACCTTTATAACACTAGGAAATAATCCCTCATCAAAAATAATAAAATAAATAAAATTTCTTTGAATTAAAAATATATATAAAAATAACACATGGCTACACATTGGGCGGTGGGGTGGGGTGGAAAACATCACCACATGAACACTTTTTACTCCTTTTTTCCGAAAGTAGAGGTGTGGCATCTGTCTGGTGCCACTTTAAAAAAAAGTATGTAATAGTGCTTTTTTACGTTCTGTTTATTATATAATATTAGGGTTTTATTGGTTTTTGATCAGTACAATGTCGGAACTGATCCTCATCACGTAAAATTTAATTTGGCTGAATAGAGATTTTGTTGAACATGTGGCTCTGATTTTATATAATAGAACAGTGAAGAATTAAAGCATATGATTCAAACTATGCACAAATATATAATATGTGCATATATCTTATTACGTGCGTTTTTATTTGTGTCTGTCCGTGCACCTAATGCCTGTCTATACGAATATTTTTCATATAGGCAAATAAGTCACACTAATCTTAACAACCGCCGATACTGACAAATTTTATATGAATTTTATAGGTTTCTCGTCAGTCTAACTTGATCTAACCCAATAAAACTGTAAAAATGCACCAAAAAAATTGATATATTTTGCTCACTTTACCTATCCTTGCTATGTGCTATACCCTTGCCTTTTTGCGATGGGACAAATATGTCAAAGCTAACACTATAGATTTGAAGTATAAAAATAAAACTATGCAACAGTTTATGGTATGTGCACGTACGTCTTCATTTGTCTCTGTCCTTACACTTAATGTCTTTATATAAGAACGTATTCATAACGTCAATAACTCGCATCAACCTTAAACCTTTACCGAATTTGGTAAGATATAGTTTGATTGTTTTTTATTAGGAAAAATCTGTTTGTGGAAAAAGAATTGTTTAAAAAAGTAAAGGAGGGGAGCGTTGCAATTTGTAGATGAGATGGCAGGCAATGCGATTTTGGCGTGGATCTGGGTGGATTTGAGTGGATTGAAATGTAAGTGTTCCAAATGCAACATTGTGTTATGTAGTAACGATGATACATTTGATCTGTATTATTCCTTGTTTGCGCGAACAAGAGATGTATCTATTTCAGTGCGACGAGTGCTAATGAATCCCTCAATCATCTTTGACCAAACATCCAAAAGAATATTTACTTTAATTTTTATTGAAATACTTCCACATTCAAGTCTGTAAGGTTCGATGAAACATTTACGCTAAAGATGTTTTTTTTTTGTTGTTTGTTTGTTGTGGGACTAGATTGTCTTTTTTATTCCTGCGGTGTAACGTCATTTTTCAGCACATGGAGGGCTACACATGGCGGCCAATATATTTTATGGAGGAAGAGCCCATGAAGAACCACTCACTGACTTACGGTAAGTGACTAACAAGCTTTCTCACAAACTCATGTTGGTTGAGCCGAGGGCTGAGACTCGAACTCAGGCGGAAACAGATGAGATGTGACACTTCGTTGTAAAGTATTCAGTAGGTCGTGTATGGTATCTTCCGTTTTCATTTTTACTTTAACTACCAAGACCTTTTCTCAACAAAAAAAGATATTTATAATTGTTATATTTTTGCATGTGCTTGCATGTAAATGTAAAATCGGATTGGTCACTGGGACAGTCTTTAAATTCCTTCATTTTCATTTTTTATTTTATTTTTTTTAAACTGTTTTATTTGTTCCCAAAACTGAGTGACATACCAACTGGACTTTCGGAATCGGAAGTATAAACAGTACAAAAACATCAAAAGAATACGTTATAATTGTTAAATTGTTTCAAGGTGTTATCAGCAAGCCAACAGGACATCCAGGGAAATATGAGCTTTTATTTGCAACATTTCTTCAATAACATTTAAAAACATGATTCATTTCAGATTTATGTACATTCCTATGGTTAATTTTAAACGATCACTTCAGTTTTTTTGTCACCGTGTTTTGTCTTACACATTTAACATCTAAATTTTGTTTTTGTTGAATCGTTGCAGACTGGCCTTGAAGATTTTACGATCTTGAAGTAGTGCCGTACATTTGGTCAAATACAGATGTGTATATTTATCCACACTATATGTATAATTTTTAAGTAGAACTGTTCTGTTTCGATCTTGATGCTGTCAGGGTTGATGCTACTTATTGTGTTATCCGCATTAAATATAAATTTAAATTCAGCATTTTTTTAAAACAATTAGTGCACGGTTACTTTTTTTATTCGAAATAAACACCAACCACATTTAATCAGTTTGCATGTTATTTTATAGCAAATCTAGCCTAGTTTAGTCCTCTCTAAATTTGTAAGCAAACCAGTACTATCTCCTGATACAGACATTGTTGCTTTCAAATTAAAATCATTCAATACATTTACAGATCCTGATCCAGGTGACAAAACTGCAGTCTGTGCCGTTATAAATGTTTTTATATGACATACACTTTTTAGTGCTCTCTTAGTGTCAACAATGACTATTATTTGAGTTCGAATATATGTTTGCCAGTATGCATGGTCCGTGCAGGTCTCGAGGCTAATGATGCAGCAACATCCTACTGGTTTTATGCTCTCTGCATTTAAATTATACATTGTTCTTACCCGTGTCTACAGTTATGAAATACTGAAATCATAAAACGATTTTCTTAATCCTACATCCATACACTTACATATTACAACTCTAAAGCAAAGCTAACGGACAAAAAGTGTTTCATTTGGTTCGAGGAAACATTTAATGAGTAAGATATACTTGCACAATAAATTACCCTAGTTAATCACTTATATGCAAATTAATTTAGTTTCTCATCAGGACATCGGAAATACTATACCTGAGCTAGAGTAAGCATAGTCCTAATCTGTACTGACCCTTCCCACCTCATTTTTCACATTTTGATTCTATCAAAACAGCGGGCCTCGAGTGGCCGAGTGGTCTAAAGCGCTTTCCGTTACGGATCACTGCCATCTCACCTCTGTCTGCGTGGGTTCGAGTCTCAGATTCGGCTAATGTAGTTACGTGAGAAAGCTTGCCAATAGCTTCTCGTGTGTCGGTGGTTCTTTCAGGGGGTTTCCCGGGTTCTTCCTCCACCAACAATGCTAAAAAATGGCATTAAACCCTACAACAACAATCAAAACTGTTTTAATGTGGCGAGAAGGGTCAGAGGAAAATGCACAACTACTTCCTCGCTTAAGCACATTCCTTTCCCACTGTTTAATCCGTAGTCAGGATCGCAAGTACATCACATAAGGAAACATCAGTCACCCACCCAGTCACATTAACCTGACACCAGGCAGACCAGTCATAACACTAACCTCTTGATGCTGAGTGACAAGCAAGTCAGCTGCTATTACCATTTTTATGTCTTAGGTATGACTCGGTCGGGGTTCGAACCTGTGACCTCGAGGATCCGATGCGGATGCTCTAACCAATTAAGCCACCGGAGCAGTAGGGTTCCGTCCATTTAGTAAATACGCATGGCGGGGGTAGTTAACCCAAAATGCATACGCTTGCGTATGGGGTGGAGTGGGGTCAACTGATAATGTAAGTGTGCATAGGAGTCTGGGATGGGGTGGGATGGGTTCAGTCGGGGTTTGAATTTCAGCAGACACTAGACAAACGTTTTAAAGTTACACAGCTTATTTCATTGATGCATCCAGACATTCACGTAGGTGGACTATCTGTTTTATTAAACACATTATTAATCCTTTATCGTTTCTGCGTGGATTCAATATAATTTGGGGTGGATGGGTGCGTCAAGCGTACGTACGAAAATGGGGATCAAGCTTTGTCATTTTATTTTCTCGCACGTACTAAATGTATGGCCTCTAGGAGAATACTACTGTTCCGTCTATCGGACCCAAGGAACTTATTAACAAGCTTGCACCAACTTGCGCAATGAAATCTTATATCACGATCTGCTCGGGTGGCATATATATATTTCTTTTGTTTAAAAAAAATCCAATGTTATGACCAAGCAGACATAATGAGAAATCTTTAAATAAAAAACCCGACAATTAAACCAGATTTGCACACACTGTTTTGCCACACCTGCTTTACCAAGAAATGTTAAAATACCCAGTCACTAGAGAATAATATGTAGGTCACTGTGACCTCTTTTTGACTGGGAGTCCATTAAGTTTCACTACTGTACATACAACAGTGCCAGAGAAACTGAATTAAAATCAAATAACTTTGATGGGTACATTACATGCACACGATATGTTTAATATCCTCTTTTTGGGAACCTCCATGGCAGATGTCATCAATACAATCTGTAACAAAATCTGTCAAACAGGAGAATGGCCCACATATGAACTCAGTCTCTGATCACACCACTCTTCCTAAGAAAGGGAATCTGCAGTTGTGCGAGAACTACCGAATAATATCAACCTCATCAGTCATTCTAACAGTCTGAGCATATCTGACATTTAGTCTTTTAACACCCCCCCCCCCCCAAATATATAGGCCTCTTTCTTACCCAAAATGTAATCCATCGACTAACATTGATGAATATATGATCAAGAACTTCAATTTTGTGCACACAAATTTTTTTTATAAAAAAAATTCTTTTTCATAGTGACCTTGACTTTGGAACCCCAAAATCTACCTTGCTCAAAATGCAAGAAATTCACACATTTTAATCCAGGTCTGTGATGTAGAACTAACATTATTACGTGGAAACAGTTTTCTTTCTTTTGGTCGCAATGTCCTTTGACTTACTTTCAACTTAGAAGGCTTCTTATAACATGTGCAAGCCATTCTCAATTTTTAGTCCTGGTCAGTGATGCAGAACTAAACTTACAGTGTAGAACTATTTTCCTTCTTTTGGTCACAATGAAATTGACCTTTTGACTCCTAAATCAAAAGACATCTTCCTTACCCCAAGTGTTAGCCATCTACAAAGTTTGGTAAATCTAGATGGTTTAAAAGTAAAGTTAATGTAAAGAAAAGAATGTGTGTGTGTGTGTGTGTGTGTGTGTGTGAATGTATGTATGGTATGTGTGATCTGGATTTTAAACACAGTTTTAACAATTGTCCAGTAATATCACAATGTGTTTGCAGTATGACAGTTTACTGTCATGTCTAGCACTGGGGCATCATGCACAGACATGTAAAATCACATCTGATCCAACCCAGTTACATTATCCCGACACCAGGCCAACCTTTCCTAACATTAACCTCTTAATTCTGTTAGCATTGTCTTAATCATGTATCATAATACATTTTAGAAAAAGAATGTTTTGACTGTATCTTTGTTCACAAATGCTGACTAATGTTGATACAAATTTCTTGCGTATACTTAAGTGAATCTGATTTTGCTTACATATCTTAAACAGATGACCCTTTCACTATGCAGTCTGCTGAAGTATTGCAAGAATATAACTCTATGAAGCATGTCTAAAACTTTATATCCTGTTTTACCCATTTTATTCTATTTTTTTTTTTACAAATTATTTCCAAAAGATACAAAGATAAATATCATCCCTGGCTTCTTGGTGATATCAACTTATTCAATTTTTTTTATATATAAAATCAAGAAATTTACTCAAGATCTTGAGATGTAAGAAACTCAGCCAATCACATGCAAGATCATCTCATTAATATGCATAGAACTCAATTATTATAGAATGTAAGCCAATGAAGTTATAGGCTTATGTACCAAGCATGAGCAAAATCTGACTGAAATTCAGCCTCTAGAATAACAAACATGACAAATCAGATACAAGATTACCTCATTAAATACAAGATTTTGGTCATAATAAAACTACAGTACTGTAATACAATATTTTAGCGATGCAATATTATTTTGCAAGTGTCATTAAAATCTTATCAGAAATAAGCACAGGTGCAATCAAATATAAAATCATATTATTTAAAGATTATGGAGGTTTGTTAAAATTAAAATTCAATCCATCATTCCCCAAAACTCCAACTTCATCGTTTTAATAAAATTCTATTGCATAGTTAATGAATTATTTTGCTTAAAAGTGAGACTCACTAAAGCTGCACAAGTTTTTACCTGTCCCTACTATGCGCTGACATATCATGTGAACAATGACTTGCTATTATAGGAAACTTGTAATAGATTAGGAATTGAATTGAAATGCTACATCAGCAGACAATATAGTTATTGATAGAAAAAAATATAACTTAAATGTTCAGAATTGCTGTGAAAAAAATAATACTGTCCAGTTTAATGCAGCAGAGTGTTGTCTTTTTGTAGAGGGATGTATTTTCTAAATGTTATTTTATAAAGTTCATATAATACATGTATCAAAGCCAATGGAGTTATGCTTGTAAATAAACTGTACTTCTGTCATATGGTAAATGCCCCTGCCCATTTGATTATCATCTTATGCCATGTTTTTACTTGATATTTGCAGTTCTTTTTCCTTCCTCATTAATCAATAAAACAAGGGTTAAAATGATGACATGTTTTCAGTTTTGGTACTTCATAAAAAGAGTTAAATTACTTATGAATCTGTCTCCTCTCATTATTCCAATAATGATTGCCTCAATTTAAATATATAAATCATAGATCCTCATTCAGAAATTTATTTTTTTATAGATTGTACCTGGAAGAAAGTCTAGAATGAGAAATATTGGCATAGCATTTCCCTGCATTTCATCTGGCTGATCCATATTTTCTTGCATTTCACTTTTTATAAATTTAAAAGAAAAACAACTGCCCTTTTTTCTCATTTATTTTTTTATTTTCGATAAGTTGTAATTATATGATGAAAAAAACGCAACAACCATTGTTTTTTTTTTATTAAAATTACCATTCAATCAATACACCTGATAAAAAACAGATGGTCAGCTCATTATGGAATGATGTAGCACACAACAGCAAAACTGAGCATCAATCAAGGAAGGTAATAAAGGTGGGCAGTATGTTTAGACACAGCAACTCTTTACTGATTTTATTTATAATATTTGGTAAATCAGTGACAGTAAATAAAGGCAATGTTTTTAAATTTAAAACACAAAAATATTGCCTACTAAAGAATTTCTCTAAATCGACCTTTCTTATACATGTATCTCATTCATGATCCTACACAATAGAGATCTTGACAATATCAACCAATTTACAAAGTTTGATCAAAATACTATCAAAAATAAAATCTCAAGAGTAAACAAATTCTCAGACAATGAGATGCAATATCACCTTATAAATATGCATGGGTCTTACTTATATTCAAACATCTTGATAATATCAGACTACTGACAGTGTCATTAAATGCAAGGCAACTCTTGAGTGGCAAAGTTCAGTTTTGGTATGGTTTTCTGGCATTTAAAGCCATTTTTTAATATATGATAGGCTATATTGTTGGTCAGTATAGTTTTTGGAAGAAAAACTAAAGAATCACCTTTGCACATGAAGCAATTGGCAAGCTTTCTAATATATCCTCACAGTCAAGCCAAGACCTGGCATGTACAGAAGGTAAAGGTGAGTGCCTTAGACCACCTGGCAAAGTTCATCCAACTTTGGTACAAGATCACCTCATTAATATGCAGATCTCACTTATAATAAAACTGGATATACTGATGATTTAAGCCTATTTACAAAAATCTAATCAGAAATCAAGCCACTATAATCCTGACATGTTCAGCCAATACAATTCAAGATCACCTCATTAATATATTGGAATCTTGCTCAGAAGTCTTTTTACCAAGTCTGACCAATACTAGATGAGAAAGATGGTCTCTGGAGTGATAGCAAGTTCAACCAAACCAATCATTTCATTCAGATGTATGGATCATACTAATTATTGAACCTGTACAAGATTTAAATCAAATCAGCACACATTCCAAGTTTGATTAGAACTATAGCTTACAGAATGGAAACAGGCTTAGCTGATCTGATGCAAGATCAGCTCATTAATCTGAATTGGTCTCACTCATTTACTGACCTCTTCTGAGATCATGATAATATACATATATATTCCAAGTCTGATCAGAAATGGATAAGAAACATGGTCTTCAGAGTAATAACAAGCATATGTTGATAGACAAGAGATATATGACTGGCAACAGACCATACCATAAGTTTATTGAGCTAAAAGAAAGCAACAGCGGAATCTAGGAATCTGTGCAGTAAATAACCACACCTGATACAGTCTGATGCATCTCAAATCAAGGCATTACTGTGAACCCTATGAACCTACTCCATGGGCGATTTTATTTTATTTGATTCACAATGACTCATCCCGTGTATTAACATAATTCATAACATTCAGCAACTTCAAAAACAAATTATAGTACTAACAGTGATGTTATCAAAATAGTTACTGTTATGTCTCATTTTGTCACCAATGTGTGATTGATATGTAACATAAATGATGAACCAGACAATTAAATTAATTTTGCCTCACAAAAATAAATGAAAAATGATCAAAAAATCCAATGTTTACTTGGAGAGAACACATTCTAAGTCTAATATTTATAACTGAGTAAATTGAGGGTATGTTCAAACATGTCACACACAATGGAGGGAGGGGTTATGACTGTGATGATGTGTCTTGATTGAGAGGTAGAGGTTATTTTGATATTAAAAAATACACAAATACAACGCATGTCTTATATACCAGAGAAAATGTAAACTATTTCACATCAAGGTATCATAATGGAAGGAAGAAAACACAGAACTAAATATAGGAGATGAAACATGTACAACTGTATTCCTTGGATTTTAACTCTTTTCCTATCCATCATTTTTCTGTTAGTTGAGGTTTCCGATGACTAAACCCCATTTTTAATTTTAAGTATTAAATAATCAAAAACAGTGTTGTATTGTTGTGTTTCTTCACAAAGTGATTTCCAACCAAATTTATTTTTGAAGCTTTTTATTGTACGTGTGGGGAATCAAGGCGGTGACATCATATATGGGGGGGGGGGCAGGTCCTATGGTTCTGTGATGAAATGAGATAAGGGGATACAAAAAACTGGTTCCATGATAATAAACATTTAAAGGAGGTAAATAATAATCAGAGAAGATGAGAAGACACCACTAAGAAGGAGAAATCAGTCATAGTCACTTGCTTTTTAAAAAAAAAATTCTATATTTGCCCATTAAATGAAAAAATAATTGACCAAATTGGAAGCACTGTCTTCTAATTATATTAATATTAGATTTTGTAAATCTTCTCTTCTCATCCCCCCCCCCCCCCCCAGCATGAAAGCCTCTCTTCAATGTATGATGTGCATACTTAAATCTTATACAACATTTAGTTACATAAAAATGGCATTAATTTTATCCACATTTAATAAATGCAACACAAATTTAATATTAGTATTATCTATGTTATTGTAAAAAAAACTTTATAAAAAACTTAAAGCCTGATTTCAAGTTTTCATTGTTAAAAATTAACTGATTCTCATTTTTTCTTCTTCACTGTTTGCAAATGAATATTCAAAATTATGACCGTATATAAAATGTTGAACGTTGACAAATCCAGCAATCCTTCCTCAGACTTACATATATACAAGAAATGTATGGAAACCATCCCCTAGTATGTCCAGAATTTGTTACAAGAGCAGTAAACTATTAAATACATATGAACACAAGTATGCCATGTCTGAGTAAGGCTATACCGGGGAATCTAAGGTACAAACTTGAGACATAGTGTTGTAACAAATTTCATCAGAGTGGCAAAATGGAGATAACTATCAGGTCTAATCCTTTACATAATTTGAGTTGAAACTCCATGACACATAAAACTGACTGTAAACTATACTTTCTTACTACTTTAATAAGAGCATAAAGTCTTCTACTATTAATTGTGATACTAAGTATATTTGGTAAATGAGAATGGACAAAAGGCCAAGGCAACTAGTTGAAAGAAAATCCAAAATTCATCATACTGAGTTTCCATACCTCATGCATGTACATTGTACCTTTTCATTTATTGTTTACGTTCCATCCTTGCTGAAAACAAAACTATATTGTGAACTTCAAAAAAATTTCATGAAACATGACAACTGATGGTACAGTGTCACAGATATAAAAATATATTTACCATGACAACTTTACCAACAATTCAAATACTTTGTACAAACTGAAACACAAAAAATGGTAGTGTCTTGTATATCCATTCATGCTTTAGAGATTAAATTATCAAACACAAACTGTGTAAGTTCACACAAAAACATTTCATGGAAATTAGTAGTTTTCATTCAACTGCTTCACTGATAAATCTTTCTAATCACTCTCTTCACCTCCAGAGCCTTTCTCACTGCCTGATGGAGCTGCAGATCTTTGACCCTCCGATTCATTCCCAGAACCGCTTGCTCTCCCTCCTGATCCAGCAGGACTAGCTGATACTGACTTTGATGGTGACCCTGACCTTGATCTTGAATGCGAGGGAGACTGTGACTGAGACCTGGAGCGGGATGGCGAACGAGATCCAGATCTTGATCGTGAATGAGATTTAGATCTAGATCTAGATGCAGAACGAGACCTCCTGCCATCAGATTCACTACCAGAGCCTCTAGGTGACCCTGATCTACTTCTAGACGCTCTCTCCGACACAGATCTGCTTCCTGAACGAGAGCGTGATCGTGACCCTCTGTCTGAGCCAGATTCTGCTGTCCCAGCTGCTTCTTCACTCTCACTCCCTGATGACATAATTCTGCGCCGTTTTCCTACCTTTCCTTGTTCATTATCACTACCACTGCCACTGTAACAAAATAGTATCAAAATATCAAGAATTCCCAAAATAAATGGTCTTTACTTTGTAGCAATTAGAAATAGTTCAAGGTTACTTGATATGAAAGAAAGTTTACACAAAATCAAAGGTCTTGTTAATATCAATATTAGAACTATAATAATGAACAATCTATGACCTATACTTTGGTCAGTAGAATTTTGAAAAAAGTTAATTTTAAGGTAAATTATGACAAAATTCTCTATAAATTTGTTATGCTTTGGAATGCGTCCAACACTTTATATCCATTATTACCTTTAAGAAATGTAGTTTTTTGGGGATGAGGGTAAAAGGGTAAAACTAATTTTAATGATGTAATACCTACCTGTTGTTGTTGCTTAGCTGTAGTTTTCTGGGAAAAATATCCTAACAGAGTAACATAATTTGGACCTTACAAGAAGACTAGAAAGTTCCAGAATAATGGACCAATTGGGCACACATGAACACATTTGTCTTGATTTCATCACATCTTTCAAGGGCTTATCTTATTATGTACGACATTATGTAGCAGGTTATTAGAGCAGGGTGGGAGGATGGAATCTGGCAATATGAACTATGAGCTATAACTTCATTCAAATTAGTTCTACCCCAACAAAAAACTATATTTTAGCATCCACAATAGCCTACCTGTTGTTATTGCATAGCAGAATAATTTGTCCCATAGGAGGTGGATGAATTCACAATTGGCAAATGAAAAACAACACAAGGAATACTCACCCACATAGAAGAGCAGAAGACTACTGCAGGAGGGAATCTGCCATGGCCACTTTACGAGTGATCCAGTTAAGTCCCCCTGGTTGGAGACTGGGGAAACGTAAAAAGGGAGTTTGTTGTTCAACTAAGTGGCAAACAAATCCAACAGCGGAGTTCCCCAATGTTGGAACAGGGAATCCACTATGGATTGGTACAGCAACCTTTCTGTAAGGACTATCTAACCTTTCCTCCACATATTTTCTGCCAAAATGTTTTTACTGTCCAGAGTGTGGCAAACATGAAGGAAAATTCATTATGAACTTGTCCTGTGAAGGGGATTCCAACTCTCCATGCATACAGAGGGTTCATGTGTGCACCTGAGGTACAAAAACACTGATGCACTGTCCGAGCAGACCATCATACAGTGACCTCTTATTTGTTGGACACCTACACCTCACCACCCCCAGGCCTAAAAATATAAAAATACTGCCACAATTTCAAATCATTTATGTGGAGAGTAAATTCTTCCCAGGACCATAAGCTCTGAAGAATCATTCATTCTAGCTCTAGCTGAGTGCCTTCATCTGAATCTGGTGCATCTGTTTCCCAATGTGTCAACCAATTTAGATGAAGGTGTAAGCCCCAATTCAGAGTATTCCTGCATGGTTTCCATGCAGTTTAGAGGAGAAAAGCAAAAACACATAGATGCAGTCTGCCTAAGAGAACCAAGACAGCTGAAGCAATTAAGGTACCCAGCAATGAGAGAAAAAGATGAGCTCTCATTGTGGTCTACACTCTCAATGTATCCATCAAGGACATGATCTTGTATTTTAATAATTTCAGACAGACATGAACTAATCCTTTGCTTGTGAAGAAATTCATATTCATCTGCGTATTGACAAAATCATACAAAAAAGTGAGTTCCTATTTCTCTAAGTTTGCAAGACCCAGCCTGATCTTTATGGACCAACATCAGGCCTGAGCTAGACTGAGAGACTCTTGACTCCCATCAATGATCAACCAATGATCTAGTCTGAGGGACTCTTTGACCATCATCATGGATCTACCAATGATTTAGTCTGAGGGACTCTTGATTGTCTTCATGGATCAACCAATTGTTTAAATACTGGAGGATTGAAATACCTAATGATCTCATATGGCATGCAATGACTGGTAAAATCTCTTGGAGTGGAGGATAGGCTAAATGGCAGAGCTTGAAATTATGCCTCCCCCTGCAATCCAGACAAAACAGAAGTACTTCGCGTGTGGAGGAAAAACAGCAAGCAATGTGAAGTTAAACATCCTCAAGATCAATGGAGAAAGCTCAATAGCCAGGTGGTGTTTCTGACTGAAGATGTGGTCTCCAGCCTGTAAGGTTACTCCTGCAGAAATCTGTTTAGGGCAGAAAAGTTGACAATCAGATGAACTTTCACCCTCTTTTTGTCCCAGGCTGGAGATTGGTCTTTAAGATCATCTCTACTGCACCCTTCTGCAGCATGGAATGAACATCTTCCTTTTAGTACCCCATCGTTTAATTGGTAGGAGCAAATATGGGGCCTTATAATGGGGAGTGGGATCCCAGAACAAAAGCTGGTAGCCACCTCTTAAGATAGGAAGGACCCAGCCATTGATAATTATACCTATCCAGAGTATCCTTTAAAGAGAAACCTATTCTGGTGTCTATGGATGCCAGTGGAATGTTTAGCATGAGAGATTGTTAAGTCCTAAGAGTTGCCCCATCCTTATCTTTAGAAAAGAGAGAAAACCCTGTGAACTTCTTCCTTGGGCCTTTGTTCCTAGAGCTTGAATGCCAAAGGGAAGCCCTGAATTGGGGTTAATGCTTTGCTTGGAACTGTGCATCTTTGACAAATTTAACTGATGGGGCCCTGTGGATACTCTGAGTAAAATCGCTTCTTCTTAGCTGGTTTTGGAAGATCTAGAAGAGGATGCAAAAACTAGTGTAGGTGGTCCCTTAAATCCCATGTAACCATTTGGGGATGAGACCTCCAAAGATAGTCTCTGCCTCCAGAAGGTCAGCACTCAGCAGGTTCTTACTATATATACTCTAGTAAGACCTTTGAGGTGTCTAAAACAACATCCAAGAAAGTTTCTCCAAGCAGAAAAGAATTTTGGAGTCACCAGGACCCAAACATTTGGGACATAAATCACTGGGTAAGAGGCAGTAAATATCATTAAGCACTTTATCAAATGTCTTGGGAGGATGTATTATGCAACCCAATGACTCTCAGTGATGGGTGAGACACTGGTAGTTCCTCTCATGTAGTTCAGGGACTAGTATTCACAGTGGTCTCTGTAAGAGGATTAGGGTGGTACTCAAACCACATACTAGGGTGTATTGCAGAAGAATGTCTATTTTCTTTTTCTTACTGTGCCCAAATTCATCAGAAGATGAACGTCCACCATTGAAAGCCATGACACTTCTGACACTTGGCCAAGGTTCAGAAACCTCAGAGTCCATGTAAAGATAAGGTCCAATATTACTCTGAAGTGGAAAACACCACATCCCATTGGGATTAAGAAGGCTCAAAGGAAAGGAGGATGCTAATCCAATACCATTCCCATACCTGGTATTTATAAACCCAATCCTAATCCCCAACTAAAGAGAAAGAGGGGCTTGTCCCAACTCTATCTCCATACTGTAATGTTTCCTTTTCCCCAGTGAACAGTGACTGGGCAAGGACTATCACTACTGTGAGGACCAAACTTCTATTACTCAGAGTATCCCCCTCCTCCACAGAAAAGTACAGCTATGCAATAACAACAGGCAGGCTATTACTGATATTAAATTCAAGTTTAATAAATAATTCACTGACAGATTTAAGGTCTCATTTGCAAGCAAGAGCTAATTGATAAATTTGTCAATGAAGGAGGAATGAACATTATTCTCAATGACATAACTTCAACAATTTTTAAATACCCTCAAGTTATTACAAAAGTAGTTACAAACCTATTCTAAAACATTTTACAAGTACTTTATGAGCAAGTTGCAACAAAAAGTTTCGTTATTAATGCGAATTATGACTGAGACTATATATAATGATATGACTAGAGTTGTGTCCCTTCATCATCCTTTCAAACTTGCAACTGAGCAGAAGACTTCAAGACTGATGAGAACATGTAAGTCAAAAGCAATGTTTGATAGCATTCTGACTGAAACTTGTGGAGAGACGATTCTGTAGACAAATCAGTACCAGTCTGCACTCGGTGCTCTAGTAAAATAAACACTGTCATCACAACTAAAAAGTCAAACTTCATATATCTTCAAATCTATTGGAGAGGGTTAAGTATTAAAAAAATTGAAAATACTGTAGCCCCATCATTACAGTCATTTAGGTTGACTCCAACAATCAAGTAACAGTACTAATTTTGTTCCAGCCGAGAAAACAAATATCCCTCTTATGCAGAAAGAATTGATTCTGTGAAAGTAACAAACTCAGTTGCCAGTTTCAAGGTTCGGTTTGCAAAGTACATGCACAATACTTTTGGAATTTGAACATGACAATGTTTGGAGTCATTGATCTAATCATAATTATAAGGTTTGAAAAATCGCACACAATTTCATGAATTCAGGCTGCAAAACATATGAATACTTTCTAACTATTAACTTAATCTGGTCATAAATTAAAGGTTTATATAGAATGACAAAAGATAATCTAGCATTCTACACTATCATTCATGTCATTCCAAGATCACCTTACTTGCAGGCTATGAAAACAACTCAATAAAGACATGACCATCTTTGAGAGACAAAGGTATCAGGTAATAATGATGTCACTTCCCCACCAGTGATCACCATTGATCTCCTTAATGTCTGAAAGGGAATCGGTTTGGAGTATTTTAGTCCAACTCATTGACATATTAGAAACTACTGTAGAGTTGGTAGAGTTAGACAATACTGTACAGTTGGCAATAGTATTTTAAATCTTTTAGGCAAACTTTGCAAAATGGTGTTCTGTTTTCTTACAAATTCACCAACTATATTCCCATTAACTCTGACTTGAAACCATTCCCATTTTGAAACAGTTTGCAAACCTTTATCCAAATTGTGTGTGTGTGTGTGTGTTTGTCTATTGATAATTCAAGCTGCCATCTTTATCAAGCAGTGATTTTTTCTGTTAGTTTTCATTTAGGAATTATTTATCACAATTTAAAATTTCCATTTTTGAGCAATATAAATCATTTTTATCACTTCTATCAAAAAATGTGTTAATCTCAATGCTTCTTTACTGAAAATAATGGAAAAAGAGTGCTTAAAAATATTGCTAAATATTTCAATTTTTTTGGCTTTTCCTCAGCTGTCAATCAGGAAAAGGTAATAGGTTTATGTGTTAACTCACCAGAGATGCTGCCATGAATTTGCTTTTGAGGTGGTGGTCCCCTCTCTGATACCTACCTCCACTGGGGGAAGGGGATTAGGGGGAACTTCCAAATGGGAGCTGATGAGTGACACATAATGTATATGCATACCTAACTTAAAATAATAAAAAATGTATCAAGTATATACATGACCAAATTTAGTTTGCTGAAAAATATTCTTCTCTGTTTCTTTTCACAACTCTTTGAATGTCTCTGAAAATGGGAAATGGTCTATATGACCTCATTGTATCTTAACAAATATCAGTTTATTTTCAGTTTCAGAAATTAAGCGTAGTGTGCCTTCTGTTTTGTGAATTGAATCCCATCTCACACTCTGCTGTTATTAATTTTCAGAGAATCACTGCAATATTGCCATATTTAAACTAAAGTAGATACTTGGTCTTGATGCTATTGGAACATGTTTTTCCACAATTCAATTATGTTATCCCTAGGATATTTCTGTTGTAGGATCATATTTGTTGCAAGGCTGTATTAGTCAAGATTGCAGCCTTAGAAAAACAGGTTTACTTGTGAAACCATTTTCATTAGTGAATGAATTATATTTCTTAAACACTCAAAAGAAAATAGAGAGCATCTGTTCTTTTCATCTCAATCCTTAACCAGTTGTAGGTCCACATCCACATGTCTTGGAATGTTGGCTCCTTTTCTTCTCTTTTTCTCAGCATCCAGTTTCTTGTACTGTGGATGAAGTACCCACTCTTTCTGTGTAAGTGATTTGGTGCAAAATGAATGACTTGGATCTAATTTGACAAACTGTTATTTTTAATATTTGTCTTTAAAGGAGACTAGAAACCAGTGGAAATATACAATAATATTAAATACACTGCAGAGAAAAACATGATTCTGAAGCGTTGTGTGCGACCGTACTGCCAATATTGAGATATTGGCATATCTTCTAGGCGCTGAGTTTCCTGTATCTCGTATGCATATTTTCCGCACCTATTCGGTTACTTTCGGAAAGTGACGTCATACTAGCGACTCCAGCATCCAGACCTACAGTTGCAAGGTTCATTTCATATAGAGTACCATGCCGTTTTGCGTTGCTTACGGGTGTAATAGCATACATAGAAAAGGCTGTGGAGTTCATTTTTTTTCTTTTCCAAAAGATAAAGGGATAAAGAAAGTCTGGATACATTATTACAAGCGAGTCGATTTCAATGCAACACCATACAGCAATCCGTGCTCATTACATTTCTCAAAGGAATGTTACCAGAGGGATCCTAAAAACATAGAACCTCTAGGATACACGAATGCTAAGCCTAGACTAAAAGTTGAAACTGTTCCAGACATACCATTGTATATTTTAAATCCTGGTAGAGTGTCAAACGTACGAGTTATGAAAATAGGCAGAAGGCCGAGTAAGTGCTAATAACAAATATGACAGCCCGACACCTGATCGTGCTGGTGAAATGAGTAAATGTTTTTTTCTTCTTCAAGATTACAATCTAAATAAAGTCACCACTGTCCTTTGTATAATTGAGCTCTGACTTTAATCAAATGGAAGTTTTGCTTAAAAAAAAAAATAATAATAAGATTATCAACCCTTGGCACAGTCGTGTTTTGAGAAAAACAATTTAAGTAATTTTTAAAAAAATATTAAAAAAATTATTAAAAAAAAACAACCTTTCAGTCTATGCCTATTACTCGTAAAATGTATAAACGGAAATCTGTAATGATTGGACATGATATAAAACTGTCCCTTGGGCAGTTTAAATAGCAGCGATTAAAAGAAAAGAGATCCGATATAAAATCAAAGTTTCCCATTAAGTGGCTGACAATAGAAATTGAGGGGAGGCGACTATTGACCCCACCTATTTGCCCCGATGTGCAATTTCTCCCTGTGATACGCCTTATTATACCCCAGGACAAGACCTTTTTTCATATTCTGGTCTGCATAATAGTTAGAGGTTAGAATTAAGTACACAAACATAATGGCAGTTTAACAAATTAACAATTATTCTTTATCATTGCACTTATGTTGTGAAAAGGACTGGCCCTCTGACATAATTCAAAGAAACCATGTGCTACAGAGTGTGTATGTAAGCACCAGAAAGTCATTCGCAAATAAGCGATGCCGAATTTTGTTGTAACTTCGAAGCCAAAGACTTCATTTTAAGAGTTCAAATCTGCAGTCAAACGTTACCGTACATGTATGTGGCCATTGTTTTCCCACATTTTATATCCCATCCTATTTCCTTTAGTTTAAGTGTTAAGATATGTAACACTGTTTACTGAATTAAATATTTATTTTGAATTAGTTTTTTAGGGGCACATATACTGCGTCGTATTTTTTTTATTCCTTCTTTTAATTTAATCATGGTAATGAAACTTTACATAGATGGTAGAGGAATGTCAGGTGTTAACTGGCCGAGTTTTTTTAGGGCGGAAATGGAGATTTTATTTGCAGAGAAAATTACGCATCCATCATTGTGATAATTCATGGGTTTTAAACTAATTGGTGACAATTTTTTTTTACAAAAAGTACTTCTGTAGTAGTTAAATAATCTGAAATTTACGTGAATGTTTAATCTTAATCTATTTACTGAAGACAAAAACTGTCCTGTGATATTAATTATTTCTTCACTACAATATTCACAAGTGATAAAATAGAATATGACATTTGTGGACTGCACACTTGATAAAAAAAATTATATATGGATTTTCTTCTTCTGAGAAATGAAAATTGAGAGACATATTGAAATAATCGGGAGTTAACTGCGAAAAATCAAGAGAGATATTACGAGATAGGGAAGAAATACCTCCAAAATTGGAATTTAGTTTCTTTCTTTCTTCTCCCGGCTTGAAAGTTAACATATATGAACTGTTCGGGTTTGTGGAATTTCAGTCAGGGCTAGTAAGTTTATTTGAGTCATCAGCCCGGGGCCTGTGCTTAAAACAGCACTGACCAGTACAGTACGTACTCTATTTTAACGAAGCATGTATATACTTACAGATTTGTCAATACGCTAACTGTAGCATGCATGTAAAATACACTGTAATTAAATCATAGAAAGGAAGCTTCTTAATGTTGAAATTAATTATGTATGATTTCCTCCTCGCAGATTTATTTGTGGGGTGTTGTTTTTTTTGTATGTGTGAAAAATTACTTCCGATGAAAACCGTTATCAATGGCCTCTCTCGCTTGCCATGTTTCTGTTTGTATACGAGGACTGGCTAGTATGACGTCACGAGACCACGTGATCTGTCGTCTCATTAAAACTCGGAAATACTCGGCAATTTATGGAATCATTGTATCTTCTTCGCAATATAATCAATATCCGCACACGATATTATATTTTGAAACATTATATTCGAATTAGAATTTGTAAAGAATTACATTTATAAAATAAAAATTTTCATTTCTAGTCTCCTTTTTTTAAAAAAAAAAAAGGGGGAGGGGAGGGGGGAAGAAGCATGCACTGGGTACAAATAAATGCAGAAACCACAAATAGTTTGTGTCACATTTCCCCCATTGATCTTGAGAAATTGTGTCACCAACATTTTTTGGGATGAGAAACCAGCATTACTGCAGCATGGCAGCATCTATGAAATACATTCTAATTCAAATATATTGATACAAATGTCACTACTGTTTATCATTTTTTTAAAATGATATTTATTTCTGGACATCAGTATCACTTTAAAGTTGAAATGTTTTAACTCGGCTTTTATATGATTTGTATAGAGAATACCTATACAATTCTAACTTACACTTCATCATCAATCTTGAGTTTTTCTCCTTCTGATTCGGATCCTTCACTAGATGAAATGATGGCCTTAGATACAATTTTCCTTCGCTGTTTGGCAGAAAGTCCATCATCAAGTTCTGCCTCCTTCTTCTTACGGCCTTTACCCTCCCTTCTCTTCCTAGGTTTTCTCTCCCCTTCTTCATCACTACCACCTTCCATATTTCTCCGCCTGAAAAATAATGTGTGCCATACATAAACTATAAAACAACACTGAAAAATTTACTGTTTTCTTGCAGATAAGCAAGTTCTATTATGCAGAATTGTTTTAATTAAAAGAATAAAAGTGCTTTTGATGTGCATCAATGCATCTATCTATCTATCTATCTATCTATCTATATATATATATATATATATATATATATATATATATATATATATATATATATATATATATATATATATATATATATATATATAATTCAAATGTAGCATTTGTTGTGGTCATATATTCCCACATGCTCTGAGTTCAAGCTGGAAGTCCTTAATTGATCATTGTGTCATATTACAATTAGAAATTATTTCTACAAGTGACAAAGAAATGTGTGGTTGCTTAGATAATCTACTGCAAGCTTGCACTTTTTTTCTTGTATACAATTATGAAAACTATGCAGTAACATCAAATAACTATCATATTGAGTAATGGTCATTCTGAACAGGTGACTACTGAGTAACGATGACCATTAGGACAGGTCTGAACATACATAAAACGATAATAAATGCTGCTCTAATTTTGGAACATTGACATTATTTACAAAAAGTAGTGGTATAAACATTATCTGCATCTCCCATTTCTCTTTCTCTTCTTTCATTATTCACCTTTTAATAATCTAACTGACTTGCTTCTTCGACCTATTTCTGCTTATTAAAGTTATATTCTTTGTAGCAGTCTGTCATTGGGAAAGGCACTTAACTTCCATTTCCTTGGCATGGTATGGGAAATATTCTGTCAAAAGTGCCATTCAAACCAACAAAACAAAAACAAAAACAACCATAATGGTGCTGTATTAAATTTTTTCCATGTGTCCACAGTGAAAACTTCTATTCAAAAGTGTATCCTCAGAAATTTTACTTTCCAGAATTTTACCAATAAAATTCAGGATATGGAATTTTCACAAAAACTTTGTAACATTTCTGTAGAATTGTTTACCTTCTCCTTTTCTTTTTGCGTTTCTCCCCATTCTCATCATCGCCACCCTCATCCTCAGACCCACTACCAGCACCTCCCTTCTTCCTTTTCTTCTTCCTTGGCATATCATCTCCACTTCCATCTGACACAAAGTCATCATCTTCAGCTTTCTTTGGTTTCTATAGCAACATAAAATAAAATGAACTAAACAACCATATAAACATCAAAGCATATGAACTATGGTTTTCTTTTCTGACTTGTATTGATCTTGAGGGTCTCTGATATGAAAACTCATAAACCAAACTCATATAAATAAAATGTGTAATAAAGTAGTCCTGTTATGTGAAAACAATCTTTCTGATATCATAAGCTGGCCTAATAAGAGGGCTGGGTTTATAGAAGACAGCCTGAGATATCCTAGCATTTAAAGACAAGAATTTCAAACCATCCAGTTGACATGTAAAGTTGCAATGCTTGGGTGAAACATGTATCAATATGTAATGTCATAAATAACCTACCATATGACAGATATTTATACAAGTACTGTAAAACCGATGACAATCATGATGCATGGATTGATTTTATTATATAAATGCTCCATCATCAGCGACCACATTGTTTTGTCACAAAATGCATTTTACCACTACTATGACTGTTTGCATTGCAAAAACAGGGATAAATGCCACTGACCTTTATTTAATCCCTGTAATAATGTAACAACGACACTTGCACCATTCTCCCTCCCCCTCCAAAAATGCACCTCCACATCCCAAAATATAGGCTGGCTAACATATTTTAACTATGCTTATAGTGTTCATATTTTCTATTGTAACCAGACAGGTAAATTACCAGCACTTAGCCTGGTTCCCAGTCTTTTTATTGCTAAAACCTGTATGTACGAGTAAGACCCAGTATCCCTATGAATGACCGTATTGCGAGGACAAAGAGAGACACTACTGATCATAATGTAATCATTTGTAACAATGACTGTTTGAAAATTAAAGATAGCTCTGAAAGGAAAAAAGAACATAAAAAAGAAGTCTGGCTACCAGTTTGTATATAGTGAGAGATGGTATTGTCCATATATCAGGCTAATGTAGATGTAACAAATTGTCATTAGAGTTAATCCATATTGTCTGGGAGTGAATAAGGTCTTTGTCTATTAAATTAGTATGTGGAAATCATTTGTGGGATTCCATTGATAGTGTTAAAGGCTTGTGATGTTGTTTTTTCCCAGATGTTGCAGTGATTACATCCAAATGATCAAGCTATCATATATTCAAGTTGGTGCGACCGGGTTACACACTTTGTTTATAGAGTTTGTGTGTCTTCTTTGAATTAAGCGATGGACTTTTGTATCTATGTAAATAATTCTGTTTCTGGATGAAATAACTGTTTCTTTTTATTTCATTGTTAGATATGCAATGTACATGTATACATTTTTCATATTTCCCTAAATCACAGTCAAAATTGTTGTTACATTCAATATAATAACTGAGCACTAATAATGTTAACATCTTGTACCTTAATAACAGAGGAAGAACCGCCAACTAAAAAGAGACAAATTTTAATGCTGGAAAAAATAATTATAGTTACTGAAAGTGAAAAAGTGCAGACCACTCGCAAAATAGCGTTTTAAACATGGGTAAAACAAATTTGGGGCATAATAAAAGAAAAGGAGTAAATCAGAAATGATTTCATATGCTAATACATGTACATGTGATCTTCAAATGGAAATGTGATTTTTTATGTTGAATGACAGAAGTAAATCTTTGTTGCTACATAATTTTGTTTTCAGATGAATGCATATAACATGTTAGCAAGAACTATTAATAAAGAATAGACCATGTGTACAATGATTGTGGTTATTTTTCTTTAAATTGGCCTGAAATTGGACCTTGGAAACTGGACTTTGAATACAAGCTTGCTATAAGACCACCTGTCTTGAGAGACCATTTTTTTGTTGGCATAAGAAGCAGTCTCTCATAATAGGTTTTAGTGTAAAAACAATAAAGAAGCAAATGACTAATAATAATAATTTTAAAAAACTTTTAAGAGGTCAATATCATTATAAATAGATTCTCCACCTTTAGCACTGATGTGTAATGAAACAGCAAAGTTATCAATACATCACTACAATAGTGGATCATTACACCACTAGTGCAAGGCCAGGTCAGCTTTTCAAAAGAGTAAGGATCAATCAGGTGCCATTTCTCAGGTTTATTTACCACCAAAGTGAGTGAGAAAATGACACAGAGTCCAATCTTAAATTAAAGTCTGAAGCAATTCTGATATACTAGTAACTCAGGTAATCCTTGTTTTATATGATGACCCTCTGTTTAATCTTTCACTTGTTCTGTCTGGATACTCATTATTAGTGTTAAAGTTATAACAATTTTCTAGGATTAAATTGCTTAGATTGGGATATTTCCAATACAATATAATTCTTAAAATAATAAGCATTACTATGAAACTTCAGCGCTATACCATCTGACCATATTTTACAACTTCAATGGCATAAAGTCATCTTGATTCTGAATTTAGTATGTAAATGTTATCAAGTTGTCTTGATTTTGTATTTAGCAAAAATATGGAAGGAAGTAATCTTGATTCTGTATGGCAAGAAGTCGTCATGATTTTGTATTTAGCATATCAAGAACATGAAGTCCTCTTGATTTTGTATTTAGCATATCAATGACATGAAGTCCTCTTGATTTTGTATTTAGCATATCAATGACATGAAGTCCTCTTGATTCTGTATTTAGCATATCAATGGCAAGAAGTCTTCTTGATTTTGTATTTAGCATACCAATGCATGAAGTCATCTTGATTTTGTAATTTAGCATACCAAAGGCATGAAGTCTTGATTTTGTATTTTAGCATATCAATGACATGAAGTCTTGAATTTGTATTTAGCATATCAATGGCATGAAGTCATCTTGAATTTGTATTTAGCATATAAATGGCATGAAGTCATCTTGAATTTGTATTTAGCATATCAATGGCATGAAGTTGTCTTAATTTTGTATTTATAAAAAAATGAAATCAAGTCATCTTGATTCTGTATTTATCAAACATGGCGTGAAGTCTTCTTGATTTTGTATTTAGCATATCAATGACATGAAGTGCTGATTTTGTATTAGCATCAGTGGTATGAAGTCTTCTTGATTTTGTATTTGCATACCAATGGCATGAAGTCATCTTGATTTTATATTTAGCATATGAATGGCATGAAGTTTCTTCATTTTGTATTTATCAAAAACAGCATGAATTCATCTTGATTTTGTATTTAGCATAAAAATGGCATGAAGTCAAATTGACTTTGCATTTTACCATTTCAGTGGAATGAACTTTAAAAAGTTTTTCTAGTAGCATCTGATTTTAATGATCCTATCATATCAGAAACATCCAGATTTAAGTAATTAAAAGACCACTGAATCTTTGTAACATCATTAACTAATGCTCAGCATCCAGAATAATAGGTCAAAGGATAATCAAGGTCCATGGATTTAGCATGCATTTGACAGAATGAATTGTCTTCATAATAATGATTCAAGCCAAGTATGAAAATAATGAATTGTCTTCATAGTAATGATTCAAGCCAAGTATGAAAAGAATGAATTGTCTTCATAATGATTCAAGCCAAGTATGACAAAAATGAATTTTGTCTTCATAATGATTCAAGTATGAAAATAATGAATTGTCTTTATAATAATTCAGGCCACGAATGACAAGAATGAATTGTCTTCATAATAATTCAAGCCATGTATGACAAGAATGAATCGTCTTCATAATTCAAGACAAGTATTACGAGATTGAATTGTCTTCATAATAATTCAAGCCAAGTAAAAAGAATGAATTGTCTTTATAATAATTCAAGCTAAGTATGACAAGAATGAATCGTCTTTATAATGATTCAAGCCAAGTACGACAAGAATGAATTGTCTTCATAGTGATTAGAGCCAAGTATGACAGGAATGATTTATCTTCATAATGATTCCAGCCAAGTACGACAAGAATGAATTGCCTTCATAGTGATTAGAGCCAAGTATGACAGGAATGATTTATCTTCATAATGATTCCAGCCAAGTACGACAAGAATGAATTACCTTCATAGTGATTAGAGCCAAGTATGACTGGAATGATTTATCTTCATAATGATTCAAGCCAAGTACGACAAGAATGAATTGCCTTCATAGTGATTAGAGCCAAGTATGACAGGAATGATTTATCTTCATAATGATTCAAGCCAAGTATAACAAGAATAAATTGTCTTCATAGTGATTAGAGCCAAGAATGACAGTAATGATTTATCTTCATAATGATTCAAGCCAAGTACAACAAGAATGAATTGTCTTTATAGTGATTTGAGCCAAGTATGACAGGAATGATTTATCTTCATAATGATTCAAGCCAAGTACGACAAGAATGAATTGTCTTTATAGTGATCAGAGCCAAGTATGACAAGAATGAATTGTCTTTATAGTGATTAGAGCCAAGTATGACAGGAATGATTTATCTTCATAATAATTCAAGCCAAGTACAACAAGAATCCATCAAAGGATTTAGGAAACATATGAAAGTGAAACATGTTAACAAAAACTTAACACATCCCCTGGAGGATTTTTTTTGTTTTCACATGAAATGAGAGTAGGAAACACATTTTGGGGGCTATTTCTGAATACATCCTTATACATAACTTCCAAGCGATTTTCCATTAGTCTAATGCATAGTTGTTTTAGAAACATGGTTTTCCATTAGTTATTTTGCTCAAGCATGAGCAGAAGGGAAAAGCTGGAGTTTTTTCTTTGTTTGCTTAACCGACCATTCATTTTCGTATTGAGACCACTCTTTATTCCAAATGCCCACCTTATCCTACTTTTTGCACAGGTATAACTGTCTTTGTGCAATTCAGACTGGTCTGCCTTAAATCTGAGGCAAACATTTTTCTAAAATCTGGACCAAAATCATATTCAAACCATGAGAAAAAGTTTGGGTGAGGAAAAAAAGAAACAGGTCCAAAAGATTAGGTTTTGTCCTCTATAGTTTGTAGTGCAACTAAAACGTCCAGATTATTTGGTATCATTGTCGAGCTAAATCTGTCTACCTTTCTATAATACCACCCACTTTAGTGCATCATACATGACCTTGATGCTACAGAGCTTGTTAAGTAGGCTACTACCTCTTGTCCAGTAAACACAGTGCCTGGAGTTAATATGTTAACAAAGTCCAATTGCCACAGTTAACACCAGAAAGGCGACTGCTACATTTTGCTTCATAGTAAAATAGTCTTGGCAAAATAAAATAGTCATTTTTTTCTCATTATGTTAAGTGTTGCAAAAGATATATATATTATTACCGTATTTTCGCGCATATATCCCGCGGGTTATACCAGATTTTACAAACCCCGCAGGGGGGGGTGCGGATTATATAAGGGTGCGGGCTATATCACAATTTTTTTACACATAATAATATTTCAATATATTGTTTGAAAAACGTAACTACATAACATATATTGTTCTAGTTTTGTTTTGCTACTCTCATCAATATCAAATTTTCTGCCTGTGGCTCTATTGCCATGCACTTCAGCATACGCAATGGCAGTTAGCTTGAAGTCGGCCGTGTAAGACTTTCGTTTCGGCATTTTTTAAATTAAACAGAAAGAAATTATTTAAACTCGAATCTACACTTCACAAGAATACAAGATTATTTAGAAATGTCCGTGTTTATGTAGCCTGTAGTTGAGGCACAGCTCCTATAGACAGCCTACGCACACAAGCACTGTGTACCGTGTTTTTTGCTGACTTTTTTTGAGCAAAGGTCGTCGGCTTACTTTGATGATGGCGCCGCTAAAGGGTCAAACAAATACCTGTTTGTTATTGCTGCGGCAACTTCAGATAATTGTAGAACATTGAAACAGATTTGTTTTATTTGTTTAGTATATATCATTGCTTCAAAGGTAATCAGTTCTCTTTGAAGTGTCAGCAAACATATTTTTTCTTCTTCCATCTGGTATTTGTTTTTAAATTAGTGTCATCTGCTTGACTGTACTCATTTTATGTTTCCGCCTTCTGCGGATTCAGATTTTAACTAGTCCGTTGCATAAAGTAATAAGGCCAGATATAATCATTAGCGGATTATGATATAACAGTGCACTGTTAGTGTGGTTTGTCAGTATGAGACAAGGACTTGTTATTTTAACAATATATTCCAGTACATTGTTTCCTGTCATGGTGCCTTTGATTTTCTCTACTCCAAACGCAAGACTGTATATACGGTTTTTATCAGCCAAAATTGGTGTCGCCACAAATATCACCAGATGGTATATTTTGTCACCAAAACGGAAAACAGAATCGCAGTTTGCTACATCAGCGAAGCCCCGTGATCCTGTAATTGATTTCATTTCCGATTGTAGCTGTATAAATATTTCTATGGTTGCGGGTTATACAAAGGTGCGGGTTATGCCAACGATTTTTTACACAAAACCGCAAAACCCGCGGGCTATATGAGGGTGCGGATTATCTGCGTGTGCGGGATATATGCGCGAAAATACGGTAATCTAGAAAAAGAATTAATGTAATTATCATCTATACTGAATAAAAAGTGTGATGCTCACTGTGTATAAATACTTTGATTTCTTACTGGATAAGTAACAACTAGAGACATAGTTCATCGTCAGTCTCTTGACCTAGTGTGGTCGTTGAGGCACTGTGCTGCTGAACATCTGACCAGTTCCCTCCACTTGTCTTGATCATGTGCCAATGCATGTGTCTCTGCAAAACTTTTCCTGGTCCATTCTGTGATGTTGTCACTCCACTTTTTTCTTTGTCTACCTCTCCTTCTACCACCTTAGACACTACCCTGCAGTACTGTTGTGGATAGACTGTTGGCTCTAGTGACATGGCCATACCATTTCAGCTTTCTCTTTTGACAGTGGTGAGGAGGTCTACATAATGGCCTACAGTGTGCCTGATGGTGTTACTCACTTCTTCATTTGTGATGTGGTCCATGTAAGAGATGCCAAGGATGGTTCTGTAGCATCTCATTTCAAGTGCCTGGATTCTTTGTTTTAATTCTGCTGTCAGGGTCCAGGTCTCACATGAATACAGAAAGATTGAGATGACTAGTGCTCTCAATAGTCTGATTTTAGTTTTCAGACAGATATTCTTGTCTCTCCAGTAGGGCCTAACCGGAAATCGCCTCAGACATTCACTTCAGCCGAATATCCTGTTTTTTGGTACTATTCAGAAGTATTCACCTCGGCAAATAATACTCGTACAAATGGTTACAAGTAAAATAATTCAATAATAGCGAACTTAAAAAAAATGTTGTTTAATACATAATAATTTTAGTTAATAATACAAGTTTTCATCTTATAGGCAATTTATACGGTATATGGTACACGAAAAGTTTAAGCTTCGCATACAATAATGAAACAAACCGTACTCTCCGGAGTTGCACCTACTACTTGGTTCGTGCCTGGATCTTGCAAATAGTACATCCAAATACTCGGATTCGGTACTTGGCAAAAATTATCTACTCTGTTAGGCCCTACTCTCCAGATGGGTCTTAGCTTTGACATAACTGTTGTTTTTTGTGCTGCTTGAAACAAAATTTCTGCTCTTGATCCCTCTTCCATGATTATGGAACCAAGATATTTGAATTGGCCGACTGTTTTTAGTTGCTGTCTTGGCTGAGATTTGTTTACCACTATTTGTCATCAGCTTTGTCTTCTCTGCACTTATCTCCATGTCAAATCTGGAAGATGTTTCATCCAGGTTCTTCACTAAGGTGGCAAGCTCATATTCACTGCTTGCCAGCCCATCGATGTCATCTGCAAAGCGAAGGTTGGTGATGTTACGTCCTCCAATGCTGACTGTGCCACAGTAGTTTTCAAGGGCTTCGCTTATGATGCGCTCTAAGTAGATGTTGAAAAGTGTCGGTGACAGCCTTGCCATACTCCAACTGTAGTCTTGAACCAGTCGCCCACAGAAACTTGAGCAATTACTGCACTGGTAGCCTTCGCATACAGCTGCTTGATGGTGTTGGTCAACTTTTGACCCATGTTGTACTTCTTCATTGTGGCCCACAATGCCTCATGCCACACACTGTCAAAATCTTTTTTGAAATCTATGAACACATGATAGATGTCTTGTTGATGTTGTGAGTACTTTTCACACAGAATCCTAAGATCGAATAATTGTTCTGTTGTGCTTCTTCCACTCCGGAGCCCTGCCTGTTCTTCAGCGATTATTTCTTCTGCTTGTGGGTTCAGTCTGTTCAAGATGATCTTCAGCATCACCTTACAAGCATGGCTGATCAAAATGATAGCTCTGTAATTTTGGCACAGCTGGAGATTGCGTTTTTGGGGAGTGTTATAATCAGTGACTGGGTCCACTATGTTGGCCATTCGTCTGTCTGCCAGATCTTATTGCAGATTTTTGTTAGTTGTTCAAACACTGATTCCCCACCATTATTGATAAGTTCAGCTGGGATGTTGTCTACTCCAGCTGCCTTCCAATTCTTCAGTGCTCTAATTGCTGACTCCACCTCTTCGTTGAGAAAGGGGAAATCATCATCATTTATGGAGTTTGGAACTTCAAGCATCTCTGGGTCTCCTGTGGACAGATGGTTTTAAAGTTCTTTACAATACTCAGTCCATCTTTCTGCAATGTACTTGCTTTTGTGAGGCATTTTCCATTTTCATCTTGAATGGTACTGACTCTTGGTTGCTTCTGTCTGGTGAGGTCTTTCACAATTTGGAACGCCTTTTCGCTGTTATTCTTTATCAGACTGCTCTCTATTTCTGTGCACTTTTGTCCAATCCAATCTTCTTTTGCTTTCTTCAAGTTAGGCACATAGTTACAATTACTTAAATAATTGTACATGTTTAAATATAAATTTGATGTTGTCTAATTCCACTGGGAATAAGTTGAGCCTACAAATATTATGTAAGGTTTCTCATTTAATCCTCCTCTTTCACAATGAGGTGGCATTGTACCCAAACATGTTTCACTTATTTATTAAGCCCATAAAGGATTTTACTTGATTTGACAACCTATGGGATCTATATATTTTCTAATAATGTACCCTTTATAATACCTTTTCAATATTAGTGTTTACTTTATTATTTCCTCACCTTTCCAGACTTTCTTGGCCTCTCTTCTGGTTCTGGAACAAGTGATATTTTCTTTGCTTTTTCCACATAAATAGCTCTTCGTTCCATCATCTGCTTCTGCAAGTCTGCTTTCTGTTGCATCTTTTCCATCACTTCTGCCTCCTGACGCTGACGGATTGCTTCCCGTTCCTCCTCCTGACGTTTTCTTAACTCCTGCTCTTCCTCATCAATCTTTCTTGCACGATTTACGTGATAACTGGCCTGACTTAGCAAGTCTGAGCATTGTCTGTAACAGAAAAAGTGAATATAGTAGTGATCTCTTGTAATTTCTTGGTTCAAGATTGTCGTTAAAGTGAACCACATTATAAGTCATTGTGATGTAATGTAAGCAAGGAGTCTCATACTACAGTATGATGCAGAGAAAACCACAAAAAGAATGTTATACATGAAACCTGAATTAAATTTATTTCAGCTAGCTGATAGTGTAGAACCTGTCTTGAAAGACCACCCCCTCTGCCAATAAATAATGGTCTCATAAGACAGGTGGTCTCTCATAACAGGTCATAACACTATATAATCAATAAATCTGTGCATGGAGATTCTAGTCTCTCAAGACAGGTGGTCTCACATAGCAGTGGTCTCTCAAGACAGGTTTTACTGTAACTAACATCAAAATGAATTTAAGTTGTATTCCTATGAAAAACATTCAGTAAGAGCCAAATAAATCCACAAGCAATTATGCAAACAAATAACTGCACTATAAACAACCAAACCGGATCTGACATCTTTCACTTGGCATAAATTTGTTTTAAAAGGAAAATATAGTTATAATAAGGAAGGTGACTTAGGTTGAAAGACACTCAAGTCAGACTGATTTCCAACTATTAGGTAGAAAGAAAATTTTGTAGTAAATTATGTTTCTCCGAGAATACTTACCCGATCACATTACTTTAGGGATATTAGCCTGCTACCTCGCGAATCCAGCCCTACCAAAAGACGAAAATTCGTCTTTCCTGTCTCTGTCATATAGACAAAGGGCAATAACTATTGCCCCTTACCTCCCCTTGCTACCCGCTAGGTGTCGCTTCTTTAGTTTTTAAGCTGAGCGGTATATAAAACACGAGGATGCTCGCATGGCGGGGTGGTTGGGAGGGTTTCTTAGTAATGTGATCGGGTAAGTATTCTCGGAGAAACATAATTTACTACAAAATTTGCTTTCTCCTTTGAATACGTTCCCCAATCACATTACTTTAGGAGAATAAGTAATAGGAGGAGGGAATGCGGAGCATCCGACCTCCACCCCGGGTATCCTCTAGGGAATGATGGTTGGATTCCCCATGTGAATGATAACCCAGTCTCCTAATTTTCAATCAGCAACACAGCCCAGGGTCACGTGATATGTGACCCCTTTATACGGTTAAGAAGATAGTTATTGAAATCTTCTTACCTACGAAAATTTATCTGGCGAATCCAGCGAAGCTAATAGGCTGTGCTGATTGTTGCACATGGGTCTGGTGGGCGTCTGGGCTGCCCAACACCGGACCTACTAGAATCAATGTTTGCCTCTGCGAGTACAAACTTGAAGATAAAACTGTAGAAGGTTGACTCTGCATGTCAGCCAACAGCTTCTATAAGGTGACTGATTTGCGAATCCTCAGAGTACGCCGAGCGTATAACCCACTTCAGCCATGAAGCAAGGGCTTGAATGGAGATATCTCATGTCCCAGCTATCACCAGAAGAAAGAGGTGCTTGTATGTGACCTGACTCGCCTCTATGCATTGAAATGGTGCTAGAGTGCACAAACAGGATCTTACATGGCTGTTGATCCTGACTTATCTATAAAGAAAGCGAGCTAATGACGACTCGTTGATCGCCAATGTATGGTAATCTATTTTGGACTACGAAGCCTGGCTGCGTCAAGAGGACCATCAAACCCTCTGATCGGAACGGAAGAGAGTTCGGGTCACTAGAAAGGACATGTAACTCGCTCACCCTGCATGCTGAAGCTAAGACTATCAAGAAACCCAATTTGTATGATAGTAGCTTTAACTAATCGTGGGTTAAAGACTCAATACTGTCTGAATTGAGTCATGTTAAAACCCAGGACAGATTCCATTTGGAAACAGGGTGAGGGATATAAGTCGATTGAATTTTTAAAAGTGTCTAAAAGATCTGACAAATCTTTGTCATGGCTGATAGCACATGAACCAGAATGGCGGAATGTGTCTGATATCATGGAGCGGTAGCATTTGATAATTACTGGAGCCAGCTGTCTCTCCTCGAAAAGCCAGAGAAAAGTTGGCCAGTTGAGGGATTGTGACACTCAGAGGAACAATGTGAATGATATGGTACCAGTCCCTGAAAACATGCCACTTGCCCTCATAAACCTTCAGAGTAGAGGGCCTTCTTGCTCTCGAGATTCTCTCCGCAATCAAAGATTTAAACTGTTTGTCTTGCAAGGCTGTCTGGACAAGAGCCAAGATTGAACATAAAGACGGTCCAGACAGGGGTGGAACACCCCTGGCCGCGGTTGCTTGAGAATACTTGTGCTGACTGTAATCTTCCTGGGTAGATCTATCGCCTAGATTGAGTAGATCGGAGACCCAGGAGTTGTTCCATCTGAGAGGGGCAATCAGAACCATCTGACAGTTCTGACCCCTTAACTTCTGGATTAATTTCAGTACCAAGACCGTGGGAGGGTAGGAGAATGACCACAACCCTTCCCAGCTGATTGATCAAGCATCCACGACTCAAGCTTCTGGGTCTGGAACCTGTGAGATGAAAGGTGGACAACTTGCGATTTCACCTTGTTGCAAAAGATCAATCATCGGACGTCCCCAAAGTGTGTCAATTGGAAGAAAGTCCGATTGATGGAGTGACCATTCTGTGTGAATGACTAGATAGAGTGTCAGCCAAGACATTGAGTATGCCAAGAATGTGCCGGAATTGTACATTGAGGTGGAGATTGTCGAACCAATGTAGAAACTGCCAGCTCAGATTGCACAGGTCTGGTGATTGGTGTCCCCATGTTTTTAAGGCAAGGCACCACCACAAAGTTGTCTGACATAATGAGGGCAGTTTGTAATAAGAGTTGATCCTGCCTGAAATGAAAGGCGTTGATGACAGCCGTTATTTCTGAAAGGTTGATGTGGAAAGGGCTCGCCCCTGGCACCCACATGCCGCTGACAGTATCGAAGTCCGGCAACAGGTGGGCACCCCAACCGTAGGTACTAGTGGTGGAACATACCATTATCCCCGCTTGGGGTATCTCCAGAGTAATCCCTGTGGACAGCCCACAGGGGTTGTGCCACTGACTCAAGAATGATCGTATCTCTGGCGTGAGCATGACTGTGGGATCGAAGGGACTTGAAAAGGGCAAAATTACACTAGCAACATCCTTTGTAAAGGGCACATAAAAGGACGGCTGAGCGGAATCAAGTCTGCTGCCGCATTGAATAATCCGAGGATCTGCAACTTTCTTGCTAAATGCGCATCCTGTTGGAAACAGACTCTACGAGTGCAATTATCTGGATGATCGCAAACTCGAGGAAGCCTTACCAGATTCAGATCGGGAGAAACTCCACACCCAGATGGACCAAAAATCCGGATTGGACAGAGATCAGACTTTATCCAGTTCACGAGAAAGCCTATATGATGTAAAGTGATATAAGATCGTTTCTGCCTTTGAGCAGAGTAGAACTTGACAGATGTTTCTGGAGGATGTCGTCCAAATATACTGCCGATGCCATAGATGAAGTCGAGCGGAACAGGGTGACGACGTAATCCATAACCTTGGTACTAGCCCAAGGGCTTAAGTTGAGGCCAAAAGGTATGATCTGGACTGATAAACCGAGTCCCGACAAGCACAACGGAGAAATGTCCGCTACTCGTGGGATAGAGACGTGAAATGTGCGTCGGTCATATCTGAACTGACAGCATACCCGTCGGATGGTTTCATCACGCCATCGCCACATTGACTTTCAGGGTGGTTGAGGCGGCTCAGGTCGATGAACGGCCTCTGGATAAGAAACAGCCATGAATAAAACCCCAGCTATTGCAGGTTTATTAAGATATAAATATATATATATAAAGGCATCCTTCTCCCGGTCTGACGATACATCCATGAAGAGGGGAGAGGAGGACAGAGGAGGGGATGGATAAATGAAGTCCCAAGTCCCTCCGAAATGACCTGAATCACCCAAATGTTCTAAGGTAATAAAGTGGTCCAGTGGTCCTGAAATTGCAGGTGGCGGCTACCCACAGGTAGGCAGTCCGCTGGCGGTGGGCAGGGTATGTCAACGTCTAGAGTTAGGAGGCGTGAAGGCGGAGAAACTTTGGTTCTTGCCGCCTCTGTATGGTTGCCGTCTAGCTTGATTAGACTGTTGACTCCCAGCATTGGGTTGGGATCTATATTACACATTTGATTATAAGGATCCCTTTTCCCCGGTCCGCCCATCATCCCTCCGCTGTGTCAGGGGATGATTGTTTCGAAACGCCTGCGAAAGTTGGGCGACGAGTTGGAGGGGCAGTTCCTGAGCTGCCTGCCTCCAAACTTTTTCAATTTTCCCCCATAGTGTAAAGGTGTCCCAAACTGAGACATCCGTAAAATCCGAGTACGATGGGGCCTGCACAACGTGGACCACCTACAGACGTCACATCGTATCAGGCCGAAGTTGGCAGAAGCAGTCAACGCATTGGTCATAGAATGGTGAGCTGCCCTGTTAACAACTCTAGCAATCCAGGCCTTCACTTCACAAGCGTGGTCATGGCTGGATTTGCCTAGGGAGTTGGAATAAAAATGGCTAGTGAAGTCAAGTTTAACAATGAAGACGTATCGACTATGTTTCGGACTAGCTTTGACGTGGCATTTGAGATCAGTACTGAAGGCGTCTGATGGAGTTTTCGTACCAGCTACACTAGAACGTCGCTGGAAGTTAGCTTCCTGAATTTTTTATTTTTCTACTGGCAAAGAAGCAGGAAGGACATTGTCTCTTCCTCCTCATTCAAGATCTACAGGTGCCTGAATTGTGTAGTCTTGAGTGGCAGTAGGAGGTTTTGGGCATTCTGAAGTTCCCAACAACCTATAAATCTTTTATTCTGCGGCCGTGGCGCTAAGCTCAGTCCGGTCCATGACCTGATCTGTGGATGGCTGAAAGTGTTTCGTCACACTCACTGTGTGCTGAGTCGTGTTCTGGTCAACTCAAGCATCCATTCGCAGCGGAATTGTCATCATTTTTAATATAAATCTCCATAATGCTTGTGTAGTGCGGCCAGCACTGCGCGCCCATCTACCATTCGCTCAGAGGGAATGTTGGTTCTGGTACAGGTTGCATATCTGTACAGCATACCAGGTGACCTAGATGATGCAATTCTGTCATAATTGACACTTTCACTAAATCTCCCTTGTGGAGAAGCCGTGAACATATGGACGGCCGGCACTAACGGCTGATTGAACTGGCGAATGGTCGGCCTGAAAGTCCTGTTCTGGTAAAGCTGCCATATCTGGGTAGCGCATACCAAGTGGCATAGATAACTCAATTCCGTCATCTCTGATAATGTCACTAATTCTCCCTTGTTTTAAAATCACACCGTCACGTATTTGACGTGACGGGAGGTGTACACCGGCAATACCGACTGATTTGTCTGGTATATGGTCGGCCGGAATGTCGGCGAAGGTCCGGCTATGACCGGCACCTGCCTCTCGAATGGTCTGATTGGACGGAGATTCATCTATAACATCTCTCTCATGGTAGTGATATGTAACCAGTAGTACAGATTGACTGACGGGTACATCACTATAATCTCTGTAAATCCGATGTACAGCCGGTGCAGGTTGATGCCGGCTGGAAGACCGGTGCCATTTGGGCTGAACGGTCGTTGCCGGATGGACGGCCGGTGCAGGTTGATGCCGGCTGGAAGGTTGGCTGGACGACCGGTGTCATTTGGGCTGAACGGTCGTTGCCGGATGGACGGCCGGTGCCGGTTGATGCCGGCTGGAAGGTCGGCTGGACGACCAGTGCCATTTGGGCTGAACGGTTGTTGCCAGATGGACGGCCAGTGCCGGCTGGAAGGTCGGCTGGACGACCGGTGCCATTTGGGCTGAACGGTCGTTACCGGGTGGACGGCCGGTGCCTGTTTATGCAGGCTGGAAGGTCGGCTGGAAGACCGGTGCCATTTGGGCTGAACGGTCGTTGCCGGATGGTCGGCTGGTGCCGGCTGGAAGACCGGTGCCATTTGGGCTGAACGGTCGTTGCCGGCTGGACGGCCTGTGCCGGTTGATGCCAGCTGGAAGGTCGGCGGGACGACCGGTGCCTGTTGACGCAGGCTGGAAGGTCGGCTGGCCGGCTGGTGCCATTTGGGCTGAATGGCCGGTGCCTGTTGATGCAAGCTGGAAGGTCGGCTGGCCGTCCGGTGCCATTTGGGCTTAACGGACGGTGCCGGATGGACGGCTAGTGCCGGTTGGTGCCTGCTGAAGTGCCGGCTGAACTGACGGTGTCGGCTGGCCGGCCGGCGAAAGTGCATACTAAAATGGATCCAATCGATCCAGCATAGACTCCATGCGTCCGGACTTACAGGCCCGAAAGCCATGCACAGACCTGCGGTGAAATTTACACCCACTGGGCAGCCTAAACCATGTCAACATAATTTCCTCCATTTCCACATTGCCAACACCCATTTTGCCATTCATGCCTTCGTTGTCGACTTTGCTACTGAAACGACAAAAGAAGAGAACAAAGCACAAATTAAAAAATTCAGCATATTATTAATTCGATAATACTATAACCGTTACTAACAGAGTAGTCAAATTATTCCGTGCCATGTTAACTCTTAATGACAACACTAGTTATCGCCGTGAGCGTGTTGCAATGGTTCGTTCAAGACGAAGTCTACTGAAACGAAAAAGATGATAAACAAAGCACAATTAGCAATTCAGCATGCTATTAAGTCGCTATTACCATAACCGTAACTAACAGAGGAAGCGAAATGATTAAGTGTCACGTGAACTCGTGACTACAACACGAAGTCCGCCATTAAATAGTCGCAACTTGGTCGTTCAAAGACTTTTTTGAAGTCTACTGAAACTACAAAGAAGGTAAATAAAGCACAAATTATCAATGCAGCACGTTATTAAGTCGCTAATATCGTAAACGTTACATACGGAATAAGCGAAATTATTGAGTGCTACATGTATTACATGCTAGTACCGCCATAAGCGTGCTTGACCACGTTGCAACCTGGTCCGAAGTCTAGAAAAGGTGACAAAGTCACTCAAATTGGAAAATATTGTAAATAACGTATACAACCTGTAGAGGAATGATTATCCAACACAGTAATTCCAAATTTAACTTCGGATGGTCAGAATTTACACTAAGATGGCTTGGATTCATTGGAGGTCTAATTGTACGTGTTTTCACGAACAGCGAAGCTAAAAAACTAAAGAAGCGACACCTAGCGGGTAGCAAGGGGAGGTAAGGGGCAAGAGTTATTGTCCTTTGTCTATATGACATAGACAGGAAAGACGAATTTTCGTCTTTTGGTAGGGCTGGATTCGCGAGGTAGCAGGCTAATATCCCTAAAGTAATGTGATCGGGGAACGTATTCAAAGGAGAAATTGGTGGTATTTAACCTGGTGTTTGTTTAACTCCTTGGAGCAGCTTCTACTTGAATAGATGAAAATGTTTGTATGAACGTGAAAGGTGTTCATATTCTACATAACACATTTGGTCTGATACTGATAGGCAGTTTTTGAAAGTCATTCAATAATACTTTTAATATACATTATGCGGGAGGTTGTGGGTTCGAACACTGGCCAAGCCATATCAAAGGCTTATAAAAATGGCATTAGCAGCTGCCTCACTTGGTGCTCAGAACTAAGGTATGTGTTCGGATTAGCCAGCTGGTGTCAGGATAATGTGACTGGGTGAGACATCATGCTATATGTCTGTGGCATGATGACCTAGAGCTAGACACTATAAACTGCCACAATGCAGACATTATAACAATATAACTGAAATATTGTTAAAGCTACATTTAAAATCCAAATAACACACACACACACACATCACACACCACACACACACACGTATATTAATAACAATTACCATACTTGATGGGATATGAGTATATCTGTAGATTTTCAAACTACTTGCTATAAAAGTCACACCCCAACATAGTGTAAGTACTGCATATCCTAAAGATCATTCCTTAATTAAACTTGGTTAAGCCATAACAGAGACAGCTGGCTGGAGACAGGTCAAAATGAGGTTTTCTGATTGGCACCATTGCTATGGAAGTCAGCCTTGGAAAATGCTTGGCAGATCATGACCTAAGAATTGTTCATAGCAACACTGTCTCAGCTGTTCTGGAGAAGCTGAAAATAGTTTAATTTATCTGTTTATAAGAAAGTCACACCATTATTAAGGGAGCCACACTTAACACTATCTAAGTGATAAGATAGTGAACTGTTCCTATGAAGTTCAATCAATGAAATTCAACTGGCTGAGTTGTTCAATAAGTTGAAAACAGGTTTCAACTTCATTGCTTTGGCAGCCACACAAAAGCTACAGGAGCAACCCAGCACACAAGTCTGACAGAATAGGTACTTGGAGACATTCCTACTTAGTCTGATCAAACTTAGCTCATCCGTTCAGGAGAAGTTAAAAATAAATTATCAAATGGTTGCTGTGTAAGACACAACTGCATGGGACATCTCAATACACGTCTGATAAAACATGACCTTTTGACCCCATTCCTCCAAACTTAACAAACCCAGCCATTCTGGAAAAGATTAAAATAGATTTTCCATACAGCTGCTTGGAAGTCAAAGAACTGCAAGGGGAGCCATCAAAAACAAAATTTTGGTACAGCATGTCATATAAAACATTCCTACCAATTTTTTGATCAAATTAGACTCTGCCTTTCTGGAGAATAAGTTTAAAATTGATTATCCATCTTATTGCATGGGAAGCAATATCAGACTTAGTATGTCTTATGATATGATAATACCATGTCAAGGCTGAATGTTTTCCATACGGTTACAATGAGTCACAAAACTGCTCATTGCTTGATTGTAAAATCTGCACACTAGTTCATGGTTTTAAAATGTTAAGTTCTTGGAAGGTTGATGCAGTCTTAAAAAATGACTATCAACTAAAAATTTATGGTACATTTTAAAGCATTTTCATATCATCCAGTGATATGTTTCCATAGATTGCCTATTTCTTAGGATATACTTTTAAACTTGCATTAAATAAAAAAGCAAAATGCTATATAATTCATAGTTCATATTTCATAGGAAATTTCAAGCACTTTTCTGTATAGGCACTTCTGTATGTACAATCCATACTTGCTCAAAATATATTGCTTTGATTCGATAAGGATACAGTACATAAGTTAATTTTATCATATCCTTCAATGGTAACAGTTTGAAGTTGTTTCTCCAATGCCTACTTCTCGTGTTGCATTGTTATTAATTAGGCACATAAGAAGGATGAAGACCCTGAAGATTTAGTACTGGCCTCTACTGTAGAGAAAATTAATTCAAAAATGTCATTGGTCAGAAGTAGCAGTTTGTAATTGACAGTAACATTCCCACCCAGTCATAACCAACTTTGCATAAATTACAATGAGAAAAATTAAAACAGTTCTGGATAGCTGTTTCATCAATCTAAAAGTTGTTCCATGTTATAAAATTTTTAGTGCATTTTATTGTTGCATAGAACATCACCTATTTATGGAAACATGTACTTCCACAGTAATCTATGTTACAATGAATATGGAAACATGTAATTTAATGCTATTCCAGGGTCACAATGACTATGGAAAAGGAAATGTGTAATTTCATAGTACTGCTAGGTTACAATGAATATGGAAAAATGTAATTTCATTGTACAGCTGTGTTAAAATTAATATGGAAACATATACTTCCATAGTACTCATGGATTAAAATGAATATGGGAACAGGTTTTCAATTCCATGGTATTCCTGGGCTGCAATGACTATGGAAAAGGAAATGTGTAATTTCATAGTACTGATAGGTTACAATGTACATGGTAATTCAATGAAAAAAACTGAATTTTACTAACATTTTAACTGATCAAGTATCACAGCATACTTTCAGTCAATAAGAAATGGCTGAGGTGTTTATCTCATCATACATTTCCCTGTTGCAGTCTCATGATTGCAGCTATTTGACAGCTTTAGCTTTCATGTAATCTATTCCATCCATGGTCCTTTTAAGATACTTGACCATCATGATCGTAGCATCATGTCCAACTCAAGTCACATTATCTTGGCAACAGGCCATTGAGTCCTAACATTAGCCTCTTAACACTAAGCGCTAAGCAAGGCAGCTGTTGGTATCATTTTTATATGTCTCTGGTATGATTGGCTGGGGTTCAAACCCTCAACCTCCCACATCTGAGGCGGATGCTCTAATCTCTTGGGCCACTAAAGCAGTTCCAGACTAGTGTACATTTTGAAAGCTTTTTCTTGGAGAGCCAACCCACACTCCATGTTTGATTATAATGTCAAAGCTGTCCAAGGGAATACATAAAAATTATGTTTACTGCTCTATTGCTAAGGAAGCCACATTGCTAATAGAGGAGTCATTCCAGATATAATTAATAAAACGTCACAAGAAACATTTCTATCAAGTTTGAACAAAGTTAGCTCAAATGTTCTAATTCAGTTGACAATAGGTTTACCATATTGTTGACAATGAGTCCACACTATTGCTAATAATGATAAAGTATATACTATGAAAGAGGTGTACCAAGTTTGACTGAAACAGCTCAGCCATTCTAGAGAAGTCAAATCTAGGTTTTCCATTCAGTGCTAAGAATGCCATAAGAGGAACCTGATCAGAAACACTTCTAACAGAGCATGTCACAACAAACATTCCTATCAATTTTGATCAAAATTGGCTCTGCTGTTCTGGAGAAGAAATCAACTTAGGTTTTACAGCTAATTGTGAAGGATACTCATGCCAATCCAAATGAGCTACCCTAAAACACAATTTTGATTATGTCCTAAAAAAAGATTCCTAAATATTTGATCAGTTTTTGCCTGACCATTCCGAAGAAGAATTTAAAATAGGTTTTAAAATTTTGTTGCTATGAAAATCATACAGTTACAAAAGGAGGCACAAAGAGCACAATGTTCACAAAGCATCTCCTGAAAAACAATCTGAACAAGTTTGACTAAAATGATCCAATATTTTTTAAAAGGAACGTTAAAAGAGCAATAGTGATTGATGGGTGATGGACAACAGAACAAAAGGCAAACCAAATGGCTGTTGTTACTGTTTTGGGTTTTAATACCATTTCTCAGCACAAGAAAGGCTATATATGGTGGCGAGTATAGCAGGTGGAGAAAGAAACCAGGAAAAGCCAGTAAGAATCATCTGCCCATGAGATGATACAGGCAGCTTTCTCAAATACCCAAGCTGACAGAACCAGTGGATCATACCCATGTGAACAGAGGTGAGATGGCAGTGATCCGTAAAGATGAGCAGTTTAGACCACTCAGCCACACTGGGCCCCTGCATGCCAGATGGAGGGCCATACATACGTTTTCTTGAGGGAGGTCACAACAACAATACATTCAGTCATAATCTGTCATCATCTTTCAACAGTGGATTGGTGTCTTTTATATAAAATGATAAATAAATACATATTTCAATAGAGATTAAGTTTCTTTTGTTCACAATGGACAAGTGTATTTTATATAAGAGAAATCATATAAAGATTTTGGATTCCTGTAAGTGAACAGTTGTCCTCTTTCAAGAGATTTGGTAATATTTACCTGGCTTCTGCAGCAGCCTGTGCAAGATCAAATTTCATCCTGTCACCATGCTGACTGAGATAGGTGAAATATCTGCAAAATAAAGTCAATAATTTTAAATCATTTGAACCTATATATAGTCTTTGTTCAGATTCTAGTAACATTTGGAAATTTGATATGAATAGTTGTATGTATATTACAAAGATTAAGTAAAGCAAAATGAATGAATATAAATGAGAATATTGACCAAAATTAATGAAAGCATTTGGAAAGCCTGGATGGCATATTGATAATAACCCTTATTTGTATCTGTGCATGGCATATAAAGAGTATGTGGATACCAGCCCAAGGATAATAGTTCATCTCAAAGACAACATTATAGCAATATCTGTTTAGTATATTGTAGTAAGTTATTCTAATGTACTGAGGTTTAACTATTTTCATGGGTCACAACTTTTGTTAATTTAGATGTTGCCCCAAACCTTGAATTAAAAGACACAAACGAAAATTAGTCACATGTGATGAAGCCACCCCCTGCCACTTTTCTTACTGAAACATTCCTAGAGATGAAGCATTTTAATAAACCAATTACTGTAATCTGGTAATAAAATCTCTCCTTTCTTTATTTCATTTGAAACCTTCAAAAAATATGATATAAAAAACATTTTATATGATTTCAATGCATCTGTAGGAGTATGATTAATAGAGTTGTAATTTCCACACACTGCCTTCAATTGTTATGTTCTGAGATAAGAACAGGCAGAAATGAGAAAAAACACAATATTCAAACATTACTATTACTGAAAATGAATAACAGAATAAAAAATGATATGAAAATTTGAGTTCACATTTATATAATTAGAGTCTAACTGTAAGTGAAACTCTTATTACATTTTTTTTAAATCTTCCTGTATGTTTAATCCAAATGAACAGCAAGACTGTAAAATACTATATGATTGTTTGAAGCAAAATTACTAATTAAACATTGTGTAAATACACTAATTACTACTGAAGCTCACAATTCACAGATATTTGGACAAAACCACAGAATCAAGATCATGTCTACTGGTACACACAAATATTTCAATTGAATTATCATCTTTATAATTTTATGAATGCACCAAATATCGCCATTGCATGCTAACTGGCAGCTGGTCCTATGTTTAGTTGATATTATCTAAACCAACTGGGATATTTCAATGTCTGAACTTACAAGAAAAAGACAAGAGACACACACAATAACAATGTAATTCTTAAAGCCCAAAATTATTAAATGAAATAAGAATTGACAAGCAAGCAATATATCCTGGATGTCTGATAGCAAAATGTTTGAAAACTCAACAGCTCCCAAGTAAATAAGGATTATGAAATAGATAACAAGGATGAAAGTAAGATATCTGATTAACTCCTGAACCCCTGAAGATATTATTTTTTATTTTTTCCTGAAATGGGGGTTGTCTGAATGCTTCCAAATGCATCTAAAATATTATCAATTTTGGGGGGTACTGGATCCATGATTTTCATGTACTGGCCACTTTTTTAAAACTCTGAATCTCAAACTTAATACATTTGCCAATGGTTCACCTGCCTATGTACAGTTAGGACTGGTCTACTTTAGATCTCAGCTAAAACAAATATAAAATTGCGACACAAACACTGGTTCCAAAACCAGAAGATTGTGGCCAAAAATAATTGTGTCTAAAACATTTGGTTTTTCCCATTGTATTTTGTAGCAGAGCAGAACATCTACATTATTTGGTTTCACTGTAGAACTACACCTGCCTACTCTTCTGTAATACTTTGGTGTATTATAATATTGATGGTACAGAACTTGGAGGGGCCCCTAGTGGCAGAGTGGTCTAAAGCGTTCACCATTATGGATGACTGCCATCTCACCTCTGTCTGCGTGGGTTTGAGTCTCAGATTTGGCCAATGTGGGCATGAGAGAAAGCTTGCCAGTAGTTTCTCGTGGTTCAGTGGTTCTTTTACGAGGCACTACCTAGGTTCTTCCTCTACTGTTTATACTGGCCACCATCTATAGCCTTTCTTGTGCTGAAATATGGTGTTAAGCCCTACAAAGACAACAACAGAGCTCAGATGAACAGTACAACCTCATGATGCATGAATGTGGCACATACGGTAAATGAGTTTATTACATAACTTTACAGTCTGTATTTTAATCATTGGCTACCGTAACAAATTTTTGTTATGTGCAGGTAGAATAGATTAGGTCAGATTTAGCATTTACCTGTGGGCCAGTTCTAGATCTCTCACAGCTCCCAGTACAGCCTTTAAGTTACTCTTTTCATCTTGCAATATGGACATAGCTAACTTCTGTTGGACCAAGGCAATGTTGTACAAGAGAACAGTGTCATTTGGTGAAACATGGCGAGCCTAAAGTGAAATTCATTAAAGATAAAACACTATAATGTATCAAATTGAGTGACATATTGATCTATGCTGGGGTTTGGACCTAGATAAGGAAATCTGAGACATGGGGGTTACATTATTTTTCTTCCAACAAGGCTTGTCCGAGTGGAGAGACATATAATGTAACCACGGTGACTGAGATTACCTTGTCTAGGTTCAAACCCAAAGTAGATTATTTTTCTCACCCAATATTTTCCTTTAAAATAAAAAGAATGTGACGCATGAATATAAATAGGTTAATGAGGGTTGTGGTGTGACTGTTGCATCAGAAGTACACAGTTTCTAAAATCGAGCAAGAAAAATTACAATATAAAACATCACATGGTAATGAGGTATTATCACATTTAATATATGCATGTTATATAAAATTGACAATAAAAAATTCCACTTCCAGTTCCCCCTCCCCCACCGTATAAAAGAAACTCCAAATATGCGGACCATAGTGGATAACCATGTGCTAAACTTTCAAGTTCATGGATCCTTTGAAAATTTATATTTCTCTCTTGGAAATATGGCAAGTGCTGCATTGAAATTTGCTTATTGATTATTGTGTTGATGGAAAAATGATTCCTTCTGGCTGGTAAGTGCAGTATTTGTCAATAAATATTGTAGGTATATTTTTGATTTAACTGGGGCAAAATGGAGATGCTTAACAAAATTAGAATAGAGCATGTTTGACATAACAAATATCTAGCTGTTGCAAAGTTTTCTGTTAAGAGAGTTGGGAGGCTATGAAGTGTATATATCTATAGTCTATGTGCCTGGATCAGTGAATCATTTCACACCGCATTGAGAATTTTATCCTATCTGTAGCACAGTCAATTTTCAGGTCAGCATCATTAAATGTAGCTAACAGTATATAAGTATATAATGTGTTTCACACAAAGTGTTTAAAACTAGTTAGATTGCTTTAGTTACATGAAATGATGCCGACCTGAAAATGTACTGAGCTAGGCTTGCATATCGGAAATAGTATGCATGTGTCTCATTTGTCTCTATGGAAATGTTTTGTATGGTGTGTTCTCAAAGATGGATTGACCTTACGTTACTATGTTTTTGTTATATATTTGTTGTTGTTGATTGATTTTAGAACAATTACATTAGGCACAACAGAAGACAAGAAGGATTTCTTTTGTTCAAAGTAGTTCTGAGTGAGTGGACACCTTGACTGAGACGACTGGTTTGAGATGACGAGATTGAGATAGAAATGTAAGGTTAGTAAAACAGCTGGATTTCTGTTGCATAGGTGAGAAATTAGTAACTCATGATACAGACAAGTTTGCCTCATACTGGGATACACAGTATTGTGACCCTCAATATAATACTACTCAGGAGAGCCATGCAAGTGCACTGTGATATATTGGCAAGTTACCTTATAATGTGGTATATGTAGTACAGTTGTCCCTCAGTATAACACTGCATATGAGAGCCATAAGATAGGCTATACATGGCGGCCAGTATTATTGATGGAGGAAGACCTGGGAAAACCCCTGGAAAGAACCACTGACCCACGAGAAGCTACTGGCAAGCTTTCTGACATAACTACATTAGCCAAATCTTCGACTTCAACCCAGACAGACAGAGGTGAGATGGCAATGATCCGTAACGGAAAATGCTTTAGACCACTCTGGGCCCCTAGGTCACATTATAATGGGTTATATTAAACACAAATATTTAATTCAACAAGATCCATAAATAGACCCAGGAGGCATCTTTATAGTGAGGGTCAACCAATAAAATATACAGTGAAGCCTCGTTAATCCGGACTCCATTTATCAGGAAACCTCACTATCCGGACATAATTCAATAGAAACAAAATTCCTAAACGTTAATTTGCTCCGTTAATCAAGAAATCCGCGTTATAGATCCAAAAATCAAAATCGGGGACCAAAGTGTAAAATTACATTCAAACTCGACAATCTGGAAATAATCTGTCAAAAATAAGAAAATTCGAAAAATCATCTATGAAAATACAGTCAGTAGAATAATACATAAAACACAATAGTGAAGCCCTTGAGAATCTATGGCCACTATCAATAACTAAGTAGCATGACCATATTGTAACCAGCGATTGTATAAACAATGTCTTAGCTAGTCGCTGACGGGGGTATTGATAATTAAATAAACACACTGGGATCAAATCGTCCATGCTGAACGGCATAACATATGGTAAATAAATTAAATGTCATTAAGCCTTTTTGTTGTTTACCAATTGTATGTAACAATCACAGTTTATTGTACAAATACAGTTGACATATTTGAACTGTGGACAGTATAAGGCTTCATTTTCAAAAAAAATGGGGATGTCAATCATTAACAACTATAACAGCTGTAAAATACGACTTATAAAAATGAAAGCATTGTATTAGTTTACCATTATGCATTAAACTGCAAGATAACAGTTTGTTTTCATTGTACTTTTTACATATATTATGGCGACAAGCAAGCGTAGACGAGAAGAGATACTGTAATGACAGCGTGGGGTTCAGTGACACAAAAAAACAAACTTAAACTGCTTTAGACATGTACAGATCATACAGACACTAACCACTATTGTTTAAGATTTTGATGATGGAGATGACATGCCATTAAGTGAGCTCAGAGATCTAATAAGAAGCCTTCTCAGCCAGGGTGAGATGTCTGCTGAGGAATACATACGGATAGATGAAAAGGAAGAGAGGGTAACAACTCAATGATGACGACATTTTGACCCTGGTATCTAAAGATGAGGTTCCAGACAATGATAATAAAGAAGACGATGAATTTACCCCCCTCGAGGGAAAAGACATTACCATCAACCAAGCCAAGGACATATAGCAACATTAATTTCATATTCTGAGCAGTCATCAGCAACATTCACAAGTGATGACATAAAGCACAATAGTGAAGCCCTTGAGTATCTATGGCCACTATCAATAATCGTTGCAGATAGATCCGCCAAAGAATCCAGGCAGACAAAGACTACAGATTTCTTCAGGAAACTGACATGATAAATGTATGTATACATACATGTACAGGTACATAGTGTGATGTGTTCGATGTGTTGTCCAAACTTATATTTACTGTATATGTATGTACAAGTGCATGTTATAATAATGTTAAATAAACACAAATTAATAGATGTATTCATTGATTTATTTCATCCATTACTGAATATTAGATTACATTTAAAGCAAGCATATGCATATATATGGTGTGATGATATCGTAAATTAAAAATAAGCATGATTCAATTATCCGGAAAACTTGTTAATCCGGACATATGCACTGGGAACAAATGTGTCCGGATTAACGAGGCTCCACTGTATATATCAATATACTGTACTGATTAATCAGAAAACAGCTCATTTACAACCCTGCAGTTCTTAATTGGGTGAAGGAGGTAAAAACTATCAAGAATAGAAATGGTACCTTGTATGTGAGAAACTATTACATATCCATCATCAGGTTATAAATATATACATTTCCATAAAAAATAACAAAATAACTGGCCTCTGTTCCAATGAAAACTGTTTAAAAATTATGCATACATTTTTGAAATGTCACCTCTAAATATTATTCCTGATTGGTCTGTTACTTCACACACATTCTAAGTCATTGTAAAAAGAAATTATTTTCTCTAAGACTGACCTTAAGTAGGATGTTCTTGCACTCCCTCAGCTTGCCACACTTGAAATAAGCTCTAGCTAAGTACACCATCACATCTGTGTTGTGATATTTGAAGAACTTTCTCAGACAATTTTCATACTGAAAATAACAATAAAAAGCAAAGTCAACAAATGTACAATCCCCTTGCTCAATGTGTAGATAGTGCAAGATAGTGTCAATGCCAAAAGGTGTAGAAGTACTGAACATATATGAGCAATGACCCCCAAAAGGTGTAGAAGTGATGAGCATATATAATAGTGTCAATGACCCAAAAAGTGTAGAAGTGATGAGCATACATAATAGTGTCAATGACCCAAAAATTGTAGAAGTGATGAGCATATATAATAGTGTCAATGACCCAAAAAGTGTAGAAGTGATGAGCATACATAAACAGTGTCAATGACCCAAAAACTGTAGAAGTGATGAGCATACATAATAGTGTCAATGACCCAAAAAGTGTAGAAGTGATGAGCATACATAATAGTGTGAAAGACCCAAAAAGTGTAGAAGTGATGAGCATACATAATAGTGTCAATGACCCAAAAAGTGTAGAAGTGATGAGCATACATAATAGTGTCTATAACCACAAAAAAAAGGTGTGAACATTCCAAGTATACATGATAGTTTATGACCAAATGGTATGGAATTGTTGAGGATATATGATGGTGTTAATGCCCAAAAGGTGTGGAAAAGCTGAGGATACATTAAAGTGTTAATGACCAAATCATGTGGCATTGTTGAGGATACATGATGGTGTTAATGCCCAAATCATGTGGAAGTGCCGAGGATACAAGATAATGAGCATATGGTGTGAAAGTGGAATAATTAGTCTAATTTGAATGCTAATGTCACATTTAATTGAGTCAGGCCACTTTTGACAAAAGTGATGTAGAACGGAACTTAGAACTGTAAAGATGCTTTAGCCATGTAGTTTACCTTGGTCTTGATTTTCAAGATGCTGAATATGGTATGCCATATATCTTCTAGTATTGACAAGTAAATGTACTGAGCTTTGTCCCAATCTCTTTGGTTTACAGAAATATTAAGTAGAAAGAAGCAGCAATGGCTGCACTGGAAAGGGCCCCAGTCTCTGCACTCTGTTCTACTGGTTCTTAACACATTAACCCCTGGTGCCACCTTTACGGGTCACGAGGTAATAGTCTGTAATGCTCTGCAGCATCAAGGTCATGTATGATACACTAAAGTGGGTGGTAATATATTACAGATTTAGCTCTAGAATGATACCAAATGCACTACAAAACAAAGATACTTAAGTTTTTAGACCCGTTATGTTTTTATCACTCAAAATTTGCCTGTGGTCTGAATCTGACTTTGTGTCCAGATTTTATACTTTTTGGCCTCAGGTCTAAGATAGACTGGTCTGAACTGCACACAGAGAGGTGAACCTGGACAAACAGTAGGATAAGGTGGGTATTTGGAATAAAGAGTGGTCTCGATATGAAAATAATAGGTCTGTTAAACAAAAACAAAAAACAAAAAAAAAATTAAAAAATAATATAAAAAAAACAACTAAATTCAAACTTTTCCCTTTTTGCTCATGCGCGAGCAAAATAACCAATGAAAAGCATTGTTTTTAACAAAACTAGGCATTAGGCAAATGGAAAATTACTTGGAAGTCTATGTATTTGGATGTATTCAGAAAAAGCCCCAAAAATGTGTTTCCTACTTGCACTTAATGCGAAAACAGAAAAAAAACCTACGGGGTTAATGTGTTAATTGAATGAGCTTCTAAGTGAAAATCAAAGTTTGGAAAAGACGGGCATTCTGGGGTCATAACTATTCATAACGAAGATGTGGAATGCATGAAATTCAACTCATTTAAGGTCTGATTAACAAAACAAGAGAACTATAACTTGGACTGAAATGCAATATTCCATAGCAAAGTATGCAAGTCAAAGTCCACAAAGATGAGCGGACGGAATATCAGAAGCCATAACTAAATGATAATAAATAAATCTGAATTTGTATAAATAGGAAATTGTATGTTAAAATTGGTTAAAATCCAGCAAAGTTAGTTTATGGTCTGATGTGGAAATGAAAGTCAAGAGGATGGGGAATTAGAAACTATAACTTCTGCAAATATTGTCATAGAATGCTGGAAATTAAATTACTGACAGTTTCATCAATCTGATGTCACGTGTCAAATTTAGTTAAAGCTATAAAAAAAATAAGATGAAATTATATTGCACAAACCAAAGTCAGGATGATGAATAATTAGGAGTACACATCTTTTCTAAATGAGACAAAAACATATTGGCAAATGAAAGTCTATTAGACCATGTTCATACAAGCATCTGGCATCCCAATGTAGGGCCCTAAAAAGAATGTTGACCGATGAAACCATGAAAATATGGCCCAAAATGTACTACCTGTACCTGACACATTCCATGGCAGTTATACATGTATGTTTTTATGTCTTCTTACCATTTGTACTGCAGCCACGTATTGCTTCTGTTCCACATAAATGTGAGCAATGTTGAGCCAAACATCACAGAAATCAGCAGTTGCCTCACGGACCTGGGCAAATACGTCTCGAGCTTCATTGATACAGCCCTTGTGTGCCAATACACAGCCTGCAAATAAAGGCCATACACTGATTTTAAATTTTTGTTCACTGATGCTGAGAATAGCAAAGTTTTCTTCTATCTATACTATATCTAGATTAAACATGTTTTAAAATAATCATTCTTTGTCCCATTAGTCCAGAAAGGACATGGAGGACAAGGAACATGGTAATGATCAGTCACTGAAACTGTTTAGTTTGTTTTACAGTCTCATAAAGAAATCTTGGAAATTTTATTGGTTTTAATTGGTTTTTTATAATACTGTACGCATAAGAAAATGAAAAATCCTGAACAAAAGACCCAACTTCAAATAGTATTACTGTGACTCTGAACCCAATGGATGAATTGTCTTTGTTTCACAATGTATCATTCCAAATATATAATTATTTCACAATTTTTGGAAAGAAAAGCAAAACTGCAAACAACAACAATGCGAATTTGTATTTGTCACATTAATCCCAAAGTCAATGGTGTGAATGAACATGTCAGAGAAAAACACCTGCCTAAGCTTCATATTGATTTATTCTAAGCATGAACAAAATCTGGGGGCTTTCTGAAAAAATAAGCTAATAAAAAAACTGAAACCAAAATGTAAGGGGGGAGGGGGGGCTTTTGAAAAAATAAGCCAATAAAAAAACTGAAACCAAAATCTATCTGAAGGCTTTTGAAAAAATAAGCCAATACAAAACTGAAACCATAACCTAACGGAGGGCTTTTGAAAAAATAAGCCAATAAAAAAAAAACTCAAAACAAAATCTATCATAGATCTTCTAATACTGTGATCAAATTATTAATGAAATGTCTTAGTTTCACAATGATTCATACCAACTATGATGATACTCCATCAACGGCAATTATATACAAATGAAAACTTAAACCAAAACTAAAACTGTTTTTCAATTGCTACAGGAAAAGTGACATGTGTATTACTTCCCACTAATGTGAGATGAACACAAATTACTGTATTTTCAGTATATACTCAACAGTGCTATTTAAGTAGTGTCCACATTTTTTAGAAGAAAATATTTTATTTGTATGGTGCTTGAAACACTAATGCACAGTTGATTGGTAAATTGTAATAAAATGGGATAAGAATGTTCCACAAAACTTGTACTGGCAAATGGGGTATCTGTATTCAACAAAACTGTTTCAAAATGCACAGAAATGTTTATAATACAATAGATTCCTGTAAGGTAACAGCAGCCTTGTTTTGTCACAATAAGATCACTTTATCAGTGGGGCTTCCAAAATCGTCTGAATAGATTTCACAATATTTGCAGGTGTAATTTCTTTGGCAGAAAAGAATGAAGATTGGTTTCAATTACTATCAATGTTGCGACACTTTTCATTTCAAAACAGATGAACTAAATAACACCCTTCCTGAAGAAACCTTCCAGCACGCTTCCTTACCATATATCCCCATTGCAATAAACTATCAATTACAAAGATGATACTGTAAAAGTGAAATAGTCACCAACAATTGCTCACACAATTTAGAAAATTTGCCTTTGCATAAATTAATCATTTGGACTAAATTCATTCTAAATGATGTGTCCCCCATTAAAGAAGTTCTGGACTACAGTTTTTAATTTCTTGAATAAATATTGTCGTAAAATTTGGGTATATATGATGGAAACGTCCCACCCATTATTCAATACAAAAAAAACATTGATATAAAAGCTTTGAAGATGTGTCAAACAGTTCAGAACTCTCGAAGACACTGGGACAGTGCATACAATTTTCCATAATGAATACAGTGGGGTGAGATTTCAGTTCAAGTTCTGAATTTAACTTAAAAACTTTATATAACAAAAAAAAGGGACTCATAAATAGCTGAAATTTAAGTGCAAGTCACTTGTAAAGTTCATATCACTCAGTCTAATGTACTCTAAAGTAATGATCCACTTAAATTGCTTGTAAAGTTCATATCACTCAGTCTAATGTACTCTAAAGTAATGATCCACTTAAATTGCATGTAAAGTTCATATCACTCAGTCTAATGTACTCTAAAGTAAATATCCACTTAAATTGCTTGTAAAGTTCATATATCACTCAGTCTAATGTACTCTAAAGTAATGATCCACTTAAATTGCATGTAAAGTTCATATCACTCAGTCTAATGTACTCTAAAGTAATGATCCACTTAAATTGCATGTAAAGTTCATATCACTCAGTCTAATGTACTCTAAAGTAATGATCCACTTAAATTGCATGTAAAGTTCATATCACTCAGTCTAATGTACTCTAAAGTAATGATCCACTTAAATTGCATGTAAAGTTCATATCACTCAGTCTAATGTACTCTAAAGTAATGATCCACTTAAATTGCATGTAAAGTTCATATCACTCAGTCTAATGTACTCTAAAGTAATGATCCACTTAAATTGCATGTAAAGTTCATATCACTCAGTCTAATGTACTCTAAAGTAATGATCCACTTAAATTGCATGTAAAGTTCATATCACTCAGTCTAATGTACTCTAAAGTAATGATCCACTTAAATTGCATGTAAAGTTCATATCACTCAGTCTAATGTACTCTAAAGTAATGATCCACTTAAATTGCATGTAAAGTTCATATCACTCAGTCTAATGTACTCTAAAGTAATGATCCACTTAAATTGCATGTAAAGTTCATATCACTCAGTCTAATGTACTCTAAAGTAATGATCCACTTAAATTGCATGTAAAGTTCATATCACTCAGTCTAATGTACTCTAAAGTAATGATCCACTTAAATTGCATGTAAAGTTCATATCACTCAGTCTAATGTACTCTAAAGTAATGATCCACTTAAATTGCATGTAAAGTTCATATCACTCAGTCTAATGTACTCTAAAGTAATGATCCACTTAAATTGCATGTAAAGTTCATATCACTCAGTCTAATGTACTCTAAAGTAATGATCCACTTAAATTGCATGTAAAGTTCATATCACTCAGTCTAATGTACTCTAAAGTAATGATCCACTTAAATTGCATGTAAAGTTCATATCACTCAGTCTAATGTACTCTAAAGTAATGATCCACTTAAATTGCAATTGCTTTTTAAAAGACAAAAACATAAAGATTCTTAACTTCTTCTCTCTTAACCCCCAAGCAACTTCAGGATAACAACAAGTTTTGTTCAGCCCACCTTTTATTTAGACATGTAAATATTCTTGATGTTGATTTAGGATGTGGATGGATGCATGGTGCGTACAGATGCATAGATGTGCATGTACATTGATGCTAAAGTGATAACTGTTAAACTTTTGCCAAGAAGACACAATAAAAATTGACTGATAAAAAGCTTGTTAGAGAAAATAAGGATTCCACAGAATGTCTCACTAACTGTGCCAAGGCATATTCCAAATAACCATAAAAACTATTTGAGTGCTAAAAGTAGGTCCCTATTGATGAGTGGCAGCTTTCATGATGAATATATCCAGCATGTTTGATTACTGTACATACAACAGTATAATCAGGGAAATGAACTCAATACAAATGCTTAATGTTTACATAACTAAACCATAATATTGTTTAAAGGATGAATTCATCCCTTTGTTAAAAAAGAACTGTCTTCAAATTAACATAAAATAATTTTTTTAAAGACCTTATGACAGTGTTGACTACAGTCATAATGAAGCCTCATGAACCATTCTGGATTATTTAATAGGTTATACCTGAAATTAATTAAAACAGGTAACAAACATTAGACAGAAGCTGGTCCAGGCTTGTACATTTCTTACTAACAATTATTTTAGGGCTTTGTTGCAAACAGATTTGTTTTGATCTAGGTTATATGTAGACAGATACAAAAAAAGAAGTCCCTAACAAATATTTTTTAAAAAAAATCATAGAATGAATTTAACACATTGGCAAGAGGATATAAAAAAATGTTAGCAGTAAATTACTGATTTAATGAATCATAATCATTTAACTACAGATAATCTTATATTGAAAATAATTTATTAGCTACAACGAGAGTTCTTTGATTGTAAATGAATGCATGTCATATAATTAAATTCATGTTGCACTTTTATGTTAAAATATCAAGAAGACACAGATTTGTTCATGCAAACAAATATATATAAATATGCTAAATGAAAGGAAAATCAGTTTAGCAAATACAGTTAATTTGTATTTCATAAAGTACATTTACCTTTCAGCTCTGTATCTCTGCTATACAATGCAACACTCAAAGGATCTCTTAACTTTGCAAGAAAGAAAAGGTGAATATTCAAAATATTGTGCTGTTCTGCGCTTATTTTCCCCCATACATTTCTCAAACTTCACACAGCCTTTTCCCCATAGGTATCTCAAATTTCACTCAGCTTTTTCCCCATATGTATTTCAAACTTCATTCTGCTTTTTCCTAAATGTACCTCATATTTTGCATGTGCTTTTTCCCCTATATATCTCAATTTTCCACTCTGCTTTTTCCTAAATGTACCTTAATATTTACATGTGCTTTTTTCCCCTATGTATCTCAATTTTCAGTCAGCTTTTTTCTAAATGTATCTCAAATTTGCATGGGCTTTTTCCTCATATATATCTCAAATTTCACTCTGCTTTGTCCTAAATTTATCTTAAATTTTGCATGGGCTTTTTCACCCCATGTATTTCAATTTTCAGTCATCTTTTCACTAAATGTATCTCAAATTTTGCATGGGCTTTTTTGCCCTATGTACATCAATTTTCAGTCAGCTTTTTCTTAAATTATCTCAAATTTTGTGTGGGCTTTTATCTTACAATTTTCAGTCAGCTCTTTTACCATAAGGAGATCTCTAATGTCACATGACTTTCTCCCCATACATATACTTAAGTGCTATGGTATTGAAAGTCTTAAAGTTAGCAACTGGCTATTTAATTCCCCCCCCCCCCCAACATGTTTATGTGTCATTTTAATAACTCAGTATGTGGAATGTGGATTTTTAACACAAACATCCTGACTACCAAGTCATTTGTGCAGTCTTTTTTAAAATACATATTTTTTATTCCTTACTGACATGACTAATGAAAACTAAAGGAATGCAACTTCAATTCAATTCGAAATAAAGTCGGCTTGAAAAGTTTATTAATTGCTATCCAATCACTTTCTTCCTTCAAATTTTCATAGAGTGTGAGGCGTTAAATCAACCACTTTGGCAAGTGCACAATTTTTCACATTACTGCTGGCGACATAAATTGGAAAAGGATGATGTGTGGAATATTGCTGATGTTGCACAATCACAACTTTTCATTCCACCAGTCTTACAACTTTTCAATAAGTACACACATTTTGCCTTTTTGTTAATGAGAGTCACTGACTGATTTGTGGGGATCATTAAAGAACAATCATGCAAATGTTGGATGTCATATGTAAACATTAACTTGTTATACTTACAGCTGCTGCTTGGAATTTCACATTCCTTCTCATCTAAGAACAAGCAATTGCAACTGAAATTTATTTCATAAGCAGTAAAACTGCATACATTAATTATTTTGTCCTAGATTTTTCAGTTCAAGACAACATAAAATAAGGACTGATACTTTAATAGTTTCCAGTCGACACTGTAAATTCAGAAAATAAATTCAGCCTCCAGTGGCCGTGACAATGCAATAATCAATAACAACGAAAAATGACATTCTTTTCTATGAGATCAAAGTAGAAGTATTATCTGAGTTTATAAAACCATAGATTTTATATATTTTTTTTTAACAAACTGTTCTATTCAGAAGGTATTATCAGTGTGTACCTTTAGAAGTCTAATTTTCTCGGTAAAAGTAAGACTTCAACATCTACCAAAAGTTTCTAATAAATTTATACAGTATACAATAACTGACACAATTTTTTCTAAATTAAAACGACAGAAAACTCACCCCTTCCTCTTGATATGTACTACCAGTATATGATGTGGAATAAACAACTGATCTGTACTGTGTAAATTATATACAGTATATCTGTAATGTATACAGATGTAATTCATAATACATGTAAATCACTGATATGTACTGCATAATGTATTGCATATCTGTACTGTGTAATTATGTACAGTATATCTACTTTATAAGGATTTAATTTATAATAAATCACTGATATGTACTGCATAATGTATAGCATATATGAAATGTGTAATTATATATAGTATATCTGTACCGGATATGGATGTAATTTACTTCTAAGCTCTATACCATCAATATCATTTAAGACACCAAAATGGGTGGTATTACAGACATGTAGCATGATGTCACAGTCACATTATCCTGACACCAAGCTGACCAGTCCTAACACTAACCTCTTAATGCTGCGAGTCAAGCAAGGCAGCTGTTAGTACCATTTTTGTAAGTCTTTGGTATGGCTCAACCAGAGATCAAACCCACGACCTCCTGCTTCTGCAGCGGACACTCTAACCACTAGGCCATTGGAGTGGTTTTTGAGATTTTTAAGTAAACATTAAAAATTTGAGTCATATTGCTACGATGTCTAAAGTGTAGCAGTTTATAGTGATGACAAGCACTTGGGCATCATTCCACTGACATGTGGCATCATATTACACAATCACATTCTGACACCAGACCAACTAGTCCTAACACTAACCTCATAATACAGAGTGCAAAGCAAGTCAGCTGTTAGTACCATTTTTATAAGTCTTTGATACAACTCAGCTGGGGTTTGAATCCATGACAGATACCAAATAATGTAGACTTTCTATTCACATTACCAAATACAGCATAAAAAAAAAAATAATTTCTGAGAACCAAATGTTTTTAGGCCAAAAAACAACTGGTTTTGGAAACAGAGTGTGTGTCTTAAAGCAGACTTGTCCAAAATGCACAAAAGACATGAAACTTTGCAAAAAGTATAATAAGATTCAGGGTAAAAAGTGACCAGGACATGAAAATCATGGATCCAAAAGGTCTAATATTTACCATTCTGCATATGCATGATCAGAATAATCAACTGAAATTTTTTTTATATACATTGTCATCTAGCTTACAAATATCTCTCAGAAGCAGATGCATTCAGAAGTAACCCTTTAAATGTGTTTCCTCATTTCTGGCGAAAATAAAACAAGAAATTTGATGGGGTTAGAGAGTCAAACTGAAAATAAAATGGATTTAGGTAGATATACAGAGATAGATTAATAAACTGAAAATAAAATGGATTTAGGTAGATATCCAGAGATAGATTGATAGACTGAAAATAAAATGGATTTAGGTAGATATACAGAGATAGATTGATAGATTGAAAATAAAATGGATTTAGGTAGATATACAGAGATAGATTGATAGACTGATCCATCAAAACACAAATATGAACCAAGAAGATTCAGTATAAACACATGTAGAGATATGGAGAAAAAAGAATAGGTTAATCAATCACACTTATTTGATGTTCCTACTAGGTATTTCAATGTATCTTTGCATCTGAAATTAATCAATGATCAATAACAGAGCTGTAAAATTTATTCAGTTACAGATCTGTCTGAACACAACGTAAGAAACTACAAATATTTCATCTGTGGCTTAACATTGAGTACTCTTATAATTAATAAGTGTATCATTCAGAGAAAAATACTTTCTGGAATATTTAACGGAGATTGACTATACAGAAACTATTTCTGATAAGGTAACATTTACACATCGACAAATACCCCACCATGATCATTTAATTCTTATAATTCCAATTTACTTCCCTTCTAACATCAAATCAGCAGATTTAATCAAGAAAACATTCACTTTTATGTAGATTGAAATTTAATTTTATTAGCCTCTTAACTGCAATAGGATACATACAGGTTAGAATGTCACAGTGGGTCATACCAGGCATATATTTTTATGATCATTATTTTAATAAATAAAATATGGTTGCTGTGGTTAATCTAGGAATATTCCCCCCCCCCCAAAAAAAATATATGCTTGTGCATGACAAGTGTTGTTATAGCAACATCGTTGTTACTTTTTATGCATTTCGATCTTTCAAAAGCAAAATCATGTCATTTTTAGCACAAGTGTATGAAGTTTTATCAATAAGTATGGCGAAATCTCTGACAACATGAAATCACCTTATCAGTAATATAAATGAACTATTACCAATAAGGTGATTTCATGTCAGAGACTGTTGTACTTTATTGATAAAACATCAAACTCCTGTGATTTTTAGTGACATCCCTTAGTTGACATATGACCTTGACCTTAAATAACTGCTACTGTAACATGTTGAGGTGAAGTGCTATAATTTCCAAAAATAAGCTTCTAAAGCCTGCCACATGCCTTCTTCGGTAAAATGGGTGAGTGTTGGAGTGCAGGAAGACTTTCTTTGTTTTAACTTCTAATGGTAGATTTCAAGCTGTGGCTTGTTTTCTTTCTTTATCAGAAATCACAAGAGTGGGAACTTGTTGTTATTATTAGGGTGTAAGGTGTTGATATTGAGAAAACTTCACATTAAATGATTTGGAAACAGAGAACCAAAAGTAGTCTGCAGAATCGATTGATGTGGAAAAAGTTCCAGATCAGTATCATGTGACTGTCAACATCCAATCAAAATGAAGAAAATGCAGTCAATTTATACAAATTGGAAATATTAGTTAACACTTCCAATTTTTATTTATGAAACAGATTTTCTGCATTACCATTGGCTGTAAACAGTCACATGATACTCATAAAGAATTTTTTAACATTGATAGATTCTGGAACTATCTTCAGTTTTTGTACTGTTTGCAAAATAATGAAACATTGCAGAGACATCTTTGTGAAATGACTGTTTCATCTGTTTTATTCAGCAAAAAAAAATATAAATTGTACCCTTTTTATACTTTTGGCAATATTCTTTGATTGAAATGCAGAGTTTATACAATTTGGCGTTCACTTGCTACCTAGTCATGTAAAAAGATGGCGAATTACAGTGATTTTTCACTGCAATTTTCTGTGGAGTTTTTTCAAAAATTAGATGACAAATAGTTAATCAAATAATTGCAATTGTTGAAGCAGATGGAGATAGATTTGATGATATTACGATGGATGTTGCATGCGCTCTAAATGAAACAGAACAGAGATTGATAATTTCCACCACAGAGTTCCCCATGACCTCCGTCACCCCTAGCCATACACAACAATAGCGTGGGAAATGGAGCAGTCAATTTTGCAGCTGATGATATAAACCAAAATTAAAAAATTCTTAGGAGGACTTAAAAGTTTTTGAAATAAATCAATACTTGGAAGCTACTAAACAAAACACAAAATGGGGCATTGGTGTTTTTAATGGTAATTTTTTTAATTTTTTAAAATTTGAATGTTTGTTTATTTAAGAAATGTGTGTGCATGTTGGTGGCATGGTGCAAATATGAAGGAAAAAAATAATATTTATGAGACCATGATGCTAGGTTTGTAACAATAAATATTTTGTTTATGACAGACCGCAAATGTAAGGAGTCTCTAAAAACTTAACAGACCAGCACTAAACAAAAACAAATCATTAGTTGAGTTTAGGAAATTATGGCTAATGATGGTAGAGCTCTGGCTGTATCAGACCCTAACCCCTCACCCTTCACTTCAGATCAAGGTCAGCAACCATCAATAAAATCTCCAATGTTTAGTTCAAACACTCTAATCGCAGTCCTTCCAGCACTCCAACAATGCAACCAAATAAAACATACTGCCGGTTTTTAGAGCAATTCTACATTTAACAACGGCACATTTACTATCACATTAGATAAGTGAAAGGGTCTTGTTAAGTATTATTGCTAATAAAAAATATATAAAAATGTTATAGGATAGGACTGGCTAAAATTAAAAAAGAACATTTTTTTTTCATATATATAAAAACAAATTAGCTGATACCATGGGTAGCTATTGACTAAGATGTCAAGTATGAAGGTGCCGAATAAACAGTAGTCATACTGAAAGGGTCATTTTGAGTATTAACATTGAGAATGATATACTGACCAAAATTTAACAATAAGGATTAAATGATTATGGTTGGGTTTTATCAATGTGTCAAGTTTACGTAATCATTCACAAAATTAACATTCAGACGTTGTTCACTTTGTGAGTGATTAGAAAAAATTTACGCATTGATAAATACCCAACCATGATCATTTAATCCTATAACATTTTTCTGGTCTTCAGTTTTATTTTTTCTCATCCGAGTCTATACCAGACCTGAACATGGAGGGTTGGGGTGTAACAATTGTAGCAATTTTCTGAAAATTGGGAGTTATTTTTCTGAAGAAAGAAACAAAACAAGGACAATACATTAAAATATTACATTTCCCTACTTTCTGTCAATTATTTTACATGATTTATTTCATATAAATAACCACATGTCACATCCTTGAGTATAACCTTCTTCTCTTGTCATTATAAATAGACTATATTGTCACACTAATTATATAATTAAAGCAGTCTCAAAACAATTTATTTGCAGATTACCTATTGGCTAATTCATTATTGGGTACATGTACTAATTGTAAATTAGTTTGCTGTATGACTTTCTTCCAATAAAATAATTTAATTACTGATAATATTTAATTTTCTCACTATAAGACCCTTTATTGTAACATTTTATGAGCCTGCTTATGGATCATACTCATATAATGGTTACAGCAAAGGTCTATGCATCAAATACTTCATTGTAAGGTAATCTAGCTATTAGATAGTATACTCCATCGCTCCCATGGACTTCACTGTAATTAAGCCATACTGTAAATGGGGGGGAGGGGGAGCAAAAACAAACAGTGAGACCCTCAAAACCAAATGAATCTGTAGGAAAAATTGTGTAGTACTGAAATGCAATAACATTAATTTTTGAAGAAGAGAAAATAATGCAAGCAAATTTTTCAAAAACTCTGACAAATCTATTATTGAATAAATAAAAAACATAACTGCACATATCAATATTTACATATATATTTGATACTAATACATGAACAAATAAATTCCCATATGAAGAATGAAATCAATGTCAGAAACATCTAGTATTCGGAAAGTACTGATACATTTATATTAAGTATAAATAATGCTGTGATGGTTTCCATGAAATTACAAATATATTCTATAATATAAATAAATAGTTTTCAGTGTTGTATATACAATCTAATTATAAAATAAACAACTTATTTTATGTAAACTGAATTAATCAATATGTATTAGATTTGGTTTCAAAATTCTCACAAATAAAGTCTGAGATCCTGGTAGCTGCAATATTAATGTGATTGAGTGGCTGAAAGGCATTCCCTTTAACAAAGTTGAGTAGGTATTTCTTTAACAATACAGTCAAGCAATACTATATCCACAGAAACAGTTTTAAAATGAGATTATGAAGTTGATCATGTCATTAAAATAAACTGAATCTCTCAAGCTAACTTCCAAAAGTGAAAAAGAACTTATTTCAAACAGTTACAAATGAAAAAAAGTTATATCCTTATTTATCAAATTGTCCACAGTTCATTATATGAGAATGAAACAAAATTAAATCTACTCATATAGAAATGTATAATGAGCAGGAAAAAATTAATTTAATTTAAATAAATTTACAACAAGCATATGTACTATCAAGGTTATCATCACTTGAATGATGAGTCATACTGCATTTAATCACATCAAGTATAACATTTAAAACACATTATTCCCCAGCTTCCTTGTTTTCATTTTGCAACTTCATACTCCTTGAACGATTCCTCTTATTTGCAAACCATTTGCGAATCTGCTCAACAGTGAGTCCACCTTTACTTGCCAACTCAAATGTCATTTCACGTGAAGGATAGGGATTGCTTATGTTCTCACAATACCAAGTTTCCAGCATCTTTACTGAATTCTTGGGCAGCAGACGTCCTTTTTTCATCTGACTGGCACAATCTCCACTTGCTGGCTTTGATTTTAAGTCACTTTCCATTAAAAAAAGACTTCTTGCAATCCTATTAATAACTTGCAGAAGCTGACTATTGTAGTAGCCATTAATACAATCCGTGCTAAATTTATCATAAGCCATTTGATGAAGTATATTATGTCTTTCCACATCAATAATGGATGCTTGGGATTGGTAAAAGTCTTGAAATTCCTTCACACTGCTACATCCATAAGCTTCAAGTCTTCTAAATTGCTGGAACAGTTCTCTCTCTTTCACAGCTACATCCATTTCTTCATGGTAACCATCTTTACAGAGTAAGGTACTGGGCACTTTTGTCAGTGAACAGTCTTGCTGTAATGCTCTCTGCAACTCAGAAGGGAGTCCTGCATATGACGGGGAACTAAACAATGATGCCTCATTCCCGTTGTAAGAATTCTGATTCATTAAATAATTTGCTCTTTCAGTACATTCTGGGAATTTGTAACTGGAATTGTCATATCCCTGAAATTCTCCTGGAGTAGAAGTGGAGGGCAATAAAACTGGACTGCCATACCCTGAATCATTGAAGCTGTAGTTGTAAGGAGGAGGTGATTTTCTCTCATGATCCACACCAACAGAGTTAAAATGAACAAAATTCCTTGTTCCTAATTGTGGAATGGGTCGAATAACTGTGGAACTATTAGTGTTGCTGTTTGATACAGAAGCTGGTGCCATCCTGGAAGATGAATAAATAGGCAAGGACATGCAAGTTCTGGCATCGATTGGATAGTCGTGGTTCATCATACAGTCTTTCTGAATCACATCACTTTGAGGAATATTTCTATCAAATGCACCTCCAAAATTTGTTGCCATCTCTGTACTAGGTGGAGATGAGAGCTGACAACTGTTGTATAAATTGTCATAGCCATATCTATGTCTATCCATGATTTTCCTCCTAGAGTTTGTGATAGTTACCTCCCTTTCCGAGCTCTCTTGGCATGAAAATGAAAAAGCATTAGCATCTGCTGCTGATGCTGGTACATTTGAAGCATCCTGATGTGCAAAGTTCATTCTGGTTCTCTCACATGATGACATGGTCAACTGGCACTGAACTTGAACATCCATAACTTGATATTCTTCCAGTGAAGCCTCATACATTGCTTTTCATTACCAAAGTCCTCCAAGAACAAATTAAAAGAATAATCCTTAAAGATACTGGTAGCTTTCCAAATAAATACTCAAAGATAATAAATAATAAAACCACAAATCTCAGGCTATTCTTTGCAATGAAAATGAATGCTCACAATTTATACTGAGACCAAACTCTAAAGACTTCTGAATTGCAACTCACTGAAATACTAAACATGATCTATGAAGGTAGTTTTAAAATGAAGTAAAGCTGACCAATCAGAAGTCAAAGACTGAACTATAAAAAACTCAAGTTTAATCAAATAATCAAATTGTGCAAGAGCCCACTTCAAAGACACTGGTAAACCACCTCCTCAAAGACCACATAATTGGGTTATTAGGGACCAATAGTTAATCCTTTGAACCCATTGTAACTGGTAATCTTTGAAGTTCTATCAAAGAGTATCCCTACTCCTACCTGGATAGGTAAAATGGATACACCTGAATGAGCACAGGTGAGCCCTGCAGTCTTAATTAATTAATCCCTTTATTGATAATTACTTAATAATATCAACTGATAAGCAAATAAGGTGAAACTGAGAAGTACTATCTAACCCTAGGACCCACTACCTGAATGAAATAAAAAAAAAACTATTAGATTTATCATATCTCAAATCAAAGTCAAACATACAACCATTTATAAGTTTAACAAGGTAAACACACTTTTGATTTCTAGATAAGCCCTTGTTATATGCACACTGCTACTATCTTATTATATGCCATTAGCTATCATTTAAAGGTTAACAATTTAAGCCCTTTGTACATTTTCAATATGTCCAAACATTGTGTTGAATGTCAACACTCAATAAATTTAATTTGTGGATTTAAATTTGTAATTTTTTTCTTTTTTATTATTAACATAATATTGAATCTGAAATAAAAATGTTTTAGCATAGTTTCTTAAAACTGTGATACTTCTAAGTGACATTTGACTGACAGTTTGAATATCTTTTATCAATTATAATTACTGCCATAATATTCAATTAATCAGGTTTCTGTGAAAGGAATAAGAACTTGGATACTTGAAAGTGTAACATGTGACTGACAATTTGGATAAAGTGCTGAAAAAGCTTGGACTTAAGGTTAGTTAGACCTTTCAAAAATTACAATCTTTCAAATGTTCACTTGTTGATAATTTTCTTTAAAAAACATTAACTGAACATTCTTGTAAACAGCATCTTCAATGGCTCATTTTTAACAGATCTAGCTTTTAGAAATTCTAAAAAAAGTTTCTTTCTTGTAAAGTGTTGTATTAAAAAATGTTTATTTTCACAATGTTATGGATCCATTAAAACATGTCACAATTCAGTAATTTAAGGTCACAAAGTATCACGAGTGATATAAAAAAAATCTCCAAGTCTGATAAATTTTGTGAATGGATTTGATGGGCTACTTGACTATTCCATGTATGTTAAATTTTGTGACTGGATCCAAAGGATCTGGACTACTCCAAGTCTGAAAAATCATGTGAATGGATCAAAAGGGCTACTGGAATGGTGAGCCTGGACTAGTCCATGTCTGATAAACCTTGTGAATGGATCAAAAGGGCTACTAAAATGCTGAGTCTGGACTACTTTAAAAAATCTGATAAACCTTGTGAATGGATTCAATGGTCTATATAATGCTAAGCCCAGACTACTACACATATGGTAAATCTTGTGAATGGATCCAAAGGGACACCAAAATGCAGAGTCTCAACTACTCCAAGTTTGATGAATTGAAAATGGATCCAAAGGGCTACTATAATGCAAAGTCTGAACTGATCTAAAGAGATGCTGTTAGAATACCGAGTCTGGATCCCATAGTGACGAATTCAGGTAGCCCTGTGGGTTATTATATAATTATGACTCGTTTTACTTCAAATATAAAAGACATAATGTTTTCTGCATGCTCATGCATGTCATTCCTTATACAAGTTATGATTTATTTCTATTTCTTTTTTTTAAAACACATTTTCAATTCAAGTTACTTGTATTTATCATCAAAGAAGAATATTTGTTTGTTTAATATACAAACTGACAGGTGTGCTGATAATAGAAAATAATTGTCACTCTTTATATCTGAATATGCATTTATAACTTACAAAACTTAACTTTCTTTCAAACCCTTTATGCATTTATTGCATCACTGACAATTAAAAATTGTAAGCAGCATTATCAAATGAAATAAGATATTCATTGTGCTGCATGTTGGAGATAAACCAGTATGTAACTATGTATACCTGACTGTTTTACAATATTGAAAAGAAAGAAATGCTATCAATTTTAGAACTTTTCTTGATTTTTAATTAAAAATGGCAGAATGAAATACCTGATTAAATAATACATTCCATAAATAAAAAAGATCGAAGATCTGACATGCATTGAACATAACAGTTTTCTTGGTCAGTTACCATTTTACTATTTCAAACATGCATGCATCATAATGGGGGTATACATACGGCACACTTCAGTTAATTTAAATAGTAATCATTATTACAATAGGTCACAGGTGATCTATCAATTACAGATTGCACCTACACGACTTCAGATTACAAACACAACATCTTTTCACCTGTGAAAATTACACTATGAAAATAATAAAATGAATTCAATTTCAGCCACATAGTCTGTACAATGCAATGAATACAGAATGCCTTTTAATTACCAAGAAAAACGACAAGTATCAAAAGAATTACTCAAAACACATCAGGCAAAACTCTACGTCTTTTTCAAACAAACTTATGCTGTTCATGACCCTACATAGTACAGGTTTGGTGTATCCTTTTAACTATATAATTGACTGTTCAGAAAAGCATATGTCAATATTTTCTTTCCCATAATTTCTTAATTACTTTCTGTGAGAAGTAATTGTGTATTATGTCAAAACTGAAAAGTAAGATGGTTTACATAGCTCAGTGTCGTACCAAGTTTTCTCACTTTTATCTTAAAATGCATCTGAAATTCTTAAATAGTTTCATAATAAAATTTAAAATTACTATGACAGTTTGCATGGCTAAATTTATTGATATGCAAACTGTCATAATAATTTTAAATTTTATTATGAAACTTTTAAAGTTTTTCAGATACATTATTGATATAAAAAATATATCTCCACATGAAACACATGTTCAATACTTTGCTTCAAAATTTATATGCTTTTTAAAAAAATGTAACTGGAATGGTGTTGAATCAAATTTCTGTTCACTCAACTAATTCTTGTTTAAATAAAACACAAAAGGGAACAATTCTACAAATTCACTTTATAAACAGGTACATGTATAATTTTTCCAGGATTTTGTACATGTATCCTTTTTCATCTATTTTGTACATGTATCCTTTTTCATCTATTTTGTACATGTATCCTTTTTCATCTATTTTGTACATGTATCCATTTTTCATCTATTTTGTACATGTATTCTTTTTCCATGTAATTTGTTGCTGCTGAAAACCACAAAACCACAAAAAATTCATTTTCCCAATACAACTCATAACACCTCAGTTCCCCAAATACGCAACATTTACCCATATTAAATGTGTGAACTGAAAATGTCTCTTTATCCATTAATTTAATTAAATTAATTTGAATAGTATCAGTTAGATGTATTAAACTGTATGTAAAAGCCTGACAAAGAAAACTCTCCAAGGTAGTATAAAATAATTTGATTGTTATCTTAATAAATGCACATCCTGTTTTCAAAATGTAATGGTTTATTTCCCTTTATGTCACACAGAGTCAAATACAAAGATTACTGGTATTATTACAAAATATCTGAATTAGCTTTAAAGAGATCTTTTTAGCTGATTGTTTCTCATCAACTCTCCAACAAGACTTTGACTAGCATGTTGAAACACAATGAAACTGAAACTACTTCACACATATGTTCACCATAAGCACCAACATATCTCAAACTGTTGTTCTTGATTTGAATTTTATGGTGGTATTGTCAATTATAAAACTTCAAATGTTTGTTTCAATCTGGTCTTTTGGTTCTATCTAGTATTGTATTTACTTGGAATTAGCTGCAACATTTTCTGTTTTATTTGGTTTCAATATTTACAGAAGTCATTTAGAAAGTACACAGATACAAATTAAACAAGATATATTGCGAATAAAGTGACAAGCATAAGCTCCTTAGTAATAATATTTAGTTTTATAATGCAGCTGGTGTGATTAATGATGGCATAATATTGCAAACACTGAAAGATGATAAGGTAAAAGAAAAATGATCATACAATATTGTAATAACATCATACAATATTGTAATAACATCATACAATATTGTAAAAAAAATCATACAATATTGTGATAACATACAATATTGTGAAAACATATAATATTGTAATAACAGATAATATTGTGATAAAATCATACAATAACATAAGAATGTACAGCAGAAACATATTACCATAAACCAGAAAATTGACAAATAAAAACAAAAATTAATCAAAGAAAAAATGTGTGTGTGTGTGTGCATGCACACATGTGTGCCTGTGTGTGAGGATTTTTTACTTGAGTTGGTTTGGTGTACAATCAACTGTTCCACATTCTTTAGGCATCACCTTTGTTTACACATCACCTGCCTTTGCAAATTATGTTATTTCTTGAAAGCAAATTACATAAGAAATGAGCAGCACACTTCTTAAATCAAATAGTTGTTGAAAGATCAAAAGTAATTTGGACATGCAATTCATTTTCATACCTCAGTGTCCAGGTGAGTTGCAATCAATGATTCACATCCAATAAACACATACACACAACAAAACATATCTCATACAAAGTCTATCGTTTTCTTCTTAAATTAAAATGATTGCAACTGATTTTACCATCTGAACTTGACAATGATGATGATCAGGCCCGCACCTAGGGGGGACAACCATGGCACTTGTCAGGGGTCCGAGCTAGATAGGGGCCCGCGTTTTAAAATATACGCACATATTTGAAACACGAAAGGGGCTCAAACTCTGTCAGCTGCCTGGGGCCCAGAATTTCCTAGGTGCGGGCCTGTGATGATGATGACTACTTGCGGCTTCTGTTGTAAATATTATAAAATAAATTACAATTTTGTCTTCTTGAGTTTTATATTATATATGAATTTTTAGTATAATTTTTTAAAAGCTAAATTAATACACACTGCACAACATTTTCAATATTTCAGACATAGATTGCTTTACCTTTACCCTTTTGTAAATCTATTTGATTGCTTGTCACTATTAAATTCATTTACTAAGATAAATCTGATTCCCTCCATTGTTCATAATAAGATGCCTAAGTCAGCTTGAGATAATTCATCTAACAGCCAACTTCATAAGCAGTTGGCCATGAAATATGTTAGCATGATGCTTTCTACAAGAATTCATGCTATGAAAGAAAAAAAACACCCACACACCCCAAAAACCTATGTGCCATCATCTTAGACATAAACTCACTATTAGTACCATACAGAGATATAAATATATCTAAATATTTAAATATAATAAAACTGTAAATCATAACAATTAAAGCAAGTTATACTTTTTCACAAATCTGCATCTTTATATATATTGTGATTTACACATTTTACACAGACTTAAAATATACTGTACAGTGTGCTTGCCACAAAACTACAAGTAATATTTTAGTGAATCCAGTAACTTAGCTAAATTATTTGGGGAACAATTTAATTCACAGTAATTGTACAAATAATTTAAAACTATTCACTTGTGTCATTTAATGTAGCTTGAGAAGGCTTCCAAATATTTAAAAAAATATGAGAGTAAAGTATTTAAAAAATAATTAACATAAAATATTGTTTGGAAGTAAACTTGATTGACAAATGGCACACTTATACTTCATTGTTTGATTATTCTGTTTAATCATTGTTATACTGAACAACATACAAATTAGAGTAATGGGTGAGATCACAGACATGCTGTTGATTACAGGTAATATCAGATGTTCAATGTAATCCTCTTAACAAAAGTGAGCTGAAGCCAGCAGTTGATCCCAATTAATCCCCCTAAATACCCATACAAATTTGCTTCACAGTAAATTGTGGAATTTTGTCATTTAATTTAGTACTATTTTCCTTTGTGTATATACAGTTAGGAAACTCATGATGTAAACAATCAACAAAGTCTTGTGTATTTTGATTTTTAAAAAAACCTGTGCAATAATTATTTTTATTCGGTTAAAAATATAACTCTTTAATTTCTCTAACTTAGTAAGTAATAGTAGAATATATTTTATGTCATTATTTTAAATACTATATTGTTAGAAAGGTTTAGAAAGATTGTACATCAAGATATCTTTGGTGGTATAACCCTTTACAAGATTTTCTTAAATTTAATCAAAATGACAGAATTTCAAAACTTAGCAAATTTCTCATGAATAAAAGAAAATCAAACATTCTTGAAGTAGGAAAATTTTACACCAATAAAATTGTTTGATCTGGAATTACTGAATCTTTGAATCAAAGTGGAACTTAGTTTAAGCCATTTTTATTTCAAAAATTTTGTCAAATACAAATACAATAATATGATTTGGGGGATTCAGTAGCAAGCATCAGCTTATAAGTACTGTCTCCGCCAACAAGAAAGAAAATTAACATCAAGGACCTTGATGCTGGTACTAATGGTTTTACAGAAAATATGCATACACTTACATACAAAGCATATTTGAAAAAAACTAATTAAGTATAATTAAATTGGTTGCAATTCAGTCAATTAATTAAATCTCTGAGTCATCCTCATAATTTTGCACAGCTATAAATAACTGTGTGTTGTTTTCTGCAGTTAACATTGGGTTGCCAAATAATATTGTTTCAGTAATAAGAGAGAAAGGGAGTGTATTGGATTTGATCTCTTAGCATTAAATATTTGGAACAGTCTAGAAAAAAATGTTTTTCATTTTCTATTTCACCACAGGATTAATACATATTAGATACATGATTTGCATAATATAAATTACTGTCATTTTTTCTAAGCCTAGCATGCATGATCTGTGATATTCTGTAACCATAACAACAAAACAACATGAGCTGGTATATTACGATAAAGTATAATCAAGATAAATCCTTACCACAATGAATTTTGTTTAAACCTTATTTATTTGAGAAACTTTGTCAAATGCAATTCTTATAAAAATGGTACCAACAGCTGCCTCGCTAGGCGCTGAGCATTAGGAGGTTGGTACTAAAACTGGTCAGCCTGTTGTCAGGATAATGTGACTGGATGGGACATGATGCTGCAAAGTTTGTGGCATTTCGCCCTAGAGCTACACAATGCAGACATTGTAGTGATATAACTGAAAAATTTTTAATCTTGTATTGTAATATAATTATGCAAAGTTAAAAATATTTGTGAGTTATTTTCTACAGTTAACATAGGGTTGGCAATAAATAATGTTTCAAATCATACAAGCGAAGTAGGGTGTGTAATGGATTTGATCATTACGATTCAAATATCTGGAACAGTTTAGAAGAAAGTATTTTGCATTTTCAATTTTGCCTCAGGAGAAATACTTACTATTTTAGTTACATGATTCGTATATAAATTATAATTTAAATGAATACAATTTGTTCTTAGCCATGCATGCATAATCTGAGACATTCTATCACCAGCATAGTAGTAACATAAATTTGTTATTATCCTTTAAAATGTTGCATGCTGTCAATAAAATAGTTGTTTGTTGCATCAATGCTGGAGTCCTATTGGGATCCATTTTGGGGCCCTTATTATTTTAAATTTATATTAATGATACTGTAGAAAATACATCAATTCAACTTCATTTATATTTATATATTTATATATAGTAGTTGATAATCAGATCTTAACTTGTGACATCTTAAACTCTAATATTGAAAAGATGAATAAATTGTTCAGATGTAGCTAGTTACATTTAATCTTGATAAGGAATGCTAATATAATGAAAATGAAACCATTTGGACCTCATACTAGTCAGTGAGGCATACACATATTAAATATATTTCTGATTAGGCATGGCGCAAGACCTATTTTAAAAGTTTAAATTCAATCTGGATGAACTGTTTTTGGAAAAAATGCACAAATTTGATATTGTACCAATTTTTGATAATGCTGATCACATCTTGGAGAACTGTAGAAGACAAAAAATGTTGAAGCAATGACATTAATAACAGGTACAACCAAAAGTGAAATCTTTTTAACATCACTGTAACATGAAAATAATTTGGAAAGCATACAATTGCCAGTTACAAGCATAAATTGATTCAGCTGTTTAAAACTCCTAATAGATTAACTCTTTGTATTGTCAAGATGTCATTAGGCCATTATTTATAGCACATGAAATCTACTTCACTTATCAACAATTACTATTTGACCTCCAATGTGCAAAACAAGACTGTTTCATATTTTGTTTTTACCCTCTATGATTCAAATGATTCAAATATGGATTTTGTTGGTAACAGAATGTCACAGGTTCTGCACACTATGTAAAAAAAAGGAAGTGTATTAGTTGCGATTTATATATAAAATGACATCTCTAACTATTAGTAAAATAACAAATGCAAAAAACTTTCTTTTAGACTGTAATATATACTTCATTTTTAGAGATCATATTTTATGAACAGTACCTTTTGCTCCCATAAGTATAACTTTATTATTTGGTAACCCTATGTTCCCCAAAGAACACTCAAATATTTCTAATCATATTAATTTTTTTGGCAACCATCTGTTCTCTATAGAACACAAATATTTTTAATCATATTTATTATTTGGCAACCATCTGTTCTCTGTAGAACACTCAATAATTTTAATCATATTTATTAACCCTGTGTTCTCTATAGAACACTCAAATAATTTAATCATATTTATTATTTGGCTACCCTATGTTCTCTATAGAAAACTCAAATAATTTAATCATTTTTATTATTTGGCAACCCTATGTTCTCTATAGAACACTCAAATAATTTAATCATATTTATTGAGTTATTATTCTTTGTTTTGTTTTAATGTATAATTGCACTGAGAAATGTTATGTTAACTTCATAAAGCATTTTCAGACATAGATACCTACTGCAATTATTTCATTGTATACAACTTTTTTGTGCATATTAATACTCCAAAGTGAAAAAGAATTTGTTTCATTTTAATTATAATAAAATACATTAATATTTTTCAGCATGCCTAATACAATGCTTAATTTGTTTCATTTTAATTATAATAAAATACATTTATATTTTTCAGCATGCCTAATACAATGCTTAATTCAACACAGAGACCATACATGATATTTAAAATCAAATGAAGTTATATGAAAATATTTATTACTAAACCACAGAAGGTAAATAAATTTGTAAAACAGCTGATACAAGATAATCAATTTCTTACTTTTTCTTTCATTCATCCTAGTCAACAAAAACATTGTGTAAACAGGTTACGAAGTGTGTCAAATGTCAATTAAGTTATTTACTGCTACTGAGTACCCTACAATATGCTAATTGGATAAGATGACAAACCCCAAGGCAATTAGTATTGACCTCATCACTGAGTAGTGAGTGAAGTGTGATTCTTTTGATTCCTCATTAGGAAGATCATTCAATCATGAAGACAGGCATTAGGGATTAAGGGATTAATCTAAGATCTCCTGCCCAAATAACTAATGTGAACTTGTCATAAATCTGTTTTATGCTCAGAGTGAAAAAAGCTCACATTTTTACTCACAATGCCAAGCTTAAAAAACTATTTGAGGACCATGGTCACTACTTATTGGGGCATTGTTACAAGTGATTGAACAGTTGTGAGGGTTCTGACTGAACTTGACAGCAGAGATCAGGAACAGTTAACAAATTCTTTTTCACAGGATTGAGTGACTCTGATTTACATTAAAATGGAAGAGTTTGCAGCTAAACTGTCTTACTCTGGAAGAATATCGTTGACCGACATTGTTAAGGCAACCATTTATACTGATCATGAGCTGTCCCAGTCTCCAAAAAATGTGATCACAACTGATGAGGATTTGTCTGAGACTGAACCAGAGGCCAGAACACAAGAGATTCCTAACAATGGATTCATCTGTATTAAACCATTCAAGGATTTTGCATTCCAGAAGAATGAGTCTTGTGCAATTCAACCTCGTGGATGCAAACGAATCTACAGTGAATCTGATATTGACAATACATGTGTGAACCAGTCTAAGAAGTTGTGTAAAGAAATTCTGAACCAGTCTCAACAGAGCCTGAGCACTGATGAAAAGATGCAGTCTCTTACCTTCTGTTCTGGGATAGATGATATTGTGAACCAGTCAGCACATGCAGCTGATAGGAAATTTAGTCTTTACCAGGTAGCTGAACAGTCCAGTAATTCATCCATAAATTGTAGCCCTGCTGTGTATGGCAGATTGAATGACTCTTTATCTTTACTTTGCTCTTCCTCACCTGATAATCCATTTTCACAGAACCCTCTCTTTGCTGCCTTACAAGCAATACTGGCCATAGAGTGTAAAAAGAACTCATTTCCACATACTCTTTTAGCTGTGATAAATGTTGAAAAACGTGAAGAGGATGTATTCATACGGGAACAGAATTTACAGCATCGATTTGACAACCTAAAGGACAAATGTCCAGATGAGATTCAACAGCTTTCAAGCTTCTATCAGTACCAGTCATCACTGATTGCCACAGAGCGATTCTGCAGTCTTCATGAAAAACAGTTCCCACCATCATGCAAGGACTATCTTGTTGCCCATTATGACTTTCAGCTTCACATGTTACTTGATCGTGTAGAAAGAAGCATGACTCTCTTGGAAAAGACGCAAATGGAAAATGATGTCATCAATAACAGGATAACTCATCATTTTAAACCACGTCCACTACTCCCTAAACATGCCACAGAAATAATGGAAGAATGGTATTCTCAAAACAGTGAGCATCCCTACCCAAACCCTATTCAAGCTGCGGCCATTGCTGAAGTTGGAAATATTGGTGTCGAACAGGTGAAAAAATGGATGGCAAACAAAAGGAACAGAACTCGTAATACAAGAACACTAACTGAAATTGCCATGCGCAAAAGGCAATTATCAAGAGAGGATGAGTCTTTAATTGACACAGAATAGTTTCTGATGCCTTTAAATCTGTGCAAATTAATTTCTTGACTTTTAGACAGAATACAATTTTTTTTGAATTTCATCTACAAATTAAAAATGAATATAGGTGGAAATGTCATATTTTCTTTGGACAAAATGCAGAACCAATTTAATGAATGCAAGGTATTTTTTTTAGGTCAAAATATTAAGAGTGATCTATTTCAGAATTAAAAACTTAAGAGATTAGAAAATGAAATATTCTTTCCTCTTTTGTGAATGTTCAGGATAGTAAATATGTTTAGATCCTGATCAATTCAAAGACATATTTTTGTGTACAACTCAGATGATGCAGAACTTCTACAGATGATGTAGATTTTCTTTTATTATATCTATTTAATAGTGCTAGTAATGTTATTTCTTTAATAATATAAAATATTTGCAATTTTGACTTCTTGTTCTTGATACTGTTTGCAATGCATATCTCTCTCTCTCTCTCTCTCTTCAAAATATTTGTGGTTTACTTTTTCAAAAGAGCTGTCTTCTCAATATTTATTGTAACTAATCAACAATATCTGAAAATTTAATAGACATTAACTGACCACACGAGATTAAAATTGTGTTCTTCACAAATATTTAAAAAAAAATTCAGTAATTATTTTGTATTAAAACAAGCTCTATGGTTTGCATATAGAGCTGTAAAAGTTTATATGATCAAACTAAATTTAGATTTACATCACTGGTCCAAAATATTAAATACTGGTAAGATTTAACAAAGAAATAAAGTAAGGTCTTGCAAAATGATGCAAAACTTTCAGAGTTATTTTGCAATGATCTTTTTATAAGTCAGTGTGAAGTATACAACACATTATGTAAGAAAATACCTAGGTTTTGAGATCAAAACTTTAAGTACACATCTGACTGGACAATTATTTATTTATTTATTGTTCAATTCTTAAAAACCCATGTAGATGAAATGATAATAAAAATAGCATATAATGAAGCACTGAATGTATTGCTGAATGGATATACATTTATTTAATCCCTACACTTCAGAAATATTTTTCACATGGTAATAAGAAAATGGCTATTTGTAAAAATGTCGTGTTTGACAACCCTGATCCAAACTGACTGGATGCCTCTACCAAATTGACTAGATGAAGACATTTTAAATATTGTAAAATATTACTTTGAAAATAATAATTTTATCTTTAATAAGAAGGAAACAAAACAATGGTGTCCTTATATGATAGAAGTTTGATTCAACTTATGAAAGCATCCATAATGATATTCAAATGGACAAATTTTTTTTGCCAAGGCTCAAACACTACCACTTATTGGAAATATGATGTCATCAATAACAGGACAACATGGTTCCAATCTGACACCTTACTAACAGCCAACATATGGAATACAACCCTTTGTTTTCCTTGGACAGTGATTATGTTGCCTGTGCGCTTAATCACAGATCATTTTTAAAAATGTTTTCGTACTGAATGGTTTTTTTGCCAGTTCACCTACTTTTTTCCATATCAGCTGAGTGTTTATCTCCTTCATTCATTCCGGTTTTATTTGAGTGTTAACTGTGTTCTTTTTGCAAATATTTGGGTTTTTTATGCACCACACTTAGAAGCTGCATCCTCCTTTGTTGTTCAGGTGATTGGACAAGTATTAACTATGCTTTTATTTATATGGATTCAAGTCAATTCAGAGTATAAGCCGAAGACCTGGCTTTTAAGTAAAAAAGTATCGACTTATAGGCCGGAAAATATGGTATTCAAGTTTATACCTTACAAATGACATACAACATTATTCAGGTCTACACCTTACAAGTGTTTTTCTAATAACAGAATACTCATACAAAATGTCTAACAACTTAATGGATAAAAGTAAGCGTTCTATGTCTAATATGATGGTTTGCTAAATATTTTCATATTTTGTGACCAATTTCAATGTGTGTGTGTGTGTGTGTGTGTGTGTGTGTGTGTGTGTGTGTGTGTGTGTGTGTGTGTGTGTCAGGTAGTAAGGTCTCACATAATTAGGTGTCATCCCTAATGAATTAAAACAAACACTGGTCTCAGCTGTACTTATTCTAAATACTGGAGACAAAATTAGCACAAAAAACTTCTGTAAAACAAGAACAACAATAATAATGAAAGTAATAATGAAAATAATAATAATAATAATAATAATAATAATAATAATAATAATAATAATAATAATAATAATATAAAGATAAAGAAGAATAAGAAGAAATATTATCATAAAATGACTCTTAAGAACAAAAGGTGTTCAATCACTAAACACACATAAATGAAAGTAAGCACTGGTGTGCAACATACTTTCGAGTAATAAAAAAAAGCAACAGCCAGATTAAATAGAATATGAATTCTGATAATTTATTAGGGTAATAAAACAAAATCAAGGTGAGTCTAGAGACCAGATCAGTAAGGATACGGACACTAAATGCTAGATAAAGGAACAAAATAATCCTCAATCAAAATTAATATGCTGACACTGGTAGAGGAGTAACCTAAGTACATCTAAAAGGTTATGGTGAAGGAAAAAAACACCCCAATAAAGCCAATATATCTCAGGAGTGCAAACTCCATAGAGGAATAAGAATTGATGAGGGTATTTTCCTATTTACAGTGCATGTAAAGAAAATACTGAATTCACAACAAATGATTTAATGCAATAGCAAATTTTATTTGAGGTACAGTGAAGCTCCTTCAAATTGAAATCTCAGTACAGTGAAGCTCCTTCAAACTGAAATCTCAGTACAGTGAAGCTCCTTCAAAGTGAAATCTCAGTACAGTGGAATTTCCTCAAGACCAACATATTTTTTGTTTGCATTATTTTTTTTACTTCTTTAATATCTTCATGCTTTTTTCCAGTAAACCCAAATCTTGATCCATAATTTAAGTTGTATGCTTTAAAAAAAATATAATTGGATTTTTTATACAGCTTTAAACACTTTTAAGTCTAGTCACTATGCAGTTTGCAGTGTGGCAGTTTATAGTGATGTCTTGCACTGGGGGATGATGCAGAGATGTATCATCATGTCCCACCCAGTCACATTATCCTGACACCAAGCTGACCTGTCCTAACACTAATCTCTTAATACTGAACGCCAAGTAAGGGAGCTGCAAGTACCACTTTTTAAAAGTCTTTGGTATGATTCAGTCTGGGCTCAAACCCGTGGCCTCCTGTATCTATAATCTCTATTATATAAGCAATTAGAATAAGATATTTTTCACATAGGCAATAAAATTTGGTAACCCAAAAGCCTCTTAAAATGGAAAATGTTGTCAGGTTAAAAGGGTTTTTAGGTTTGAGAGGTTTCACTGTATTTAAAACTGGTATAATGATGGCTGCAACTTGAAAAGAATTTGAGCTATTAAACAATGCCATAGTTATGAGTTTGACACTTGTACTTTTTTCCAAAATCATCCCATGGTAGGATGAATTCTAAAAATAATGGTCGAAGGTATTTTCCATCCAGAAATGGGTAATCTACATAACAGCAAGAGGTCATGTATTACTGTAAATATAACACATTATGTATTACTGTAAATATAATACATGATGTACCCAAGTTTTTTTTCCAATCATGTACCCAAGTGGAGGTTATACATGTCCATGTGTTATACAATTTGACTTTTACTCGTATTTCCACATTAAATATGTTTTTGCAGTCAAAATAGGTGAATTTTAAAAGCACTCTTGAATGGAATCACTGTGTTTTTGTGTCTAAGTTCAATGGTTAATTTATTCCACATTGCTGGGCCCTGCTATGCAAAAGAACACGGTCCATATGACTTCGTTTTCATAGTGGGAATACTGATTGTCAGAAGAGGAGTGTAAGTATCTTGCTGGTGTATACACATGGGTGAGGCCAGATAGGTATGCTGGATTGGAGTCATCAGTGAAACGTAGCACAATGAACAAATTTTGTGTTTGATTCTGGATCAAATGGATAGCCATTATTGGGTACAGAACAGCGGAGAGGTGTGCTCTGATCGTGGCACTCTAAGGCTGATCTGAGTAACTGTGTTTTTAACTATTTGAAGTTTCTGGAGTTAATATTGTGACGAACCAGACAGAACTGAGTTACAATAGTCCAGTCTTGAAACTACTAATGAACACAAAAGTGTTTTAGTGGCATAAATTGAAAGATATTTGCGAATGGAGCTGATGTGTTTCAGCTCAAGATATGCAGCCTTGCGTACGTTCCTGACATGTTGGTGCAATGTGAGAGTACTGTCTAGAGTAACACCTAGGTTTTGTACTGACTGTGAATTTAATGTTGGTGTTACTGATATTTATTGTTTGGGGTAAAGGATGTGAATGAGAAAGTCTTTGTGTTGTGCTCAGAATGGCCTCAGTTGTATCATCATTCATTTGCAGCTTGTTACATGTCATCCATGGTTTCACATTAGAAATGCACCTCTTTACTCCTTGGATGTTAGCATCAACTTCAGTTGGGTGGCAAGACTAGTATATTTGGGTGTCATCAGCATACAATTGGTGAGACACTGGGTGATGATCTATGATATTTGAGAGTGGCTGAGTGTATTGAATGAAGATAACAGGTCCAAGAATAAAGACTTTAAAATATAGTACCAGCAGCTGCTTCATTTGTCTGATATCGTACCATTAGGGCTTGCATTTTATCCACAATACATGTAATTCAATTGCAAAAATTGCATACAAATATATTTAAACTATTTAATAATTCTGTCACAGATCATTATGTGTCAGAATTCAATGGGAAAAATGAACAGCAAAGTTAGGTTAAGAAAGATGAAGCACATGCATGGTTCATTACATTCCAGGGTCTATGAATGGTCTCAGTACAAATTTTATACTGCGAAAATTTTCTCATTTGCTTTTCCGTGTACATTTATCCATTATAAATTTCCAATAATTAATGTTTGTATGCCTATTCATCTGAAAGACTACAGAAAGAATAATTAACAATCAAAACATGCTTTCAGCATGCATAGAACTTTAATTTCAGATTTTATAAATTACCAAAAGAATGTGTGAAAACTATTATACTAATCATTGTGCAAAGTGCTGTGAACAACTTGTGTTTGGGAACTTGCTTGTCCATAATGGTAAAATATTTTTTTAAAAATAGTAAATTAATAACGAGTTCAGAAGCAAACACCATACACATGTAAAAAAACTGAGAACTAAGTGCCATGGCCTACACTAGTCACGAGTCACTTTTATTAAAAATTTTTAAAGCTGAATGCATGTACAATTTCATACCCTTTCAATTTCCAGCTAATAAAAAGGGCAATTTTTACTGGTCAACAGATTGTGTCCAATAACACTGCCAAGCTAAGCAAACATGTTGGCAAATTTAATTTCTTTATGTTTGTTAAATTGTTAGAATCTTTTATCAACCACTGCATTGTCTGCTGCTTGGTTGTGTATGCAGTTAAAGAAGAAACAAGTTAGAGCTTTACTGGCTTTTCTCATGGATCAGTAATAAGTAACATTTCCGATAATGTTTATTTTGGCAAAACACTTCAAGAACCTGGTGAAATTGTTAAATTTATGTATTAAAAATTTCAGGAACCACACCACAATCAAATTATATTTGAATTCATATGCGATCATTTCCCCAAAATGATAATAATTTTTTTTTATATATTTTATACATGATTTCACATACTTTGAAGAAATGTTTTTTTTCCATGTGCAAATGAATTTACGAACTTTCGGGAGCCATGCCACAATACATTATAACCGAATTCATGTTAATGCAAGGCACATTATGAAGGGGTCGCACTGTGTTATATATATAGTTCTGGGACAGGTAAATTTGGTGAATTGGTTTTTACAAAACAAGATTTCAATTCAGATCAATGAGACATCTTATGCCTGTCCATATGAGTTTAAGTCTTGGTTTTATGGAAATTCTAGAAAACTTGCCAGTAGGTTCTGATGGGTCATTGGATCTTGTTGGGGTGTACTCAGATGTTTCCTTCATACTATATACAAACCACCACGCATAGCCTATCATGTACTGAAAAACAGAATTGACCCCACAAAACCAAAACCCCAAACCTCTACATATTTCATGATACTGTATAATATTTAATTCATCTTTCTGTCAAAATGGATCTGATGGGTAAATGATTTCCACAAGAAGATAAACAAACAAAAAAACTGTTAACTGACTTACCAATTCCATTTGCTGCCCAGATGTTTCGGTCATCATTTCTGAGCACCTGCTTGTACATGGCAAGGGCTCGGTCCTGATGTCTTTTTTCCTGTAAGTGAAACAAATTGGCATTTGATAACATTTAAAATTGACATAATAGTACAATCAACAAAACGGTCAATAAGCATCACACTATTATGACAAAAATTTATTTTATCTTAAAGCAATAATTGTAGACATACAGTACTGGTTATCAATTTAATTTTTTAAGTTATAAATTTAATATAATTCTTTGAAAACTCCCCATTATAACTACAGCATACTCTAGGACTCTCTGCAGCTGGTATATCTCTCTATATCTAACTAAAAACACAATATTGTTAAAAAATATATTGTTATAAAAATGATTAATTTCTTTTAAATATTTGAATTTTGTAATGATCATTTGCATATCAATGCAAATACTATAGTGTACATTCCAATTCCATGTGAACGTCTTTGCTATGATAATCTTGCACCATGAATTTGGAACCCCAAAAACCTTGTCATAATCTTGCCTAGCATTATTCAAACACATGCTGGTATGTTGGAAAAAGTCTTTATTAGCAGAGGGGATAATGGTAAGGATGACCATTTTGATAAATGGGTGCTGAGGGAAGAAAAAAAATGGATTGACATTCATTTAATTTCTCATATTATTAGTAATTACTTTTAAATGTGCTACTTAATTTCATTCTTAATGATGCAGGGTATGGTCCATTGTTGTAGATTATCTGTATACTTGTACTGATGATATATTAATGATAATGTTTCCAAAGTTTTTTATTTTACATTTTAATTTAGATGTAAGCTTATTTATCTTATAAAATACAAATACAAACTGATTAATTTTATTCAAAATAGAACCATGTGAGCTTTTATTGTAATGAACAAAGGACTAAGTGACCTGGAATAAGATGTGGGAATAACATCAGCAAAACCCAAACAATTAGAATGGTTATGAATATCATTGTGTTTGCCTAAAGATGTTATCAAAATTATAAATATTTTAAAGATCATTTTTGTGCAAAATTTAGCCATAATGTCCTGTTTAGTCAAATGAAGATATGGATAAAAATGTCCTGGAGAAAACTGGTTTCATTGAACTAATGCACACTTTCAAATGACATTTTAAAAAAAAAGAATTAAAAACTGCCAAATTACTTAATATTTGTAAATGTAATAAGTAACTCTTCAGAAAGGTATACAATGTATTATAGCCTATCAAGCACCAATGCTTTAATGGATGGCAAAACAATGAATATGTCAGAAGTAGGGATCAAACCAAGCACCACAAAGTTGCAAGCCAAGCATATTACTACAACATCTAAAACCTTAAAGCAAAATAACTCTCTTTATTACCTTCTCTTTATCTCGCATTGGCTGATGAAGTGTCTGCAACCAAACATTGCCAAGGGCAATAAGGGAGTAAGCATCATCTTTGGTAGATGGTCGCTGAAGGATTCGTTCAAACTTTTTCTGGCCAGGTCCCCACTCCTGTTTGGCTAAGTGAAGGTTGCCAATGAGAGACCAGGCATCTGGATGATCCTGAAATGTTAGTTATGAAATAGCAATACGTTGCAACATTTTTTAAAATTTACACAAACTACACCATATTCGACACATGCAAACAAATCAAGCTAAACTAGAGCACTAATTTCAAAATGGTTAAATTTTTTACTTCAGTGTGTATTTGTTACAAGTCAGTGATTATCAACTATACATAAGTTCAGAAAACAAAAATATAAAGTGGATGGATTTGTAAATATAAACATAAACCCAAAAGAGAAAGGATAATCTGTATCACCGCTGCTTTGTACCTTACACTGGCTATCCATTTGATCCAGAATCAAACACAAAATCTGTTCTCTGAGCTATGTTTCATTGACGAACTCCAGTCCAACATACCTATCTGGCCTCACCCATATGTACACACCAGTAAGATACTTATGCTCCTATTCTGACAACTGTGTACTCAGTATTCCCACTATGAAAACAAAGACATAAGGACAGTGTTCTTTTGCATACCAGGGCCCAGCAGTGTGCAATGAACTGCCCATTGAAATTAGACACAAAGAACCCGTTCTGAGTGCTCTTAAACTCACCTTTTTCGATACAAGAACAAACTTAAGGACCTAATAATGTTTCTTACTTTAAATATTTTCAGCATTTTTTTATGTTTTCTAATTTGATGGTGTTTGTTCTTTTTTTGCTTTATTTTGTAGTCCTATAATTATTGATGCTGTAAAGCGCTTTGAGCTTCTAAAGATTAGGTGCTATACAAATTCCTCATTATTGATATTATTATCTCAGCTTAAATTGTAAATGTGCACATAGTAAAACTGCCTAATGACTACCCTAGAACTGATAGCATCCGTTTATCATAATAGAAAAACTAAAACTCAATGTTATAACATCCATCTATTTGTATCTGTATGTACATCTCTTTGTTGAAACCCAAAACCCAAAATTTATCTTAAATGTTGTCTTAATTTAAATAAAAAATCCTCATACTAAAATCCTGACTTATAAATATTCTATTGCTTTGAATCTGGCTCAGGCTTTGTTTTAGGCTTGCTGTCATCATAGACATCATCATTGTCATCTAGGTCATCTGTGTCATTTTTCTTCTCTTGTTCCTCATCACTGTTATCAGGGTCATCTGATAGTGTGTCATTCTTCATCTCTTGTTCCTCATCAATGTCTGATTCAAATGTGGCATCATCCTCAGCTCCATCCATGGCATAGCTAATACAGCACTTTCAAAATGTGTCTTTGAATCACTTCGCAACCCAGATGATGTTCGACCTCATAATATTTCATTCTTTTGTTGACTTCACTGTGCCTGGCCTCATTTTCCATAACCTGTCATTAAATGGCTTGTTAGGCAGACATCAATGTTGAACCTACTAGTATCACAGTCAATGTAGTTTTCATTTTCTCTGCAGCCTTTTGACCTTGTCTGTCTTGTGTGCTTAAAAGATGTCCCAGATAAGTTTGGAATCTTTTTGAAGAAGTGCAAATATTCTCTTGTTCCAGACTGTCTCCAACCATTCAACTATTCCACTTTCGTCAATACATCCCTTTTCATGTGCACAAAATATCACGATTTTCAGCAAGGTCAATGATAGGAGGCAGCTTAGATCCATCAGCTGAACTCGCCAAAATAACGATGAAATATTTTTTCATGGCTAGTCATTTATATCAGAATAATTTTTTTCTCACTAACAGCATTGACAGTTTTGTTGCTTGGAAAGTCAAAGGTCAAAGGCATCTCATCTGTATATCCAATTTATAACAGTTTGAATGAGCATTCCTTTGTGTTGAATAAACTTTGAAGTATTTTAGTGGCTTTTGTGCTATCTTCATTTACTGCCTGAGACAGAAACCATGCCAGTTGATACAACAAATTTTGAATTGTCAACTTGTATTTGTCATCTTTTGCCATTTGCATAGCACAACGACGAATTGCAGCTCGTGTGAAAATGTATCCATTTTGTCGATATCCACTTACAAAACTGCTGAGTTCTTTCTCCAATTTGGGGAATAAGGCTATCCCACTCTGACAAGCCTTCTTCACTTCTTCTAATGCTGTTTGCTTTTCCACCATTCCTGTACTTGCTTCTCATTTACACCAAATGAGCTAGCTACAGCAGATGTTTTATTGCTTCTGAATATTCAAAAACTTTGAGTTTAAATGCTGCATCATATGAAGAATGCTTTCTTTTACTTCCAACACTATTATTTCTAACTTATTGCCTTAAATTTTTAAATTGATTAAATGGAAATAACTTCTGATAGTGGTAGCACCATATTTATACTTTATCTTGTAATTTTTCATGCATGGTTGGTTATCAGTTTGTATTGGATAATATTTTTATCGGTGTTTCATTATTTTTTTTACACTACTGGTTGCATGATTCAGTGGACAAAAATATGATTGGCATGGACATCATTCAAGCACTGTGACAGTTATTAATTTTGAGTAATAACCATGACCACTGCCATATCTCATTAAACAATTAGAGACTGTATGTATTAGTAAATTCATTGTCATTGTGCAACAAAACAAACCCATTATCTCTCAGGCATTATATACCAAAGATTTAGCAAAATGGTAGTTATTGCTCACCACTCTGCAGCTAACAATCCACTTTGATTTACACACAACTAATAGCAGAAGATAAAAAATGATTGTTGGTGCTCATTTTGTTCGGTACATCAAGTGCACTTTTAACAAAATCGAGGCAGTTACCTTTTACAAAACACACCTGTCACAGAAATCACATGAATTATATTTATAATTAACAAGTAATTGCATATATTGTTACCTGCCTGTTGTTTACCCTTCCTAGGTATGCGTGCAACACAAACCCCTATGGAGCCTATACTATGGTTGCAGCAAGACAATCATTTATGTATTTCTACTCTTGATTCTAAAATGTCTCTGTTATAAATACCTTCTGAATAATAATTATTAAATCTTATTATTTTGGTTTCTTTTCATATTAATTTTGAAACAAGCTAGCGTGCATAAAGTTTAATGATCACTGATCAGCTGAGGCTTAAAAACTTAATTAGTAGATTATTAACATACTGGTTCTTTTGGAAAATACATATACAACTGCTGCTCTAATAATATGTATAGCTGCATTGTCTGGTGGATGTAAATCCATCAAATACAAATCAAGTACAGTAATACATGTTTTTCATTCATTACCCTACCTGTAAAGTTACCAAAAAAATTTGTTTCACTTCAAGACAGCATATATGAGCCATGTGGCATCATTAGGTATGTGATTAACAATAAATACCTGTAAATGAGAAAAATAGCTTTAAATTTTTCAAGTTTAGACCGTAATCTGCAGATAAGCCCACTCCCTATGCCAGGCTTTTTTTCTTTCCACATACATTATTCAGCTTATTTAAGACTATATATGGTAAATTATGTTTCTCCAAGAATACTTGCCTCATCACATAACATTAGGAATATTAATCTCCTACATGGTGAATCCAGCCCTGCTAAAATAGTATTTCTCAATTTCACTAGGCATTAGTTTTTAGCTCAGTTCGCATGTGGGGGTGATTGGGAGGATTTTTAAGTAATGTGATTGGGTAAGTTCTTGGAAAAACAAAATTTACTTAAAAATTTTCTCCTTCAAATATGTTTCCCAATCACGTTATGTTAGAAGACGAAGTAATAGTATGGGATGGTGAGCATCCAACCTCAACATCAGGTATCCTTTTAGCTGGATTCTCCATGTGAACAATATTCCTACTTACATAAGCAATACAGCCTTATGTCACTTGACCTATAACCCCAACATAAGGTTAAGAAGATGAATATTGAAATCTTACATAATAATTTCACTGTTGAATGCAGTGAAACTAACAGACTGTTGATTGATTAGTTGGGTCTTGTAGCCGTATGTGTTGCTGCCACTGGACCTAACAGATTAAATTAAGGTTTGCCTCTGCAATGCTAAAATTCAGACATAAATAGGCTTGAAGATTTACTCTGCATGTATAGAAAGCAGGTGGCTAAGACTTGTTGAAGCAATCACCTCATCTCACTGCATTTTCAATTTGGAAGATACAATAATCTTTTCATGAGTTTAGATTCAAAATTTATTTAAAAATACATAATTAGCTTTGTATTCAAAACCATGGGATATTACATGTCCTAGAATTTAACATCTGTATTACTGGCAGGTAAAAACCATAGCTATCTACATATTAGTGGATACCAGATATTACAAAATTAGAACAATTACTGATATTAATGTATGTTTCTACTGTTTAAACCATAATTAAAAAGGGTTTTTTAAAACAAAGAATTACAGAATATTCTCTATTTTGGTCAAAATATAAATTTGTTCAATTGGAAAAAAATGGTTTGGGGGTTAGCACCGATTCATATAAAAACAATGTTACCTTCCATTTCCTGGTGCATTCATGTAAAACTTTACAGACATTGGCAACTAATTTACTTTTGATCATCACCATGATCCCCATTATCTGAAAATCAAACAAACTCATTATGACCATAATAAAAAATGCTTTCCAATGTTGTCACCAAAACTGAAAAGATTTTTGCCAAAAGATTAAAAGAATCGCCATCATTTATACCTGGTTGATCTGCAGTGCTTCTTTAAACCAATCGGATGCTTCATAAATCTGACCCCTGTCACGAGCCATACATCCCAGCCTTAGGTAACCTATAATACAAAAGAATACATAAAGGCAAAATATGTAAATGGCTTGTAAATTTGGAAGCTGGTTTATGTTAAAAAAACATGTAAATAGCTTGTAAACTTAGAAACTGACTTATGTCAAAAAATATAGTAAATGTTTTTCAAAAATACTTACCCAATCAAACTAAAATCAGGAAAATACACTGCCTCTAAAAACATCCAGCCCTTCCCATCTATATATGATACTGACTATGACAACTGAAAAAAGTCTCTCAAGATAATATAATAGTTAGCTTCAATTGCCATCGCTAAGCACTCACAAAGTTTAAACTTGAGCAAAGCATCAAAAAAGATTCTTGCATCTGCATGTATGTGTGGTAGGGTTTTGTAGTAATATGGACAAATTGTTGTCTAAGAAACTATAAAATGTCCTTTCTCTGTCAAAATGCATTGCCTATCACATTAAAAGTGTGTGTGTGTGTGTGTGTGTGTGTGTGTGTGTGTGTGATCTGTATTTTTAACATAGCTTTAACAACTGTTTTGTCATACTGCTATGATATCTGCAATATGGCAATTAATAGTGATGTCTAGCATGGGGGCATCATGCTATAAATATAGAGCATCATGTCCCACCAGTAGGAAAACAGGTATAGGTGGATAAATATGCTTAAAATATTCAACCTAAACTACTGTTACCTTTGAAGGAAATATGGCCGGAATTCCATGTGAAGGATAAAACTGCTGCCTTAACATAAATACAGCACAAGCAAAGGTCATGTGGCACATAACATCTAAACAATAATAATGTAAAACAAAGGAGTTTTTCCTGCCAATACTAATTCCAGGCAAATCCAGCAAAAGCTATAAACTCATGGCCATGAAGCGGATGTGAAAGGGGTCTGGTGATTGACTGGGCAGCAGCCACAACATATACTTGATTCAATTCACTTTTCTGGATACCAACTGTTGAATACTGAAATTTGGGAAAGTCATCTGCATGACAGGAAACTGTTAACAAATTTTAGTTTGAAAGTAAGTCTTAGTGAATATGTGATGACTATTTCAGGCGGTAAGCTCGCTTTAAGAAATGTCTGAATACACTGGACACACTGGGCATTATCATTCACTTAAGCCAAAATACTTGGCTGTGGAATTGTTTCTGCTTCTTGATCCTTATTCCCAAGATGAAACAATGCTGAGATCCACAAGTGTTTTGCATACATTTCAAGTAGTGCCTGAGTATTGATTGAGGAAAAGAGTGATTGACCATCCACTGACTGTCCACATATGGCTACCAATCTTGGTTGCATAATTAGGACAAGCAAACTATCCAACTGGAGATAGCTTAGATACCAACTGATCTTGCGATTCACACAAACTGGTGGCCAAAGTAAAGGTCATAAAAAATCATGTAATTTACACACTCTGAAGGTCAAGGTGAAGGTAATAATAATCATGCAATTCAAACACCCTGGATGCCAAAGTTAAGGCATGAAAAATCATCACACACCATGGAAACCAAAGTTAAGACCAATCAAATGCATGTTTTGTAAAATAGCAGCAGCAGTGAGTTTCTAGCCTTCAACCTGTCAGAGTTGAACCATGTCAGAACCCAGGCAAGGTTCAACTTGGGTAACAAGGTTAGCAACCAATGCTGATTTAGGTCACAATTGGCCTGTAAATATAATAGGTCTTATCATGGTATACATTCCATCTCACATGATGTCAGGGATTTAATTGATTTTCTTGAGAAAATCTGGCACATTTCCATACTACTGTGTGAAAACCAAATCGATGGTATGACTTATGGAACACTTAAGGGAGGGATTTTTGAAATTATTTTGCTGTGCCATCATTACCATCTCATACTGGGGACAATAATATTTTTAGTGTGCTTACTACCGCTAGAAAATTAATTTGATGGTGGGGTGCTTAAAATGAAGGGGAAGGCAAATTTATTATCTTCTCTTGTTTGACCCTAACTATCATGCTCTTGAAATTGTACAACAAATAAAGATGATAAAAAGCTTTAAACAACTTACTGAAAAATCATTAAATGAAACACAAGATACCAATGTTGCATAGACTGCTCATTTAGGCAGGGCTGGGAGTCATTGACGGTTATTAGGTAAGGAGGACTTGGTTTCTTCTTCAATTCATTAGACTGCCTACAAAACTGACAGGCCTGTTGATGCCTAAAAATTTGACTGGGGGTAATACTGCTGCTTGTGAGTGGAATTCAGCAATCCTACACCTGCCTATAATTGCCTCTCCATTGAAACTGAGACTGATGGAGGTGAAAATTGGCAGAGAGGGTAAGAACTTTAGAGGCAATAAAGTTTGTAAAAACATGGGGTGGTTGAGTTCAATGATGCAAAGTCATTATCTAAGCTCAGGACCACAGCATGATATGTCTTAGTACCATGAGAAGGAGGATGCTGGCAAATGGCTTCCTGAAAAGCAATGCCCTGAAGTTCCACAAGTCTCTGATTTTGTCAAACAGACATTCTGAAATATCTTTAAACTTCAATGATTGCATCATCAGCATATACTGAAACATAAAACTGTAAACCCGACACTTATGTTTAGTTATTTACTTGTATACATTAATATATTAAGTATACCGTATATACTCGCGCATAAGCCCATTTGCGTATAAGCCGATCCCCAATTGAACAGGTATAAACACTAAAAAGTGCATGACCTGCATATAAACTGACCGGCCCACAATGCTGAGGCATCTCAAGATCAACGATGTAAGTTCTAAATGCATTCATTTAAGAAACGTATATTTTAAAAAAAAATACATACATACTTATCTCGAGGTTGGCATGCATGATTAATAAAAAGAAATAGTATAAAACTGTTTGAAAATTTATTTCATTTTATGTTTTCTTATTGTTTTTGCCTAATTTAGATTTGTGTATAATTTGATCGATCGACAAGAATTTAGCAATCAAGAGTTGCTGAAGCACTACCTCCCTATTTTTGTGGTTGCTCACTGTCTTCATCCTGATTTCATAATTTCTTTTTATTTTTGCAGAGAACTCACCATATATACTGTATATACCAATGTCAATTACCATCATTAAATTAAAAGTAATAAAATACATGCATGCAACAAATGTGTCCTCAAAAACTAATTCAGAATATATATTTTATAGTAAACAATACTAAATACTTTATGAGTTGACAATATATGAGGGGAAAAATAACTGCCACATTTTTGTTACCATGAGGTGCCTATTTAGGAACTTTAGATCAAATAAATTGGGAATCCTTTATTTGCCAATCAATTGCTGGTGCTTGCATAACACACAATAGTGTAGAATGCAGTTTCTTTGAATTATGACTCCCTCAGTCGTAAAAGACCTGACGTTTTCTCAAAATAGTTGCATCGATAAGGATTAACTTTTAATTAGTCGCGCTGACTTTCTTGCTTGTTTATTTAAGATTAATCTTTAGCTATGTTGCAATTTGGCAAAAGCTGACAAGAATATGAAAAAAGAGCATATCCTGGGGAAAAAGGGCTGCTTCACAGGGAAAAACAGCGAGTCTTTTTGTGAATTATTGGAACAGGAAGATTGATGAATATTTAGTGAAAACAAGGATTTTAGGTCCCAATCTCTATTTTGGTTATTTAGTTTCCCTACTTGGCTTTTTAAAAGTTCAAAAGTATGCCTTACACCCCAGTTTTACAAAACTATGGTAATCATGCTACTATTATTGAATAAAAAGGCAATTACATGTCAATATAGGTAACAGTATAGTCACCGGTCAAAAGTCCCCCTTAACACAAGTTTCAGGGTTTTAATGATTAACTGTCCTGTACTGCTGTCACAAAACAAAAGTCTAATTCATTGATTAGCAACATATAATATGCTAAAACATCAAGCTTTACACTGTGTGGAAAGTTACGATGTTTGGTCAGCCGAAACACAAACTAAAATTGGTTGTTGTTAATCTTACTCGATCTATATGAAAATTTTATCTTTTATTATAAACACTTTCATGAACATGTAAATCATGCTGGTTATGTGCTTTATATACCTAAACATGCATACTTTTTAAAAATATTACCTAAATTTGTAGGATCTCTTAAATCATTGAAAATGAGTAACTCGTGAGTGCGTGATTCAACATAAACGAAACAATCTATTAAGGACTAGTTGAAATGTTATCTGGAAGAATGCAATTTGGTCACAAAAAAAAATAAAGCGAAATCTGCATCAATATGTTTGGGAATAAATATGGATTTAAGTGACGCTATGCACGTTTTGCACTTGTAAGTACTGTACAGCTAGCTGGTCTCCCCAGTAAATGCAACTCGCCTGCAAATTTTAAGTATGTATTTACCTTCAATTAATTTTTTGCTGAAGAAGAAATAAAAAAATATGCACATGCAAAATAATGACAAAATCAACCATAGTACTGTATAACAGTTTAATAAATTGTCGGGTCACAGAAAGCTATTGTCTTTACATGCACATGTCTTAGGACACGAAAAAAAATATTATGCGTGTCCCAAGATTTATAGCCATTACAGTAGTCAAGAAAAAGACCTAAAAACTGTAAAGTTTAGACATTATCCCACAGATAAGCAGACCCTCCTCCTTCAAGAACTTTATTTTTTCCTAAATTCTTCGGCTTATATGCATGCATATACAGTATGTATTATTGTATGTATTATTATGCACAACTGCAAATAATAGAACAGTTATTTTATGCTGAATTTTATGTAATGTCTCAAATTTACCAAATATATTTTTTATTGCTGAGTTTTTTATGTTTACTGGTCATCTCTGATAAATATCTTGCCTGTGTGTGTTGTCATCCCACTCAAAGGTTTACTGCCGATTATATTAATATTGTAGATAGCAAATTGTAGGCTTCAGTGGGAATACTTCCATTTTTATCAACAAGCTTTCGAATGTTAGAACAATGTCATACACAGGGTGTCAGCCATAGTGTAACTTAATCATCAAATTTACTTTGTTTTAATATTACAACTTATTATAGTACACATAGCAAATTCTTTTAAAACAACATACTAACCATTTAATTTTTGGAGGGGGGGGGGCTGCCATTTTTCTTTTGCGCTGAAATATTTTATCTTACTTTATGAATAACATAATTCTACTATGCTACAAATCAGAGCAAGATAGTTTTCCAGCTATTGACATATGGAAAATTGTAAAAGCTGTAGGCCCCTGCATGAGGAAAATTAAATCCTTGGTCCCTAATATAACTGGTAGTCAGGCATGTATTGTGGTATGTTAAAATATGCTACAGTATACTGCAGTACAACTTTTTGTGGTAGCAAGCTCTAACATGAAATATATGGACTGCCACCTAGTGATGTCAGGGGGAGTTAACTATAATAGTAACTTGAATGGGTTTCATCCATTAGATACTGTTGTAATTATCAAGAAGATATACATGCAGGAAAGAAAAAATGTTTTTATCTTTCTCTTGTGACTGGATTCAAGTGTAAAGAAGTTTATTCTCTAAGTATTATCATAATTTGGTAAAGTATTCAACAGAGAAATTTCTACTCTGATAAGGGTTGGACACACTTAAATTTTCTAAACATCTCAAGTTACATTTTATGAACTTTACAAAATCATATGACTTTCTGGGCAAGTAGTATAAAACCATTTCTAATCTAGAATTTCTGAGCTACAGAAGATTTTTTGGGACTTGGTATAATCAGGAATATAGTTGCTCCCATTCTCAAAACATTATGGCCATAACTAACTGGAATATTGATAGGAAAAAAGCAACAAAAAAGGAACTGGTATAGGTCAGCTGTTACTCAAACTGGTTTACAACTATTAATTTTTTTTTGAGTAGAAAGAAAATTATTGATATAAGGCTGTAAATACAGACTGATGGATATGAGCAATATTAACTATCCCTAAAAAAATGGTAATGGATTTGTGGGAGGGTTGGGGGGGGGGGTGAGGAGAGGATATAAAGACTAAATCTGTTCAATAACTGTCCAAACTAGACAACATATTGTGTTTATTTGGTCTCCACTATTTGCATATCATTGATTGCATTTCAATGTCTAAGTTACAATACTTACAATCTACATAGTTGGGATGTTCTCTGAGAATGTTCTTGTACAGTCTCTCTGCTTCATCATATTCATGCGTAGCCTCATGAAGACGGGCCAGATTATATGTGGTGGTCACAGAGATGGCACTGTAGTATGTTTCATCGTGCTGGGCCTCATTTCGAGATCTTTCTAGGGATGCTTCATAATATTTCTGCACAAGATATACGTTATAGCAGGAAAATTTTAGTAGTGAACACATCTTAGCAGTCTCAGAATACATGAAAATAAATCTGGTCAAATTTTATCACCTTAAATATCAAGGCCTTTCTAAATCTGGTCACTTCAAATATCAAGGCCTTTCTAAATCTCATCACCTTAAATACCTTAAATATCAAGGCCTTTCTAAATATCATCACCTTAAATATCAAGGCCTTTCTAAATCGGCAATACTAAAATATTGCATATCTGAAGTAAATCTCATCACCTTAAATATCAACGCCTGTCTAAATCGGCAATCACCAAAATATGCATATCTGAAGTAAATCTGGTCACCTTAAATATCAAGGCCTTTCTAAATCGGCAATCACTAAACCATACTGAATGTCAGATCAGCATAAGTTACATTCAAGGATAGTTACAACTTGAAAGCTTTTTTAATGGATTTGTCACAAGATAAACTGTCAATTGTCAAATCACATAGCAACTAATTCAGCAACTTACAGTTAATACCAAATTTAACACAGAAAATATAATTAAATACTTATAATGCAATTCTTTATAAATGTATTGATTCCTTTTTAAATATTTTGTATCAATTTTAGAGCCTTATTTCAGCATACAAATACTTGTTGAGGGCTTCTAGTACATAGCTATTAAGAGAATGAGATTTTCAATCAACAAGGTAATAGCTGCATTAACACAGACAAATAATTCTAACCATGCTGGTAGATCAGCAAGGTTGCAATCTGTTGTCTAAATAGGCACATGTATTCATAGCAAAGACTGTGTTGTTCTGTCAGACATAGAAATGACTCTAAGATTTGTTGTTGTTGTTGTTGTAGGGTTTTCAGCACAAGATAGGCTATATACCGTGTCCAGTATAAATGGTGGATGAAGAACCTGGGAAAACCCAGGAAAGAACCACCGACCCACGAGAAGCTACTGGTAATCTTTCTCACATATCCACATTTGCCGTGCCCATGACACAAACCCACATAGACAGAGGTGAGATGGCAGTGATCTGTAATGGTTAGTGCCTAAGACCACTCATACACTTGCAGCGTGTCTGTAAAAATGATCCACAAAGGATTTTTAGACAATATAAACAAATTTAAAAAGACAAAATTAAATCCATAGCACAAATTTTCTATTACCCCAAAGTCAATGGAGCAAGGACTTGACAAAAACAAGCAATGACACTGATATGTCTAACTTCCCACTAACAAGGACTTGACAAACACAAGCAATGACACTGATATGTCTAACTTCCCACTAACAAGGACTTGACAAACACAAGCAATGACACTGATATGTCTAACTTTCCACTAACAAATGCACAACAATTTCAAAAAATTTGATACAAGCGTTTTCTGCTGTACACTTGTGCATTAATATATAATGATGATCCATAGAAACCCTGACAGCAAAATAAAAGGTCAACATAAAGGATTAAGGCATTAAATGAAAACTATAATAACATTATGTGACAGACACACCTTTGCATCAGACAGGTTTCCAAGACGGAAATGTAGAGCTGCCACATTGTTCAGAATTTCAGGTGGAACATCTGCTTCCACTTTTTCCTTCAGAATCCTTGTGGCTGTTCCATATGCAGATAGTGCTCCCTGGAATATGACAAGAATGTAATCAATGCATACTGAAAATTCGTTAAATGCAGAATGATTTATTTTCTTACATATGATTTAATACTGTATTACGAATATCTGATTTAATTTATATTTATTTTTTAAATTAAATGTTTGTAAGTTTTAAATTTTTGAATTCTATTTCATGCTTTTTTAAGTTTTCAATATAGAGTATTTTTTTCAATATTTACGATGCAAACAATGTGAAAAGCTAATAATAGTTGAAACTTTCTATTTAATGTTGACCTAGTTCCTGACCTGATTTAGAAATGGTAAACAATTTTTCTTTTCTTTCCTAGAGTGAAAAATAATTGGTCATACTCAAGGCCATACTGGATATACATGATATTAAACAAGTAAGAAATTTCAACATGGCTCTGGAACATTATCTTCATATAGGCATCTGTTTTACGCAGTAGCTATGGTTAAAAAACAGATGCTATGATAAGAATTTCTCAGTTTCTGGCTTTTACACTTGATGTCAAGTTCTTTTGTTGAAGCCAGTTTTCGTGTTATGCTAATTCTTCTTCAGATCATTTGGACTTTAAAAGATTTATTTCCAACACCGGAGGGTTTTTTCTTGCATTTCTACAAGGAACTGTAGATACAACACTACACAGACTACATACAGCATACATCATTATCTTCCATCTTGGATTTTCGTCAGAACTCAAACTTGAATTTATTAGAACATTTCATTACTAGGTATTTTAAAAAGCAATTTGTAGATTATTCTTGGATTATTTTTTTGAGATTTGATTCGTAAAACTTAAGTTTTTTCCTCCATTTTTACAGTTTTTCAAGAGAAACTAATTGTTAAATTTTACAAAAGCTTGTTCTCACTTTTTCTGTGTTATTATTTATTAGAGCCTAAACATGTAACAATTGTATATTGTAATATATGTGTCATTAAAATTTAAACAGTTAGAGGATGTGGTAAATTAACAGCAAAAGATGTTGTGAATTAAATATCATCTAATATCTGCTGTAAATTACTGGACCTATTACAAAATGAGCTCCCTTGTATAGACTTTATGCTTATGGTAAGTTTTTAACATTTCAAAAGAAAAACAAAAAGTGTCAAACTGAAAAGGGCCTCCTAGTAAAGGAAGTAACTAACCATGGTAACATAAACTATAGAAAGATTAGTATCAGATGAAATTGTTCTCATTTTAAACATGAAAATATTTCTGATTTGTTTTAGTTCTGAAAATTTAATTGCATCCATGTGACAGGGATGTCCTGGCCAATTGATGCAACTAAAGACACAGAATGAAGTCATAACATCATAAAATTATAAGAACAAAAACAACACAGTAGATCAATCTTGACCTACTTTTTCATGCAAAGCCTGATACTAAATTTACTTTCAATCCATGAAGTCCTTCAAAAGTCAATGTGCAGAAATTTCAAAAATTTGGTCAGATGAACAGGAATCAAAACTCCTGAAAATTTTGCAGGAAAATTAAACATTATGCAAATCTTACTTTTTAATTTTATTCCAATAAACACTTCAAACCAAGGGGAAGACTTTTAAATCAAACAGGAGGAATAAATCTGCAAAATACGGCTGAAAACTGTGTAGATCAAGCCAGACATAAACAAAGCTTGACAACATTTGATTTCAATCGTGAAGTCCTGGAAAATGAGGCACAAAGTAACAAGTCATAAAGGGGACAACAATCCATAATATTTTCTTGAAAATAATGAACATCTGAAACGAAATGGGTCTTCTTAATATTAAGCATCATACCAAATTAAGTTTCATTTCTATTAAGCATCATACCAAATTTAGTTTCATTTCTATTAAGCATCATACCAAATTTAGTTTCACTTCTTTTAAGCATCATACCAAATTTAGTTTCATTTCTATTAAGCATCATACCAAATTTAGTTTCACTTCTTTTAAGCATCATACCAAATTTAGTTTCACTTCTATTAAGCATCATACCAAATTTAGTTTCATTTCTATTAAGCATCATACCAAATTTAGTTTCACTTCTTTTAAGCATCATACCAAATTTAGTTTCATTTCTATTAAGCATCATACCAAATTTAGTTTCATTTCTTTTAAGCATCATACCAAATTTAGTTTCATTTCTATTAAGCATCATACCAAATTTAGTTTCACTTCTATTAAGCATCATACCAAATTTAGTTTCATTTCTATTAAGCATCATACCAAATTTAGTTTCATTTCTATTAAGCATCATACCAAATTTAGTTTCATTTCTTTTAAGCATCATACCAAATTTAGTTTCACTTCTATTAAGCATCATACCAAATTTAGTTTCATTTCTATTAAGCATCATACCAAATTTAGTTTCACTTCTTTTAAGCATCATACCAAATTTAGTTTCATTTCTATTAAGCATCATACCAAATTTAGTTTCATTTCTTTTAAGCATCATACCAAATTTAGTTTCATTTCTATTAAGCATCATACCAAATTTAGTTTCACTTCTATTAAGCATCATACCAAATTTAGTTTCATTTCTATTAAGCATCATACCAAATTTAGTTTCATTTCTATCAAGCATCATACCAAATTTAGTTTCATTTCTTTTAAGCATCATACCAAATTTAGTTTCATTTCTATTAAGCATCATACCAAATTTAGTTTCATTTCTATTAAGCATCATACCAAATTTAGTTTCATTTCTATTAAGCATCATACCAAATTTAGTTTCATTTCTATTAAGCATCATACCAAATTTAGTTTCATTTCTATTAAGCATCATACCAAATTTAGTTTCATTTCTATTAAGCATCATACCAAATTTAGTTTCATTTCTATTAAGCATCATACCAAATTTAGTTTCATTTCTATTAAGCATCATACCAAATTTAGTTTCACTTCTATTAAGCATCATACCAAATTTAGTTTCATTTCTATTAAGCATCATACCAAATTTAGTTTCATTTCTATTAAGCATCATACCAAATTTAGTTTCATTTCTATTAAGCATCATACCAAATTTAGTTTCATTTCTATTAAGCATCATACCAAATTTAGTTTCATTTCTATTAAACATCATACCAAATTTAGTTTCATTTCATCAAATCTTTAAAACGTTTTTGAGGGAAGTCATTTGTGAAAGAGGCCTGACATGACATATGGTAACACTATAAAACCTCTTCAAGGATGAGGTGGGGCATTTAAATGTATGAGAACCTTAGACAAAACAATTACACAACTATTACTCAATGATTGAACCCTATCCTCTCAAGTTAGGATTTGTAAAATCTAAATGTAATACGCATATGATGCAAAAAACACAAAGTTAAAACTTTTGTGACAGAAAGTTACACGAGTGTACATAGCAGGGTCTGACTAATTCAAGATTCTGGTTGCTATTTTTAACTGGGGGGGGGTTAGGACAAATGGCAATTTTAAAATAGTAATCCCATATATCATGCAAAGGAATGGGAGATGAGTGATTTTCCCAAGGACACACCAAGACAGCTGATCTGGGTTGGTCTGGGTGGGTATTAAACCTGTGAACACTCAACCGAATAACTTTGTAAGTGATTAGGGAAAAATTTTCACTTCATTAAACACCCAACCATGATCATTTAATCCTTAATACTGTATATATTCATGTATAAGCTGAATAATGTAGTAAAAAGTGACAGACAAAGGGAGGTCAGCTTATCTGCAAGGTCTCAATTCGAAAATATAAAAGTTTTGTTGTTGACTAACAGTTGTTATGTATATCTAATTTGCTTCGTTTGTTAGGTTTTTAAATTTGTATACAGTGACAGCTGGTATATATATATATATATATATATATATATATATATATATATATATATATATATATATATATATATATATATATATATATATATATATATAAAATGTTTATTTTATGTAACATTGAATACTCTGGTTGGATGTATATAGCAATGTCACAAGCTCTTCCTTGAGGTAGTCAGTGAGTAATCAAAACTAAGAAATAGCTGACACCATTAGCTGGTGAGAATGGCATGCGGTTGGCTCGGATGCTGATATAAAAGCCTGTCTGGCAATCACCGGTAACAGCTGTTCCAATGGCCTGGCTGAATAGACAGATTTCTCATTGAAATCTCTGGTATGGTATTGATAAGATGGTGGCAAAACTAGATGGACAGATCTATTACTAAGATCCCTGTATGAACTATTTGCTGGGACAACTGGATTGCCATTATTGGCTGGATGGCTGCTGATGTCAGGTAGACCAGTGACAGCTGGTAACTGTAGCAGTATTAAGAGTTGGATTCAATGGATATAGCATGAACCCCATGCACCCTTGTTTAAAGGCTCAACGGCCATGCTTGGATATTACATGCTGGGACTTAACACCCACTGGGCTGACTAAATTGGTGATTATCTCCAGTGAGTCAATATTACCATCAATAAACCAAAGGTTGTCTTCTTTGATTTCTTTCCTACCCTTCAACAACAAATGGACAATTGATCTGAATGTACATTTTGTGCATTTGGTAATCAATACAAGAAGAGAAAACAAAGCATAGATTAGCAAATTAGTAGGTGACTAACTAGCTAAGAGAATAGATTAGCAAATCTGTATGTGACTAACTAGCTAAGAGAATAGATTAGCAAATCAGTATGTGACTAACTAGATAAAATGGTAGCCCAGATTTCCTGTCAACACATATTACAGACACTACATATTATAGTGTATACTTATTATAAACAAAATCAGAGGCATGGTAAAGCATTTTAATGAAATTCTGCTAAAATGACACTATAAACAAAAAATTTAAGTGGACACTAATAATATATTTGTAGTTATCAAGTTCCTAAAACTGACATATATGAACAGAAAAGTGAAACTGTCATATTAAAAACCTATGGCCCTGTTATGAACTTTACACAATGATTAGTTAATAATTAAACTACAATTCCATCAAAACAGTATGAAATACGAATGAACATGGTATACATATCAAGCAGTATGAAATACGAAGGAACATGGTATACACATATCAAGCATCAATTTAAAATTTCAGTAATAATAGCTCTGAAATGGATGGAGAAAGCGAACAAAGTGAAAGGCATGCCAACTCATAATGACTCTGTATAAAAACTAGCAACACCTGGAGATGTCAAGGGAGGTAATAGGAAAGAGTTACTGTCTTTTGTCTATTTGAACGAAGAAAAGATGATTTTTCATCTTTTATTAGGGCTGGATTCATGAGGTAGCAGTCTAATATTAGTAACATAATGTGATTGGGAAACCTATTCGAAGGAGAAAAGATGGAGAATGGGATGCTTAAGTAAATCTAATTCATGTTAAATAACATCCTATGATAAAGTTGAAATCATATAATATCATTCTGGCTGATAGAGACCCATTACAAATGGATACATTGGCAAACAATAAGTTGATTGTTTTATATCTGCTTAGGCAACTTCTGAATAAACATCATCACTGATTTGAGAAAGGAAATCTGAACAGTTTTCTTTCCATAATTAGCTTCAAACTACACTCGTCTATATTGGGCAAGCAACTTGAAAAAGTTACTTTCATTTCCTCCTTTGTCACTATTAAATACAGGCAGGAGAATGCAGTTTTGGAGCCCTGAAATAAATCGTGATAAATATAGTAGCCCACGTGACATCACTGTCAGGTAGTCTTGCTCCATGAGTGTAACAGTTCCAGAACAAAGGATTCATTGGATAATAAGGGATTGATTTATCAGATTCTGATACTTTACCTGAACATCACTTTGTTCCAGGATCTGAGCTAGCTCTATCCATGCCTCAACATCATCAGGGAATTGCTCTGTCACTTTCTTTAAGTGTTGCTGCAGAACAAAAAGTATATATAAAAGTTTTCATTTGAAAGGCAAAATTCTGGGTCTAACATTATTTTAGTTTGTAACAATTTTGAAACTTGAGAAATCGTTTGCATCACAAGCAACTGCTATTTGAGCAATTTTTCACACACCTGGTATTTGACCCTGAATTACTTAAGTGTGTAGAAACTGAAAGACTTTTTCCTTCATTTTCATGAAGCAATAACATGATTATTCAAGACAAAGGTGAGGTACTTGGGATTGGAAAGTGAAATACACCTATCAAATGGCCAAATTTAAAGACTTGTAAAAATAGAGCAATTCAGCTCCTAAACACCTGCACAAATTTAAAGACATGTAAAAATAATACAATTCAGCTTCTAAGTACATGTGAAAATTTACTGTCTTTCAATCACACAGTTTTTTTCTGCACTTACCTCTAATTAACTGGATCATTATTGTGAAAAATTATTTTTTTAGTAAATTATTTTGTTTCTGTGAATATGAGAATACCTACCTCACAAAGCTAACATTATAAATATAAAGATCACTACCTTCTTAATCCAGCAATACCAGAAATATATATATATATATATTATACAACCTAAATAGTATTTGTGAGGAGAAGGGAAATGATTGCAAAGCCAATGAGTGATGAGCCATCAGCAACAATGAATGTATAAACAAGTCATGCTGTATTAAATCAAGATTCAACAAGGCCGTACAGGCATTTGCCATGGAGTGGTGAACTGCCCTGTTGAACCCTTTGGCAATGCGGGCTGTCAAATGCAGCACATATTTGTTCCTTACTTTTCAGCTACATGTATATGAAATTGCCAAAGATGCCAAGTCTAGCATCAAAATGACATCGCCTCCATATTAGACACCACTTTCACCTAAAATACTTTGCAGTCAATGTCATAGAATAGCAGGTTTGACATGTATACTACTGCAATGTTTCTAAAAACACTTGTTTGAGCATTACCAGCACATGATACTTAATAATGTTAACATGCTCTCTTAAACATGTGCTCATGAAGTCATTTTGTCTGAAAATATCTGAAGATCTTGCCAACTTTTGCCAATTACCTAAAGACAAAATGCTTGACTCTCTTCTTCATCCTCTACATCTACTGAACTTGGCTTACAGACACAGATGGGAGGCAAAATACTATACAGTTAAGATTCTCTCTAGCAGACACACACACACACACACACACACACACACACACACACACACACATGCACACACACACACACATCTTCCATCATAGCCTTAAAGTTAAAATCCCTCCCTCCACTCCTTGTATTGTCTGATTGGCATGAATTTGCAGATTAGTTATTTTTCCTTAGTGTGCATATGCCATGCATAATGTAAGTAATCCCACCATTGCCCTTAAATGCAGGATGGTGTCAAGAATGTAGGGCCTGCCATCTCTACTAGAGGTTCAGCAATTAATAACCTCAAGGATAACTGTACAGAGAATTCAGCAACTGGGTGGAAGACTAGTTGCTAAGCAAAATGGAATAATAGGTTATCCTGGCCTCTGTAAAATTCTGCATATAACATAATAGATGGTCAGGATGCAGCATGTTACATCAAGAAAGCTGATTTCAAATCACCAGGCTGATAGGAAGTCATGGAAGGAAAGTCAACAAACAGAATGGCAACATGCTAATTGCTACAACAAACCATCTGCCACTCATCATGCATTATGTGCTCAAAGGGCATTCTCAGACAAGCAGGGGACTTGTGTCCAATGGCCTGCCTAACATAGGGAGGACACTCTCCCAAAATTTCTATATTGAAAGTCTCTCATATTGCATTTTACAACACTTTGTACAGCTGAGATTATGAATGTTTTGCACACCAGTAGAGAATCAAGTGTTGGGTTTCAGAGCCTGGATCTGAATTCAGTTTTATTTTTGTTAACAATACTGAACAATCTCTCACAGTCAGCATTAAAATGGCAAAGAAACAATATTTCTTTCATAATCTGACAAAGAAGAGGAAATATATATCTTCCAGTTATTGGATCTTTTAGCTGGGGAAAACAGGTGCCATTGCACATGAACTCTATCTGCATAAGTACATTGTCAGGTAGAGTGCCAACTTGATACATTAGGGGTTCTCCTTCTAATTTATCAGCAGCCTTTCCTGCAGCAAAGTGCATCATATGACAGGGACAACCTGATATGAACAATGATGGAGTCATGCTTCAAAATATAGAATTCAATTCCTTTATGAATGCCAGTCATCACTGATACATTATCAGCTGAAATATACAGATCTGCCAACTTATGTTTTTCCAAAGCATTATCAAGCAAATAAAAAATTGTCTTATCCAGTGGAATCGACTGTTAATTCTGGTAATGAAAGAAGAGCATTCTGACTTTACCCTTTTCACTTCAAAGTCTCTTACACAAACTAGGTACAATGTTTTGTCATTGTAATCACTGAACCTGTCTGTTGCAATACTTAATGGCCCAATTTTCATAGCTTCTGCAATTTTAAGCAAATTAACTTCTGCTAAACACCTAATGATATGAGATTTTGTTCTTGCAGATGCATATTTTCTGCAATTTTGGAATCAGAAAACAACCTTCTGAAAAAAGGACCAACATAGTCTTTTACTGCTAGGAGTAGTCAGTGTTCTATTAAGAACTCGGTGAATAACGCCACTGCATATATTAGTTTAGTTTTAAAAAAGAAGTTACAAGTTACTATAGTATTGGAGTTTGTAAAACAAGCTAATTCAAGGCTTCTTTGTTTTACCATCATGACCAATATTAAAATCCTTTCCACATAGCCTGCAATAGGCATGAAGCTGCCCAAGAATGGAACGCTGTATTGTGTAATTCATGTATTCATTGTGAATTTGTGTTTTGTTTGTTTCTAATCCATTTATTAAATTATTTGAAAAACAAATTTGCTCTATCACACACATCTACTAGAACAAATCTGACTTTAGTGCCAAATATGTACAGGCTGGTCTATATCAGATATGAATTAAAAAAAAAATCTGCAAGCGAAGATAAAAAAAATTAGAAATCCAGTCTGTTCTCTCCTGAAAGTAAAACCAGCATGTTTCTTGGAAATAGGGCAGCTGCTATAAATAGAATACTGTTAGGAAAGGGCATGCAAGTCAACAGACAAGATTACTCTTATGTCGTAGTCATGCAGTAGCCATCTTTTCTAGAATACGTTATGTGAGATTAATGGGAGGTTAATAAAAATTACAAAAAAATAAATTATTGATTCTTTTAGGAGGGGGACATACTGAAGACATGTAATCCAAATACATTTACGCATAAAGCATAATTTAGTGAAAAAAATTGTAACAATTACACCAAAAATGTAACGGTTGGCATGCATGCATAATTCTTAGTCTAACAATGTTGTACACTATTAAGAATAAAAACAAATTAAAACTCTATTTGGCTCATAAATGTTTGAGCATTAAAATCTGGAGAAAACTGAACTTAATTTTCACTCAAGGGACATTAAATGACTATATACATAATTCTTTTTCAACCAGCCACTGGAAATATGAAAAGCATTGGCTCCATAGGAGAAGCTGCCTTGCCTGAAAACCATGCTATAACAGAGATGCTGCCAGGAATGTTTTAAGAGGAGGAGGTCACCCATACCTACTTCCAGAGGGGGGAATTGGGGGGGGGGACACTGTTGAATGGTAGCTGCTGGGTAACAACAGTATTATACAGAATATGCATACCTAATACTTGCTCCTTAGTACCAATTGTAGCAGACGATATTACTATATCATCCATAGCAGACGATCTTACTGCAATGAAATCTGTTATCTTCCTTTTCAGCATACTTAAGCTCGCTGCTTGTTACACTCTATAAACTTGTTACACTTTATAAATTTCTAGTAAGGCTGATCAATGGATCTGATTGCCATACTCATCTAGGGGACAATTACATCAGAATCCTCAGTAATTTCTGCAAAATATCATAGACAGGGTTCATACTCAACTATGACTGATAAATTCAAAGACTTTTCCCAAACTTTCAAAGACCACAAACAGAGATTTCCAAGACCTATTTTTGCTAACATTGTGTATACAGGTTATAAGAGAAAACAACGAATGCCAAATACCACAATATTTTTTACTGATTAAAGTCAAACTATACTTAATTGCCTAAAATTGCATTATAATGATCTAGAAAATAGGTTAACTTTTGTTGTTTTTTTCTCCAGAAATATGTAACATACGTGTCAGATTTAATACAACATAAATTGTTCTCTTAAAAGACATCAGCACTGCTTTAAATGCATTATTTTATTTGCTTTTTTTTCCTCTTCAATCATTTTGGCAAGAGATGCCACCACTGTCATCTTTTCCTCTGCTCTTCTCCTAAGAGCATTTGACTCTGTGACAAGCACAATGAGTCCTTTTAATTCTGCCTCTTCTGCTTTCTGTACAGAGGAAGCATGTAGGCTGGCAATGTCAGCATCAAGATGCAGCTTTTTGGCTTTAAGTTCTTCCACTTCATCCAAGGCCAACTCCCGTTTCTTTCCTTTTGGGTTTTTCTTCTCATCCTTCTCCTCTGCTTTCTTCTTATCCAGATAGGCATGGTACTTATGTCTTGCAGAGGAGGCATATGTCATCATTTCATTGCTAATGATGATTTCCAAAGGTCCACCAGCTTTTCTCATTGTGTCAATGATTAACCTTTGAGCTCTGTGGCTTTCTCTGCTGAGGTTCTCAACAGATACCTGTTTGTTGATAGAAAATCCTCTCTCTTGCCTGCCCATGTGATAACAACAACATTTTCTGGAGAACATTCCAAAGTTCAACATATTCATTTCTTTTGGAAAGGACAGAATAAAACACTTCATCAAGTCTGTCATCTGTTCTACTGAAGCATTTCAATGGATGATTGTCCGATTGGATAACTTCATCCACTAATTTTCCGTACTGAGTTAATATTAAATCACATCGGGACTCTACTTCTCTTCCTGCCTCACACATAATTTTTAGGACCCTACGAAGTTTTGTTTCTCCCTTTTCCTTGTCTGATCCTGATTGCACAAGTCCAGGGTCAGCCCAGGACATGTTTTCCCCCATTTTTTGTAATAAACATCTTTAAATTTAGTAATATTTCACGCACTTCAAAGTACTGGACAAAACAGGTTCTATATATAGCAACCTGTTTGTTTCGTTGAGGCTTTTTTTATAATTTTTTTTTTTTTTTTTTTTTACTCGCAATTCAAGAACAAGAACTCTTGTTTAACTCTAATATAGTGTACGCATGCGCACTTTGAAACTGTTTATCCGTGAATTTAATTGATTACAATGGATGTTTTTGTATTAAATCAAGGAATATTGTTATGTAGAACAAATTTTTGTTCCTCAAACGTGTTAAATAAACCGACGGTAGAAGTAAATTTAAACAGGCCCTCTTTTGCTATATCTCCCAAATCATCAAGCTAAACCATCTTATTGTATACCCGACGAGTAATGAATTACCATTATTTTTCCAAAAACTACCAATTGCTTTAACTTCTGCATCTTTGTTCCACTAAATGAACATGTAGTTACTAATTTGCAACCTACCTTTGGCATGACTTGTAAGGGCTCCTTCTCCCATTGAAGCCAAGTTGATCGTCTTTTTACACAGCATACAAAACGCCTTTCGTTTGCATAACTTATTCTTTTGCAGCCATTCCTTGTACTTCTCTTGTTCAAGCCAGATATCGTTGAAAGAGCAAAGACCTGGCATTTTTAAACACTGAACTTGCAGACGATGTAAATCGAATGAAGAAATTTTGAATTCTCGAGCGTATAACTTTCGCGAACTTTCTACGTAGAATTAGTGTAATTAACATTTTGATTGGCTAAAACTGATGGACTCGTCCAGTCAAATTGAACTATTCGTCAAACGAAAGAAGCCAGGAAAACCAGCTGCATCCGAAGCTAACGACCTTGGGCAATTTTATTGGTGACTTCCTTTGATGAAGTGTGTAGCGGCACCGTATTGCTTTGATGAAGAGTGCATGTGTGATTGAAGTCGCCGCCGCGGCATACTTTGGATGGCCAAACAAAACAAAGCCTCTTTTGTTATTGCGGCGGCAATAAACTGAACGGGTCATAAAAAGAAAGAAACCAGGATAACTAGATTACATCTGAATCTAACAACCTCGGATAATTTTATTTGTGATTCTGGAAAGAAATTATTTTTGGGGGGGTTTATTTCAATTTTCAAAGACTTTCAAAGACCTCAGGGTAATATGCTCGATTTTCCCAAACTTTCAAGGCCTTGAAAACGCTACCTCATTTTTCCCAAACTTTCAAAGACCTTCAAAGACCGTACGAACCCTGATAGACTGTTTCCCTGCCATTTATTCATATATAATTACACAATGGGCAGTAGCTATACAATGGTTGTGAACCAGGCAATAGCCAATTTCAAACTTATAGATGCTTGTATTTAAACACTGGGTCTACCTTATCATAGCTTTATTGAGATCACTGGCAAAATGGATGACTAACACTTAATTTTGAGAAAGAGCCATTTTTAATGTCTGTCTTTAACAAAAATAACCCCAAAACAGCACACACTGGGTACAACAAATTGCAGGAACTACAAATATTTAGTGTTGGTCATCCTCCCATTGGTTTTAAGAACTTACATTACTTATGATATTTTAGCAAGAATAGCACAATCCCATAGCCTGGCAGCATCTCTGCTATTATGTATATCACTGTAAATCTGTCTTGCAAAAACATAAACACATGCTTTAGAACAAAATTTAAAAAATGCTGTCACAGCTATTGTCTTCACTGGAATATATGACAACTAATCTGCTACACATTGGCTTGACAACATAACCTTGTAAAGTAATTCATGACAAAATATAACAAATTATTACCTTTGCTATATCTCTTTTATTCTGATCAGAAGAATTGGAATAAAGGGACCCTAGAATTTTCATGGTCTCATAATTGCCATGCTGTGCCTTTAAAACCTTCTCAAAACACTGAGATGCCTGGAAAATACAGATGTCATGTTTAAAATGTATCATCAATAGCTGTAATAAATTTTATCTCGATAAACATTTTCTGACATATCAATACAATAAAATAAATCTTACTTTTCAATTTTTTAAAGGTCAAAATATAACTTATGGAGATGATTTATCAGTACATATCTGAATCGTATTTCCATTTGCTGATGCATGTATTGGCTGAAGTTAGTCATTTCTGATTCAGTGCAATACACAACATCTGAATTGAGATGATAAACACAATTTATAAAATAACAATTATCCAGATAAATATGAAATAGAAATCACACAAGCCAAATTCTCCTCTCCTCCTTTTCTATCATTAGAGAACTGTCTATAATCTGAACAAGGACAGAAAGGAAATATCCCAATAGCATTAAAGTTTCAACTTTTGCTTTTGTGGATTTTAATGCCTTGTTCATATCATGATATGCTGTGCAATAGTGGGCATTATCTTCAGTGGAGGAAGAAACTGGGAAGGACCACTGATCCATAGAAAGCTAATGGCAAACCTTCTCATATACCCAGATTGATCAAGCCAAGATTCTTAACTCATGCAGAAAGAGGTATTAAAGAACTCACTTTGTAGAACATGGCTAATGATTATATACTAGTCTAGCATCTGGAAATTTTCACCAGTCTTTGTCATCAAGACATCTGTTTTGCTTCTGGATTCTAAATCTGTTACAAACTGAATTACAAGTTAAATATCACAATGTGGTTCATATCCTAGTTTCCAATCTGATAATACTGTGTTACAAGTTAAATATCACAATGTGGTTCATATCCAAGTTTCCAATCTGATAATCCTGTGTTACAAGTTAAATATCACAATGTGGTTCATATCCAAGTTTCCAATCCAATACATAATGTGTTAATTTACTATGTATCATGATGCATATAATTACTCTGACTTCTTGATTATGCATAGATCAGGTGACTTGATTTGCATATGGCTGAATGGTCTTTCATATATTCTATCATTATATTGATACATTAAGATACTTTCTAAAACCGTTCCGGTGGCCTAGTGGCTACAGCATCCGTCTCAGAAGCAGGAGGTCATGGGTTTGAGCCCCGGCCAAGTCATACAAAAGACTTACAAAAATGGTACTAACAGCTACCTCGCTTGGCATTCAGCATTAAGAGGTTAGTGTTAGGACTAGTTGGCCTGGTGTCAGTATACTGTGACTGGGTGGGACATCATGCTACATGTCTGCGACATGATGCCCCAGTGCTAGACATCACTATAAAATGCCTCACTGCAGTCATTATAGCAATATGACTGAAAAATTGTTAAAGCTACGTTAAAAATCCCAATCACAATACTTTCTAAAAAGAGTAATATAAATGCTGGCATTTCCTAGTATTGACACATCTACACAAAATACCGATTTATGATTAGTCCTGTGATTTTCAGCATAAAGATGCAGTATAACTTTTATTACAATTTTCATGGGACTTTGTATATAGTATCATCCAGACAAATTTAGTTGAAATTTTCTTGCAACATTAACCTGGTTGTAACACTGATCACTATGCTAAGCAAATCAACCCTGTAGGTCAGGTGTATGCAGTTTTGTTTAGGGCGCTGGCCAGATAAGAAATTTTTGAAGCCAAACTATATAACTATGTAGATAAAACTAGGTCATGGGCTGTAAGTTGCACATGCCTGCTATAGAGAGTTATTGGTTATTACCCTATCATGAAGACAAATATTCCCCCATAAAAAATGGAATAATAATTCACAAGATTAATTGAAATAGAAAATTCTTCTTAAGTCCATTCATCGTAACATCTGTATACCAAAGTATTTATAGTATAGCACAAAATTAACAATATTTTCCAAAAGCGTGAAAGGTTATAAACTGACAAAGTATTCTTAATTACTGATTCACATAAAATGTTCAAATTTTGAAGCCTTTAAATAAAAACCAAATTCTTTTGAAAACTTAATGGATGCCATGAAAAATACAAAGCATCTACATTTCTGGAAAACTAAAAATGGATACCATGAAAGACATAGCGTATCTATGTTTCTGGAAAAATGAATGGATGCAATAAAACTGAGAAAACTCAAAAGAACCATATATATATATATATCACTACTGAGGTGATTACACTTATATCACTGCTGTTGCATTATCATTGCTGTCTCAATGGTACATTTTTTCAAAATCTCATTATGCAATATATAAACAAAATGAATGTTGTTTTTAAAAAAAAATTAAGCAAAAACTATTAAGCTTCGTCAGACTGGTCCAAAACCTACATTTTCATTGTCTCCTCTGTAGATGTACATCTGACCCAGTCCAAAGAAAGGCAAGACAAAGGTGGAGGGGGAAAACTGAGTTGATTGATAATAATACTGGAAAGCTTGGTCATAGTCTCCCTGTAAAAAATGCAAAAGAACAGTTTTTTAAAAAGTACCATGAATGGAACATTAGATTTTCATCCTGTGTTTAACAGTCATCTATGTGGGCAAATATAGGGAATTACTGAATCTAAAGATTATTGTAAAAAAAAGTTTTAATGACCTTGATATTTGTATTAGGTCATGAATTAAACTTAATATGAAGAAATTAATCTTTTCTATTCCGAGTTACTATGACTGACTTCTGGACTCAAATCTATGTAGGTTTCTTTAATTCTTTAAGTGCAACCATCAACAAAGTTTCAGCATGAACGTCACTCTAGAACCAAAGTTGTTATAAAAAAACGTTTTTCTTTGGTTACAGTATGTGGTCCAGCATTAAATTAGCCCAAACCAATATTTTTCTTTCAGTCTGTTGAAACACAGTTGACCCATTTACCCATAATTAAGAAGCTTCTTTCATACTCATTGTGTAAGTCATCTACAACCTTTATGAAAGATAAATGGCATATAACTGCATTTCTGTACAGAAACAATTTTCTTCTTTGAATTAGTAACCTTGATCTTTTATCTATTGACAAATATAACAAATATTTATTGTTAGGAAAGATGAAAAATTCTATGACTATATGGATTTGATATAATTGCACAGGTGGCTTACACAACATTGGTATTTGTTCTGCCTTCCTGCTTTGCCGTGACCCGACATTTTACTCTAAGGCGAGACTGCCATTTAACGCGGGTGCCGGGGAGACTGCGACAACACAGCCTAGTGTAGTCAAAGTTACCTTTGGTCCCGACCAATCAAATAGCCCGATCCTCGGGCATTAACTGGTCGCGAAAGCACATAGTTGCGCATGCGACCTTAATTCATATTAAATAAAAATCCACAAAGTTTGGTCCAGGTCTCAATGTAGACCTAATTTTATTGTGCAGAAAACATTTTGCTTTTATCAGTAATTGTGATCCTGACCATTACCTACTTGACCCCAAAATTGACAAACTTCCTCACAAGTGCAAGCCATGCACAAAGTTTGATCAAGGTACATTAATTTTATTCTGCTAACATAGATTTTAATATTTCCATTACAGTGACCAAATTGAGAGTTCTTCATTACCTCAATAGCAATCCATCCACAAAGCTTGGTAATTGTAGATGGTGGATAAATTGAATTATTTTACCAACATAATTTTTCTACTGCCATAAAAATGACCTTGACCCCTGACCCCCGCATAAATAGGATTCTTCTTCACCTTGTGCAAATGATCAACAAAGTTGGGTAAATGAAGACTGTTGAAAACTTGAATTATGCTGTGGAATACATTTTTCTTCTTTCAGCCAGTGACCATAACCTTTGAGCTTTTAACTAACTGAAGGTAGTTCAAATCAACTGAAAGGGTCTTTAACTCTATCAGCCTGCAAGATAAAGCTATCAGTAAATAGGTTTTGGATCATGACAGCGTCAGCAACGTCCAGGTTAATGGCTCTAATTTGACTGAATTGAGCCACATTAGGACCCAGAACTTTGGTGAAAGCTTAACTGTGTAGTAATATCCATATTTGACATTTTTAACTTTTCAACTACATACACAAGCAACAGAAGTTGAAAAGTTAACAACATTGTCAAATAGAACCCACAACTGATTACATTTTGCAAGCAGCGTGAGAGATGTTAAATTATACAAATCAAAATTGGTTAGCGGGTCTGATAAATTTTATTATGAACAATATCTTCTCTGCCATGGTGCATTAATGTGTCTGACATAAATGTGTGGTATACTTTGATGGTAATTGGTGCAGACATATTTTTCTCATACAGCCAGATAAAAAAGTTGGCCAGTTGCAGGATTGCAGGTCTATTAAAAAAATAATTGGCTAATGGGTCTGATAGATCTTTACCATAACTATCAAATCTTATCTGCCATAGTGTCTTAATATGTCAGATATCATGGAGCAGTTGCCTTTGATGGTAAATGGTGCCAAGTATTTCTCCTTACAGAGCAAAAGTAAAAAGTCAGCCATTTGTGACATCAGGATACTAAAAGGAATGAAGGTACTGACTCTACACCAGTCACTGAAAACATGCCATTTTTTGGTCAAGTGCATTGAGACAGCAAAGCCATTTGTTACACGCACATATAAAGGTGACCCAGTGGGATGAGATATGCTGCCATATCATGTAACCTGAGGAACTGCAAGATCTCTCTTTCTGAAATCCACATCCTGTTGCAAACATTAGAGAGACACACTAGACTGATTGGATATAAACTCAGTACCAAGTGAACCACTGGATGTGTGAAGGGATCTGATCTTTCACAGTTCACTAGAAAACAAAGTCATTCAATAGGGACAGAAGATCATTTCTGACATGATTGAGGTGAAAGTTCTTACCGTGTTTTTGGAGGAGATTATCCAAACATGCCACCATTGCTACAGATGTCAACTGGTACAGAGTGACAACACAATCTATAATTTTTTGTAAAAACATTGAAGCTTATAGGTAGACTAAAGGGAAGGACTCAGGACTGGTAAACCAAGAGAAGAAACCATCATGATGCCCGGAGAATAGGGACATGAAAGAAGGCATCTGTGAGACGAAGACTACTTGTATACTCATCCCTTTTGGATAGCGAGTTGTATAGACTTTGCTATCTCTTCTAACTTTGGCAGAAAAATAAATTCAATGAGATGACTCAGGTCAATGATGGGAATAAATTTGCCACTGCCATTTTTAAAAATAAGAATTAGCTTTGAATAGAATCCCTGTGCTTTCATACAATCTCCAACACCTGTTTGTCAACAAGCAACTTAATAGAATCCCTGAAATCATTGCTTTCATACAATCTCCACCACCCGTCTGTTGATGAACAACTGTATCTCCTGCTAAAGAATGTGGTCCTTCTCCTGATCTGATGGCAGATACATTAGAAGAGACAACAAAGTTGAAGTGGTTAGATAAACAAAACATGAAATCAAGTGGCAAAATGGTTTCAAACCAGCTTCGATATGATGAGTTCAGTATGGTGGTGGTGGAATGTCTCTTGTACTGGTGTGACAAAAACTTCAATGGTATCTGGCTTCCAAAAAGAAAGTTTATGTACTCCCCAAATCACAAATTCTGACAGCTTAATGTTAATATAATGGAGTTCTGCTGACTGAGAAAGCCAGACAGAAGAGGACTCTTCCTCATGGTCAATGCCGACCAATGTTTTGACTTAGTCATGCATGGCGATAGAAGTGGAGGACATTTTAAAGCAGGCAACAAACTATATGTCTCCTTAACGGCAGCTTTAAAACTAAGTTTTCAAGTGTAGGCAGTGAAAATAGGGAAAGTCAGCACTGCCAGGCAGGCAATTTTGTAACACTGGGTCAGGCAGCTGGTTAGCCAGTAGAGTTGGTTCAATTGTCTGGCATGTGGAACCTGGTCTGGTTGACCCCAGTACTAAATGACTAATTGTGCCAGAAGCTAAATTACTTGTTTGTAAACAAGTAATGTTCACCTTAATTCAGGGTTAGTGGTAGCCACATAAAAAGGATTTATTTTAATTTTAAAATGACTGTTATCAAGGTCAAGATGAGACTATTGAATTAAGAAGTAAACAACTTTTTATTCTTAAAGGAAAATGATCGATTCTTGCCAGGGTCATGTTAGGAGTATGTGATATAAACACGATCATGTGACTCCTCCCCCACCTTTTCCCCATTTCGCAATTTGGTGATTTTTTTTGAAACCGTGATTTAGAATATGCAATAATCTTTGTTTTTATGAAATATTCTCAGTTTTGGGCTTTTACACTTAACGTTATGTCATTTTCTTTTGTTATAGCCAGTTTTTGAGATCATGTTAACCTTTCTTCAGTTAATTTGGATTTTAGAGCATTAATCTGCATCTCGGAAATATTTGATGTACCCATACAGAATTCTTGGACAAAGAGAGTTTATCAAACATTTATTATGATTTCCAACACTGGAGTGTTAAATATCGTGTTTCTACAAGGAACTGTAGATAAGCACAGTACAGACTTCAGCATATGTCATCTTTCATCATGAATTTTCCATCAATTTGAATTCATTTGAACATTTCATTACTAGGACTTTTGTAATTTAACTCGAGGATTATTTTTAGATTTGATTCTTAAAAGTTCATTTTTCATTTTTTTTTCTAGTTTAGTTTTCCTGGGAAATAAATTAATTTACAAAGCTTGTTATATCCCCAAGATCTCTTTAATCTACTCCATGTTGGGCTGTTAGGATGGCCAGTGTGACTCCCACTGGTCTGCCTAAAAATCAGGGACAAATCTTCTCTTATATACAACTTGTCTCTGGCAGAAAAAAATAAGAAAATTTGACCTGAAGACTAGAATTGTTTCCTGCACCAGCCAATGCATATGTTGATGAAAGGCTGGCATATTCAACTATAACTACAGTAAATCTGCATTTATCTCCCCAAACTCTGCAGATGTCACCAGGTTATCTTTGGCTGTCCACATTTACATTTGCCAGCTGGTGTCCATCTGAGGACTACCTTTGGTATCCATTCTTGGGGCATCCTCATTACACGTACGAGCCATTTGATCTTGCACATCTTGATCTCCATTGTTAGATCCCATTTTGTCATATAGGTTCACATTGGAGATCTTGTTTGGACAATATAGATTTGTGTGTGTGCAGATTTTACACACAAAGACTTGAACTTGATGGGAGGCTTATTCCACATGATGTTGTCTAGAGAAGCAAAGTTTAAAAACTGGAGACACCTAGTGGTGGCAAGACAAGGTGGGGTAATGGGCATGATGTATTGCCCTTTGTCTAGATGATGCAGACAAAAAAAGACAAATTCTGCCATTATGAAAGGCTGGATTGGAGAGGTTAAAGGCTTATATCATAATGTTAATTGGATTGGGGACTATTCTAAGGAGAAATACCCATGCTTTACACTACATTTCATCCTTCTGTATACCTGGCCCAGTCTTTGATCATGACCCAGAGGTCATAACCCAAAATCAGTTACATATAACAGGTGCCTTCTTCTATAAATGTGTGTGCTCAGTTTCAAAAAGTGTTTTTTTAAAAAAAACGTCACTGTAAATGCCTTTGTGTCTATTGACCATTGATACTGAAAGGATAAAAAGTCATGTACATTTCAGAAATAGTTACCACATGGGCAGTCTATGCAGCAAAGTTTGCAAATTTCAATGCAACAGTTTATGGGAAGTGGTTACAGACAGATGAATCGATCAATATAGACAATGAGTATCACAGTATTCTCCCAAATAAATATTTTTTTTTACATAGAACCATCAAAATTAAAGTCAAAGTCTGTAATTGCCACGGCAAATACTGTCTTTAAACAAATAGTTTTCCTCAATACTAGTTCTAAAATCAAAGCCATGACTAGTTTTACTGTCAAAGTACAAGTAATTAGTTTGGCAATTTTTTACCTTATCAATTTCATACCATGGAAGTAAATCTCACCTTGGATTTTTAAAACTTTTACATTGTTTTCAAGAAATGTTCATATTGGAACAAATATTTTTTAAAAACAAAAGACTAGTCAAGATTAAAATACATAATCCAGCAAAGAAACAAAAAAGAGAGAAGGAAATAAAGAAAAATGAAAGAAAAACTCACTTGAACATGGAAGGCTCTGGCAAGCTGGTAACAGCTTTCTGCCCTCATGGCTTCATTCTCTGTGTTGTGAAATGCATGCAAGGCCAGGTGTTGAACCTTTTGATAATCCTGAAGAAATAGTTTAAATTGAGTTGAAAATCAACAATAAATCTTGAAAGATGGACAAAATATTCATTGTTGCTATGAGGATACTCCAACATTCTCATTATTAGTATCTAAGACTGCAAGATAACTGTTAGAAAACAGTTAAATTAAAAGGTTTTAGTTAAAAGAGAGGAAAAAAATCCCACCAAATCTTGACCCAACTTTACTTACTGTATACTGAAAATGCTAATTTTTCTAAGGTGAAATATGTTTCTTCAATAATACTCAATCATTTTTGATTTCACAAGCCAGAAATACAATGGAAAAACTCTGGCCTGGACTAGCATTAGTGCTGATTAAAGTTCATTTACTTGCCTTAAAAGTAAGAAGGACAACAGGTGTCTTCCCGTACAACTGTCAGTAACTTCTTCCATTTGTGACGAACATTATGATTATTATGAAAAGTTCACTTCTTGTGTCTTTATACTGCCATAGCTCATTCCCAAAAAGTATACTCCAGTCATTTTGCTACCTTTCTCTTGCTCCAATTTCATTTCCAACAAATATTCAGTCAGAGAAATCTTAATTGCTATGGTCATAAATACTTAAAAAACTAATTCAGTACCTGGCCTGTTTTTTTCTAGCCCTGACAATAATTAGTTTATTATATTTTGTGCCTTAACATTTCTGGAGTTAGCACTTATTTTTTAAATTAAACTTATATATACTTTACACAAGTTACCTTTAAATCCTAAAACTACCTACCTTTTTGTAGAAGAAGTGATTAGCCAAGTGGTTGAGAACCATGGGGTTGCCAGAGTCAATAGTGTAGGCTTTGGACAGGAGCTGCACTCCATTCTTAATTGAATCCTGAGTTTTAGTGTTCAGTTCAAGAATGGCAAGGCCTACTAGGGCCCCCACACACTGAGAATCTAGTTGTAACGCCCGCTCAAAAGCCATCCTGAAATAATGAACTAATATTTAAAGAAATGACTCACTTGTGTGAGATATGCTATTAATAAAATACCAAGTAAAAGCATTGCAAACATTTCACAAATATGCAAACTGTGAGAAATCTATTAGGCTGGTAATCTGTTCTTACCATAGGATAAATAATGTACTCAGAGCTGTTAGACTGGTCCATTGGTCTTATAATAATAATAATAATAATAATAATAATAATAATAATGAGGACTTTGTATAGCGCCTAATCTTAGAAGCTCTAAGCGCTTAGCAACATATATAATGATATGACTATAAAAAACAAAAAATATATAAGACCCTGAAATTAGAAAACATAAATGCTGTAAACATTTAAGGTTGGAAACATTACTAGGTCTTTAAATTTATTCTTGCAGTTGAAAAAGGTGAGTTTTAAAAGCACCCATGAAAGGGATTACTGTGTCTTTGCGTCTAATTTCAATGGCCAATTCATTCCAAGCTGCTGAGCCCTGGTATCCAAAATAATGTTGTCCATATGACTTTGTTTTCATAGTGGGAATAGTCAGTATACGACTGTCAGAAGAAGTGCGTAAGTATCTTGCTGGTGTGTACACATGGGTGAGGCCAGATAGGTATTGTGGACTGGAGTCCATCAGTGATATGTAGCACACAGAACAAAATTTGTGTTTGATTCTTGATCAAATGGATAGCTAATATAGGGTACAGAGCAGTGGCGAGGTGTGCTCTGATCGAGATACTCTAAGAATTTTCAGAGCAGCTGTGTTTTGAACTTTTTGAAGTTTCTGGAGTAGATATTGAGATGAACCAGACAGAACTGAGTTACAATAGTCCAGTCTTGAAACTACTAATGAACACACAAGTGTTTTAGTGGCATCAGCTCAAGATATGCAGCCATGCATGTGTTCATGCCATGTTGGTGCAGTGTGAGAGTACTGTCCAGAGTAAAAGCCTAGGTTTTGTAATGACTGTGTGAATTTAATGTTGGTGTTGCTGATATTTATTGTTTGAGGTAAAGGCTGGGAACAAGAAAATCTTTGTGTTGTGCTCAGAATGGCGTCAGCTTTATCATCCTTCATCTGCAGCTTGTTACATGTCATCCCATGATTTCACATCAGAAATGCACATCTCTACCCCATTGATGGATAGCATCAACTTCAGTTGGGTGGCTAGATTTGTATATTTGGGTGTCATCAGCATACAATTGGTGAGACACTGGGTGATGATCTATGACACTTGAGAGTGGCTAAGTGTATTAGAATGAAGAGAACAGGTCCAAGGACAGACCCCTGTGGAACACCACAACATACATCAACTGGGCTGGAATGTATTCCATTTGCAGATACAATTTGTGTCCGGTTGACTAAGTAGAATTGAACCACAATAAGGTTGTATTGTGAATGCTAAATACATGCTGGATATGGTAAAGTAATATATCATGGTCTATTGTGTCAAATGCTGCGGACAAATCAATGAGGGTGAGAACTGTAATCTTTCCACTATCCAAAGAGAGAATGTCATTAACTACTTTCAGAAGAGTAGTTTCTTAACTGTGGCAAGGGCGATATGCAGACTGTACATTGCTAAAAAGACTGAATTCAGATGAGATACAAGATGGGTTAGAACAACTTCTTCTAAGATTGTTTATATGAACGGGAGATTAGAAACTGGGTGATAGTTCTTTGAATCAGTATGGTCAAATGTTGGTTTCTTCAGCAGAGGTTTTACAAATGGCAGTTTTAAAAATGATGGGAATTCAGCAGATGAGAGAGAGGTACATGTATTAATAACATCAGTTAGTGAAGGCAATATTGGATATAAGCACTCAAGCTGCAGTGATGATGGAATTGGATCTATTTAACATGACTTTGGGGCACTCTTCATCATGACTGATCCTAGTAAATCCATAGAGACAGATTAAAATGCTGCTAATGGTTGACATTGAAATTCTATATTGCAACAGTATGGTGACAATGAGTCAATTGAAATTGGTTGTCAAGCTTATCTCTAATGATTTGTGCATTGTCATGGAAGAAATTTGCAAACAGGTCTGGCAGGTCAACTGGAGAGAAGGTAGTTGGAAGTGGTGTACAATTGTTCCTTGATATTAGTTTGTTAGTAATCTTGAAAAGCTCTTTGTAGCTGGAACTTTCCGTGATCTTAATACTGTTGTGGGATAATTTGGCTAAATGGACTATATCTGTGACATTCTTCTTAGCGGCTTCATAGATTTGTTTATGAATAGTGAGTCTTGTGCAAAGCCAAAGCCTTACCACTTTACAGTGTTCCCTAACACTGCTATACCATGGAGAACACTTTTGAATTGATACTCTGCACTTGGTAACTGGGGCATGCTTTTCAAGCAATTATCATGAAAAGGAATACAGGTAAAACCCGTTATAATGTAATGCTCTATGTTCAGGGTCCAAAGAATAAAATTGTGATATAAGCAGGGTTGCATCAACAAATTTTTCAAAAATCGTCCACATACAAAATGTGCATTGAAATTTCAATGTCATTAGTTTACACTAATCTCTTGATCATATACGGCTTGTTTTGTTCACCTGGTTTCATCAGACATCAAATACACTTCTGTTTTAAACTGAATACATGCCAATATGGCAAAATGGTGCACTGTGAAGTTAAGGCAACATTAAATTCATCTGAGAGCATGTATTGGGGATGTTAAAAAGATAGGCCTATTTAAATCAAAAAATTGGAGGCAATCAATACAACAAACACTTCTGCAACCAGAGATCAAAATGCAGTTGGGACTTGACTAGGTTCTCAGAAATAATCATGGACATAGCTGTGATGGCAGACTGATAATATTTACAAGAAGGCATATCACATGTATGATGAAGACACTGAAACTGAATTGAAAGTTTAAAAAAAACCATGAATTTCACTTCACAAAACTTATTTAATTGGTATTTATTTCAGCTTAAAAAATGAATCACAATTGGAACACTATTCGGACAACTGAAACAATCATGCTTTCCATTCTATATAAGCAGGGGCCCCATGTGGCCGAGTAGTCTAAAGTGCTCTCTGTTATGGATCACTGCCATCTCACATCTGTCTGTGTAGGTTCGAGTCTTGGATTCGGCCAAGGTGGGTATGTGAGAAAGCTTGCCAGTAGCTTCTTGTGGGTCAGTGGTTCATTCCGGAGTTTTCCCGGGTTCTTCCTCCACCATTAATACTGGCTGCCATGTATAGCATATCTTGTGCTGAAAAATGGCGTTAAACTCTAATACAGTGGGACCCCGCTATAACCCGCCCCGCTATAACCTGAATTCGGATATAACCCGGTCGTGGCATGGCTCCCGAAATTTCGGGTAATTTATTACAGGTATTTTTCTCAAAGACCAAAAAAAAAAAAATTTAAGTATGAAAAAAACTAAATACGTCAAGAGTTTAATTATCATTCTCATATTCGTCTAAACAGTGCAAAAAAGAACGTGTAGAAAAGGTATTTTCAAATTTCTTCTATTTTTGTGCCAAAATAAACGTCGGAAATACGAACCAATTGCTGGGCCTACTGAGAACTTTGATCTTTATTTATTGTTGAAAAATTACAGCTCATAAGTGTCAATATTATAATTACTGATTCCTGAGTAATGAAGCCATCGTTTCTACTTTGTGTTTGTCTTGAATGCATTCCGAATACAGTCGTTGCTCAAATAATCTCCGATATATGTTCTCTTAATTTCATACCCAACTAAGCAGCAGCCAATGCGGCGGTTGATAAAAGATTCTCACCAGAATGTATAAATCAATTAATTTAAGCACATTGTTTATCATCAAAGTGAACTACCAAGCTAAACTTGTTCAAATCATAGGGCAACGATTTATACAGCTTCAAAGAAACAAAGCCGCCAGCATGTGCCTATGGCTTGGCGGTGTTGTTTTATGAATCTGTTGGCTAGTAAATAATGTCGTAAATTTACTACAAATATACCCCCATTGTTTAATGACTATTATTCTTTCTGCAGATTTTCAAACCAATAGGATTAAAAGTGTTAATTTGTATACATTTAGAATGGAAAATGGGAAACGCAAATGTAAAGCTTTTACTGTTAAAGAAAAGATTGAAGCATTGGACAGGATTAAGTCCGGTGTTAAACAATCGCATGTAGCTAAAGATTTAGGTCTCGATGAATCGACAGTTCAAGGATGGAAGAAAGAAGAAGCAAAATTAAGAGAGAGGGTTCTGGATTTGTACGAAAGTGAGGGAATGATGAGGAAAAAAGCAAGACTAGCAGGAGACACCCAACTTGATGCAGCCCTGTATCAGTGGTTTGTCCAGACTAGAGCTGAAGGAGTGCCTTTATCAGGACCAATTGTTAAGGCACAAGCCGAAAAATTAAACAACGATTTACATGGGCAAGATTCTAGCTTCAAAGCAAGCAATGGATGGCTACATTGTTTTAAGAAACAACATGGGATTAGTAATGTGACAGTTTCTGGAGAAATTCGCTCTTCTGATTCTGAAGCTGCTATGAACTATTCAGATGAATTGAGGGAAATAATAGAGAAAGGTGGATATTCCCCAGAGCAGATTTACAACTGTGATGAAACTGGATTGTGCTACAAAATGATACCTGACACCACCCTAGCTGTGAAAAAAGATGAACATAAACATGAAGGATTTAAGAGAATAAAAGAACGATTAACTTTGTTGTTTTGTGTCAATAAAACGGGACGACACAAACTTAAACCACTATGCATTGGAAAATTCAAATCACCTAGGTGCTTCCATCATTTGAATGTGAACACCCTACCATTTTCATATGATGCCACAAAAAACGCATGGATGACAGCTGCATTATTTGAAAAATGGTTTCAAACCGAATTCGTACCATCAGTTCGATCCCACCTCAGAAATCTGAAGATGGAGCCAAAGGCACTATTATTATTAGACAACTGCCCCGCACACCCACCTGCAGAATGCCTAGTTAGTTCTGATGGGAAAATAAAAGGTTGCTTCCTCCCAAAAAACACAACTTCCAGAATTCAGCCTCTGGACCAGGGAATAATAGCAGTTTTTAAAACGAATTATCGCAGAGAACTTGTTAATAAGATTGTTTGCGATGAAACCTCAGTCCAGGCGACACTAAAAAGTTTAAATTTGAAAGAAGCAATGTACCTCGGCGGCAAATCTTGGGATGCCATTACGCCACGCTGCATTCAGAACTGCTGGGAGAAAGGACTTGGGGCAGCATTTACTAGTACACAGGAAGACAGAGGCAACATCACCGATGATGACAATAGTTTATTTGATGGATTTTCGGAAAATGATGTGTTCCAGGCTGAGAGGGCATTTGGGGAGCTGATGCAGTCACGTGAACGCGTTGATGAATGGCTTAATTTTGACAATGAATGTCCAGTTGCAGACCACGTTTCGGATGCGGAAATTATTAACAATATTAAGTCTCAAAACACTAGTGGTGATGCTGACAATGTTGATACTTCTGATGATGACAGCGAAGACACTTCACCTGAGGATAGCCCACCATTAGCTACAGAAGCTGTCAAAGGTTTAGAGTGTGCTTTGAGATGGATGGAGACACAAGATATTGATTATCTTCGAATTCTGCAACTGAGAACTATACTTGACTTTGCCAAGAGCAAACGTGATATTAGCAGAAAGCAGCTAAAAATCACAGAGTTTTTAAAAAAATAATAACTACTAACAGATGAGAAATGTAGTGGTGTAAAATGTATACGGACACCGTTTATTAATCGTCGGACATACTTTTTCATCATTCATTACATACACCCGTTACGTAATTTTTGTTATTTTCTCTTCATTGTATTAGTCACATAATGATCTGTGACAAAATTATTGACTATTCTACATCCGTGTGTGGATATTTTCGATGGAAATATTTGTATTATGGATTCAATGTATGTTACAAGATTCGCTGGTGAGTACACGGTGTTGATACTCTTTTCATGCAATAGATTATACATGTATATATATAAATTAGACACGTGTATGTACCAATGCATGGTTTTCTGAATAAAGTAATATATTATATCTGCAATTTCTGTTACCACTGCAAACGGTTTTCTCATTTAATATATATTGATCAAAAATGGTAATTGTGCCATACATTTTTGCACCCGTCTTTATGTAACACACCCCCCCCCCCAATTAAATCCAAAAATGTGTTGGTATTGTACATGGTTGCTTATAACACGGTTCGGCTCATAGCCCGGTCGGATTCTATGGCTCCCAACTACCGGGTTATAGCGGGGTCCCACTGTACAACATTCTATATATGCAGCATAATCCGACTTCAAAGAAACATTGCCACTGTTTCACAAACTTCTCAAAAATATAATACATATAGCTTAAACATTCTCCTTCAAGACAATAATATAAAATAACTTCAAGGATCTCTTTACCTATATATGATTTTTAACTTCCTTTTCTAAGCTATGCAAATTAACATAATGGGCTTACCCACTGCTGTCTTCAAACACATCTCACTAGCTATTGCCAGCCCATTAGATAACATGTGAAATAGTGGTTTATACCCAACACCTTTATTAGTGCTATTTCAACTGCCAAAGGGATAGTCTTACATCAGCTCCAATCATGACTGATCACCATTCATATGGACTGAAAGTGGTCTATTGTTTTTTCTTTCTATTCTTGAAAATTACTGAAAATTGAGTTTTCTCGAAACACAACCATTTCCGGGGGTTTGCAAGTACAAAAAAATCATATGTTTAGCATGATACACCATTTCCATTAAAATCAAGTTCACATTGGACAGTAGTGATCTGATTTAGACTGTGCCATGTCATGATATGTATGTCAACATTTTGAAAATATATTTACATATTTCATCAGAATCATCAAAGTTTTCAGGATGGGTCTGATCTCAAATTATAGCAACCCCAGACATCAGGCTTCAGATTTTTTTTAGCACTGGTGGGTAACTGATATTGAGGTTCAAATTATTTCTTTCAACTATTACAGGATGAAACACAAAATAAAGTCATTTACTTAAATCAGCTGATAAATCTCAAAGTTATAATCTGCTTGTGACTGAGCTACAAATGCATAGAATTTCAATCACTTCTTAAAATTTTGCATATTTGGTGGGAAACTAAAGCAGCACAAAATTACTGTTTAAACTATTATACATTGCTTCAAAAAGGATAAGTTGATATTGTACTCAGAATACAAAAGCAACCAATGGCCTCAGAAGGAATTGTTGGTGGTTGTCATGACAATAACTCTAGAAATGGTGAAGTCAATTTTGTTTTCTTTGAAAATCTGCTCAATGTGACAAACAATGGGGTGAATATTTTTACCTGAATTGCCCCACAGCATGAACCCTGTGAAATAGTACTGTTAACATATATCTAATAGTATTCACATGAAAGTATGAATACAAACCTTGCTTTGTCTGGTTTGCCAAGTTTGACAAAACAGTGCCCCATGCCCAGTCTTACAGAGGCAGGGCAATTAGGGTTTGTCCTCAGGGCCTTCTTGTAGTATGCCAGGGCACCTCTGTAGTCCTTCTTGTTAAAAGCAATACAGGCCTTTCCCAGCAGTGATGGGATGTTGTTACTTGACTGCAGAATAGAAGATGGTGCAACTAAATAAATTTTTTCCTAACAAAAAATTCACAAGATCAAATTTAGATCTTCATTCCATTTAAAGCAATGAAAAGAGAATAAAGATATTTTGTTAAGATCACTCACACTTTCATGTTCAGGCTGATCTCTTTAAACATTCCCATTCTGGCTGATCTCTATAAACATTCCTATTCATATTTTGTGGACACTTATGTTTGTATATAGGTCTCATACAGAACTGGCACACTTTAAAGTACATGTAACTAATAATAGTATGTTGAAATGTTAGCACTTTAAATCTACCAACTTTGTAATGCAGATTAATTTGATGCAAGTCTGATCCTTGAAACTGAATTTACTAAATAAGTTGAACATTTAGGTGACATATTTTGATAGATAGCACACACTATGTATAAAACAAAAAAAATGTGGTCAAAATAGGGAAACAGTAACTTATGGAAAATATGTTGTCTTACATTTGACATGAGGAAAATAAATTTTCCTTTAATTTATGTTATTAAAACTCTTCATGTAAAGTTATGAAAATGTGTATTTGATTAAGTTTATTCTTGAAAACTGCTTTAAGTCTTTTGTCCATGCTTTTAGTCTTTCTTTAATTGGCATTGCTATTTCAATCTTCTATAAAATATTTAATATCTTGTATGAAATCACCAAATCTCAAGAATATGAATTTGTTTGGGAATAAGTCATTGACCTTGAAAGCTGTCAAGCTAAAATACCTTAAAGAAGCCCTCAATGGATTTTTAAAAAAAACTTTCCTTTTTCTATATGTAAAGGTATTTCTTTTCTTTTAACATGTTTACTTTTAAACTTTAAGTGTGTCCAGGGTTCAAATTTTTGTCAGTAAAATGGATGAAGTGACTTCTGCTAACACACAAACAAGTGAAAAGTGAAAAAGCTTGAGGAAGAAAGACATTTAAATATGTTTTACTCAAAAATTTATACAACTACCAATAGTCTTTAATGTGGTCAAAATAAATATTTTATATGATTTAAATCAGAATGTTTGAATGATGTTTGAAATTAAAGTTTACAGAGTACCTTTTTTTTATAATGTAATGGTTATTGTTGTTGTAGGGTTTAACGCCATTTTTCAGCACACGATAGGCTATACATGGCGGCCAGGTTCTTGTTTTTATGTTTCTACTGCTACTTAATCCAAAACCCAGATGCATGACAATTTTGTCATCCAAAACCCTGCTGCATCAATGTAGTATGAAAATAAGATACACTGGTTTGCACCAATAGGTCATGACAATATATAGAATGGTCACATGATACAAACTGTGACTGCTCTGGCGGCTAGGGGTAAAATAAACTTCTCACTCATCAGTGGAAAAAAATTAATCAACAAAACCATATCCCTCTGATGAGTTACAGGATAACAAAACTGGTCTGGTATAGGGGACATCTAGACATCTGCATCCTATAAGGTATCACATTCTTTCAGACTTTAAAATAAGCTTTACTTCAAGAGCTGAATGTCCCTTTAAATGCACAATATGAAACTTTCATTTCTAACAATCACTGGATTTTGTGATATTTTGGTTGCTTGGAACTTGGTGTTTGACACTGGCTTGTTTAGACATCTAGACAAATGACCACCCCAAGAGGATTAAAAGAACAAAATTAGCAACTACACTGCTCACCCTATTGAAGCCAGTTCAGTCCTGTGATCACAAGCAATATTAACAAAACTTTACTACAATCAACCAAGAACACGACCAAAAAAAATGGAAAAATTAAATTTTCACAATACTTATTGTGTATGCTGGAGTTTTCAGTGACTGATTTGATACACCCTTAACATACATGCCAACCCCTGACGAGGAATTGGCATAATCCAAGTGGTAAAAAAGCGGAATCCATGTGGAAAAAGCGTAATCCACATATAACATGCTAAAATTTCAATAAACAACGATTATTTGCCCTGCTCATCCTTTACTGTTTCAAGTTTTCATATGTAGCACTTTTAGCTTTACATACATCGACTACAAACCTTCTTAAGACGTTTCGCACTAAATTTTAGAAAAATTTCGACACGGACGGAAATAGATGTCATGTGATGCTGTACTTTTTGTTTTTGTTCTTAATATTTGGAGGATTCTGTTATATTTTGTTTCGGGGGTTTTCGGTTGCCTTTTTCTAATTTATCTGGGAAATTTTTGAAAGGGGATATTTTTGCTCACATAAATGCATAGAGTAAAATAAAATATACTTTTTAAGCGCTAAAATATATTTAGACTGGTGCTGCAAGAAATATGAATTAGAATATGGAATCTGCGACTAAATATTAAATTTGGAAAACCAGTCTGCTATCTCCTCACTACGCATATAAATAAATATAAATAGAATCGAGGTCAACAGTAGAACCAGGTTAGCTATAAATAGAACATGATACTATTACGAAAGTCCACGGTCTAGCGTACTCTTATATTGTAGTTACGTAAAAGCCGTCTTTTCTAAAATACGGTCTGTGGGATTAATGGAACTTTAATAATAACAAAAAAACAAATAATTGATTTTTTGGGGGGAGGTTGATGTACCGAAAAAGCGTAATCCATATACGTTTAAGCGTAACGCGTAATTTAGTGACAAAAAGCGTAATGATTACGCCAAAAACGTAATGGTTGGCATGTATGCCTTAAAGTTGCAGGCCCAATGCAGTTCACTGGTATGTATATTTGTCACCCAATAGTTCATTATGCACCAATTTCCAGAACTTAAGTTAGCCTATTTGAAATACCTTAGATTTTATTTGATAAGAGCATTGCACATGACTGACTCTACCTGGTAGTTGCATGAATTGTCATTTGGAATAAAACAATTAAGGTCAGTAGTAATTTACTTAAATTAATCCTGTTTCATCAAGTCAACTTGCCTGATAAATAACCCAACTGAACAGTGGTTGATTACATAATTAGATAAGCTACCATTTATGTTTTCAGCACAGCTTCTGCAGGCTTGGGAGAAGGGTTTGTCATTACAGAGAGCCACCTAATACGTCTTGTAAAAGCCTGCTGTATAACAAGCAAAATATAACTAACATTTGAACTGAAAATGATACAAACTTGTCCAAGAACAAAGTTGAATTGTGCATCTGCCTGCTCCATCTTATCTCCCTCCATCAGACAGAAGTACGCTCTGCCAAGCAAGTGATTCTGAAATTAAAGTACACGAGACTGATATACTGGGTTTTCCATAGCAATTCAAAACTGGAAGTGAAATCCTTCATATCAATGTCATGCAAGTATTAATTTGTACATTTCTTTATGCCTGTAATTACATAGGCATTAGGTTGTATATTTCTTTATGTCTGTCATTACATATGCATTAGGTTGCATATTTATGTTTCTCATTACAAAGGCAATAATTGGTATTTTTCTTTATGTCTGTCATTACACAGGCATTAGGTTGTATATTTCTTTACATACATCTGTACTTTTTTTTATGTCTGTCATTACATAGGCATTAGATTGTATATTTCTTTATGTCTGTCCATTACATAAGTATTAGGTTGTATATTTCTTTATGTCTGTCATTTCATAGGCATTAATTTGTATACTTTTTTTATGTCTGTCATTACATATGCATTAGGTTGCATATTTATGTTTGTCATTACATAGGCATTAGGTCGTATATTTCTTAATTATCTGTTTTTAGATAGGCATTAGGTTGTATATTTCTTTGTCTGTCACTATATAGGCATTAGGTTGTATACTTTTTTTATGTCTATCATTACACAGGCAATAATTTGTGTATTTCTTTAGGTCTGTCATTACATAGGCAATAATTTGTATATTTCTTTAGGTCTGTCATTACATAGGCAATAATTTGTATATTTCTTTAGGTCTGTCATTACATAGACAATAATTTGTATATTTCTTTAGGTCTGTCATTACATAGGCAATAATTTATATATTTCTTTAGGTCTGTCATTATAAAGGCAATAATTTGTATATTTCTTTAGGTCTGTCATTACAAAAGGCAATAATTTATATATTTCTTTATGTCTGTCATTACATAGGCAATAATTTGTATATTTCTTTAGGTCTATCATTACATAGTCAATAATTTGTATATTTCTTTAGGTCATCATTACATAGGCAATAATTTGTATATTTCTTTAGGTCTATCATTACATAGTCAATAATTTGTATATTTCTTTAGGTCTATCATTACATAGTCAATAATTTGTATATTTCTTTAGGTCTGTCATTACATAGTCAATAATTTGTATATTTCTTTAGGTCTGTCATTACATAGGCAATAATTTGTATATTTCTTTAGGTCTATCATTACATAGTCAATAATTTGTATATTTCTTTAGGTCTATCATTACATAGTCAATAATTTGTATATTTCTTTAGGTCGTCATTACAAAAGGCAATAATTTGTATATTTCTTTAGGTCTGTCAATACATAGGCAATAATTTGTATATTTCTTTAGGTCTATCATTACATAGGCAATAATTTGTATATTTCTTTAGGTCTATCATTACATAGGCAATAATTTGTATATTTCTTTAGGTCGTCATTACAAAAGGCAATAATTTGTATATTTCTTTAGGTCTGTCATTACATAGGCAATAATTTGTATATTTCTTTAGGTCTGTCATTACATAGGCAATAATTTGTATATTTCTTTAGGTCATCATTACATAGGCAATAATTTGTATATTTCTTTAGGTCTGTCATTACATAAGCAATAATTTGTTTATTTCTTCAGGTCTGTCATTACATAGGCAATAATTTGTATATTTCTTTAGGTCTATCATTACATAGACAATAATTTGTATATTTCTTTAGATCTGTCATTACATAGGCAATAATTTGTATATTTCTTTAGGTCGTCATTACAAAAGGCAATAATTTGTATATTTCTTTATGTCTGTCATTACATAGACAATAATTTGTATATGTTTCTTTAGGTCATCATTACTTAGGCAATAATTTGTATATTTCTTTAGGTCTATCATTACATAGTCAATAATTTGTATATTTCTTTAGGTCTATCATTACATAGTCAATAATTTGTATATTTCTTTAGGTCGTCATTACAAAAGGCAATAATTTGTGTATTTCTTTAGGTCTGTCATTACATAGGCAATAATTTGTATATTTCTTTAGGTCTGTCATTACATAGGCAATAATTTGTATATTTCTTTAGGTCTGTCATTACATAGACAATAATTTGTATATTTCTTTAGGTCTGTCATTACATAGGCAATAATTTATATATTTCTTTAGGTCTGTCATTATAAAGGCAATAATTTGTATATTTCTTTAGGTCTGTCATTACAAAAGGCAATAATTTATATATTTCTTTATGTCTGTCATTACATAGGCAATAATTTGTATATTTCTTTAGGTCTATCATTACATAGTCAATAATTTGTATATTTCTTTAGGTCATCATTACATAGGCAATAATTTGTATATTTCTTTAGGTCTATCATTACATAGTCAATAATTTGTATATTTCTTTAGGTCTATCATTACATAGTCAATAATTTGTATATTTCTTTAGGTCTGTCATTACATAGTCAATAATTTGTATATTTCTTTAGGTCTGTCATTACATAGGCAATAATTTGTATATTTCTTTAGGTCTATCATTACATAGTCAATAATTTGTATATTTCTTTAGGTCTATCATTACATAGTCAATAATTTGTATATTTCTTTAGGTCGTCATTACAAAAGGCAATAATTTGTATATTTCTTTAGGTCTGTCAATACATAGGCAATAATTTGTATATTTCTTTAGGTCTATCATTACATAGGCAATAATTTGTATATTTCTTTAGGTCTATCATTACATAGGCAATAATTTGTATATTTCTTTAGGTCGTCATTACAAAAGGCAATAATTTGTATATTTCTTTAGGTCTGTCATTACATAGGCAATAATTTGTATATTTCTTTAGGTCTGTCATTACATAGGCAATAATTTGTATATTTCTTTAGGTCATCATTACATAGGCAATAATTTGTATATTTCTTTAGGTCTGTCATTACATAAGCAATAATTTGTTTATTTCTTCAGGTCTGTCATTACATAGGCAATAATTTGTATATTTCTTTAGGTCTATCATTACATAGACAATAATTTGTATATTTCTTTAGATCTGTCATTACATAGGCAATAATTTGTATATTTCTTTAGGTCGTCATTACAAAAGGCAATAATTTGTATATTTCTTTATGTCTGTCATTACATAGACAATAATTTGTATATGTTTCTTTAGGTCATCATTACTTAGGCAATAATTTGTATATTTCTTTAGGTCTATCATTACATAGTCAATAATTTGTATATTTCTTTAGGTCTATCATTACATAGTCAATAATTTGTATATTTCTTTAGGTCGTCATTACAAAAGGCAATAATTTGTATATTTCTTTAGGTCTGTCAATACATAGTCAATAATTTGTATATTTCTTTAGGTCTATCATTACATAGTCAATAATTTGTATATTTCTTTAGGTCTATCATTACATAGTCAATAATTTGTATATTTCTTTAGGTCTGTCATTACATAGTCAATAATTTGTATATTTCTTTAGGTCTGTCATTACATAGGCAATAATTTGTATATTTCTTTAGGTCTATCATTACATAGTCAATAATTTGTATATTTCTTTAGGTCTATCATTACATAGTCAATAATTTGTATATTTCTTTAGGTCGTCATTACAAAAGGCAATAATTTGTATATTTCTTTAGGTCTGTCAATACATAGGCAATAATTTGTATATTTCTTTAGGTCTATCATTACATAGGCAATAATTTGTATATTTCTTTAGGTCTATCATTACATAGGCAATAATTTGTATATTTCTTTAGGTCGTCATTACAAAAGGCAATAATTTGTATATTTCTTTAGGTCTGTCATTACATAGGCAATAATTTGTATATTTCTTTAGGTCTGTCATTACATAGGCAATAATTTGTATATTTCTTTAGGTCATCATTACATAGGCAATAATTTGTATATTTCTTTAGGTCTGTCATTACATAAGCAATAATTTGTTTATTTCTTCAGGTCTGTCATTACATAGGCAATAATTTGTATATTTCTTTAGGTCTATCATTACATAGACAATAATTTGTATATTTCTTTAGGTCGTCATTACATAGGCAATAATTTGTATATTTCTTTAGATCTGTCATTACATAGGCAATAATTTGTATATTTCTTTAGGTCGTCATTACAAAAGGCAATAATTTGTATATTTCTTTATGTCTGTCATTACATAGACAATAATTTGTATATGTTTCTTTAGGTCATCATTACTTAGGCAATAATTTGTATATTTCTTTAGGTCTATCATTACATAGTCAATAATTTGTATATTTCTTTAGGTCTATCATTACATAGTCAATAATTTGTATATTTCTTTAGGTCGTCATTACAAAAGGCAATAATTTGTGTATTTCTTTAGGTCTGTCATTACATAGGCAATAATTTGTATATTTCTTTAGGTCTGTCATTACATAGGCAATAATTTGTATATTTCTTTAGGTCTGTCATTACATAGACAATAATTTGTATATTTCTTTAGGTCTGTCATTACATAGGCAATAATTTATATATTTCTTTAGGTCTGTCATTATAAAGGCAATAATTTGTATATTTCTTTAGGTCTGTCATTACAAAAGGCAATAATTTATATATTTCTTTATGTCTGTCATTACATAGGCAATAATTTGTATATTTCTTTAGGTCTATCATTACATAGTCAATAATTTGTATATTTCTTTAGGTCATCATTACATAGGCAATAATTTGTATATTTCTTTAGGTCTATCATTACATAGTCAATAATTTGTATATTTCTTTAGGTCTATCATTACATAGTCAATAATTTGTATATTTCTTTAGGTCTGTCATTACATAGTCAATAATTTGTATATTTCTTTAGGTCTGTCATTACATAGGCAATAATTTGTATATTTCTTTAGGTCTATCATTACATAGTCAATAATTTGTATATTTCTTTAGGTCTATCATTACATAGTCAATAATTTGTATATTTCTTTAGGTCGTCATTACAAAAGGCAATAATTTGTATATTTCTTTAGGTCTGTCAATACATAGGCAATAATTTGTATATTTCTTTAGGTCTATCATTACATAGGCAATAATTTGTATATTTCTTTAGGTCTATCATTACATAGGCAATAATTTGTATATTTCTTTAGGTCGTCATTACAAAAGGCAATAATTTGTATATTTCTTTAGGTCTGTCATTACATAGGCAATAATTTGTATATTTCTTTAGGTCTGTCATTACATAGGCAATAATTTGTATATTTCTTTAGGTCATCATTACATAGGCAATAATTTGTATATTTCTTTAGGTCTGTCATTACATAAGCAATAATTTGTTTATTTCTTCAGGTCTGTCATTACATAGGCAATAATTTGTATATTTCTTTAGGTCTATCATTACATAGACAATAATTTGTATATTTCTTTAGATCTGTCATTACATAGGCAATAATTTGTATATTTCTTTAGGTCGTCATTACAAAAGGCAATAATTTGTATATTTCTTTATGTCTGTCATTACATAGACAATAATTTGTATATGTTTCTTTAGGTCATCATTACTTAGGCAATAATTTGTATATTTCTTTAGGTCTATCATTACATAGTCAATAATTTGTATATTTCTTTAGGTCTATCATTACATAGTCAATAATTTGTATATTTCTTTAGGTCGTCATTACAAAAGGCAATAATTTGTATATTTCTTTAGGTCTGTCAATACATAGTCAATAATTTGTATATTTCTTTAGGTCTATCATTACATAGTCAATAATTTGTATATTTCTTTAGGTCTATCATTACATAGTCAATAATTTGTATATTTCTTTAGGTCTGTCATTACATAGTCAATAATTTGTATATTTCTTTAGGTCTGTCATTACATAGGCAATAATTTGTATATTTCTTTAGGTCTATCATTACATAGTCAATAATTTGTATATTTCTTTAGGTCTATCATTACATAGTCAATAATTTGTATATTTCTTTAGGTCGTCATTACAAAAGGCAATAATTTGTATATTTCTTTAGGTCTGTCAATACATAGGCAATAATTTGTATATTTCTTTAGGTCTATCATTACATAGGCAATAATTTGTATATTTCTTTAGGTCTATCATTACATAGGCAATAATTTGTATATTTCTTTAGGTCGTCATTACAAAAGGCAATAATTTGTATATTTCTTTAGGTCTGTCATTACATAGGCAATAATTTGTATATTTCTTTAGGTCTGTCATTACATAGGCAATAATTTGTATATTTCTTTAGGTCATCATTACATAGGCAATAATTTGTATATTTCTTTAGGTCTGTCATTACATAAGCAATAATTTGTTTATTTCTTCAGGTCTGTCATTACATAGGCAATAATTTGTATATTTCTTTAGGTCTATCATTACATAGACAATAATTTGTATATTTCTTTAGGTCGTCATTACATAGGCAATAATTTGTATATTTCTTTAGATCTGTCATTACATAGGCAATAATTTGTATATTTCTTTAGGTCGTCATTACAAAAGGCAATAATTTGTATATTTCTTTATGTCTGTCATTACATAGACAATAATTTGTATATGTTTCTTTAGGTCATCATTACTTAGGCAATAATTTGTATATTTCTTTAGGTCTATCATTACATAGTCAATAATTTGTATATTTCTTTAGGTCTATCATTACATAGTCAATAATTTGTATATTTCTTTAGGTCGTCATTACAAAAGGCAATAATTTGTATATTTCTTTAGGTCTGTCAATACATAGGCAATAATTTGTATATTTCTTTAGGTCTATCATTACATAGGCAATAATTTGTATATTTCTTTAGGTCGTCATTACAAAAGGCAATAATTTGTATATTTCTTTATGTCTGTCATTACATAGACAATAATTTGTATATTTCTTTAGGTCGTCATTACATAGGCAATAATTTGTATATTTCTTTAAGTCTATCATGACATAACTATTAACTTGCACATTTCTTTTTTCTTCTCTGTTCTATTTGATATCTTCAACAGTTAAACACACCAATGATATTACTGATTAATTTAAAATGACTATTTGATATCTGACAACATACTACAAGATCTTTTTTTTCTACTAACCAATAGACAAACCAGATGTCAACTTGACAAAGATAATTTAGTCCTGGAAACAAAAAAACTGATTTGTTTCTGGAAACTATATTATTCAGTTTCCAATACTGACAAGCAATTTTCAAATAAAGACTGTCATTATAATTGAGCTTTCACTAAAATCAAAATAACTATGCATACTCTCATATAAAATCATACAAAACATATCAACAATTATCACAATATCAATTAAAGTAATAAATTTCATGCAGAAACTGCTTGCAAAATATAGAAATTTGTATATCATATGTCTTTGTCAGCAAGTGTTTGTCAGTTTCCACTGTATGTGAACATGTTAAGCTTGACTGACATATGGCGATGTGTTAATTGTTTCAATGCTAATTTTATTCCCTAAATTTGCTTTCAGATGCAAAATCTATACACTATATTAGGAACTGATATCTAAAAAAGACTTGGTTCTCGGTTACTGAGTACCCTGGAAAAAGTTCTCTCACATCAGCATAAGTAGAAAACATAAGATTTTTGTGTTGTATTATCAAAGTTTTCTTATATGACACACAAACAATAAATTTTACAGCATGTTCATGTCAAACTCAGCAACATACCAAGTCATACATAATGATCCTATCTGCAGTGGTGTACAGAAGTGTGGCCTGTGTGAAAAGCTCCCTCTTCTTGTCCTTATTTTTCTCCTTGTGGGCTTTCTGTACATAGTATGCAGCCAACGTGTCAAGCGCTCTCATTTGGTCCTTATCAACACTTTTATAATCCACACCAGCATCAGTCTGGGAGGCATCCAATATCTTGACAAAGTCATCCATATAGCCCTGCTTGTAGTACTCCAGCTGCAAATAAACAATCAATGAATTAAAAGTTTTCAGAAATAATGCTGGTATCCCCCAGTGTTGTAGCAGACTATTCTGCCGACCAAAATGGTTTATAATGGTCTGAAAATCTAATATCATCACAGGCATGTAGTGATGTACAGTAGTCCCCCTCTTGAACGGCCCCCCTGACCAGCGGCCACCAACTTCTTACAGCCAGAATCCCTTGACAACGACGAGTTTGTATTCAAAAGTACCCCTCAAGAGCAACCACCCCTCTAACGCGACCAGCAACCAGCATTTTAGTACAAAAAATGAAAAATGTCCCCTTCATGAACGGCCACTTTTGTTTCTTCAAATGTATCCAGAACCAAAAATTAATTCAAATCTTGACGTAAGGTAAGCAATATTGTTTATCTCTATTGTACATACACGTCTCCGAGTGTCAAGTCGCCGTTAAAAGTGTCGACTAAAGATTTATAGTATATCATTATCTGTAAATGTCGATATTTACAGGAAATGGGCTCAATAATGTTATGATAGAGTTTGGGGTTTAACACCTATGTCGAGTTCTTCTCTTTGATGATTATAACCAAACATAATTGTTATAATCATAACAGGGTCAGCATAGGCTAAAATAGATTTTGTACATTGGCACACACAGAGAACCTTAAAAAAAACAACAGGGTATCAGACAAAGACTGGAAAAATCACGTGACCACACATTATGGCTTCCTTTACGATGACTGTATTTCGTACGCTCGACATAAGTTTTGTCTGCATAATTAAATTGCATACAGTCAGCAATAACCGAATAAAACATTACCAAACATTAAAATGTCATCACATTAACTGATACATTATTTTAGAAGAAAGTCGTCGGTTATTCTACTCGACGATGTCGGTGGGGGGTGGGGAATGCCGAACAATTTTATGTTGGAAAGACTCGAAAAGACAAGTTTATGTTGAAATATTTTGAATAAACAAAGTCATAACCGATAAGAAGGTTTTTCAGCAGCAGTGGGAAATTGGAGCAAATGGAAACATAATTATGTATGAACCAAGATGTAAATGACGTTTTTGAATCCATTTGCAATGTGCATGACAACAATTCCCGCTCGCTATACACACTTACGCCAAGAAAGATAAAATAGTAATGTATATTCAGTTGAAATAAATTTGTTATTATAACAAAACAAACCTTCTAATGAATAATGTTTCATTTAGACGAAGATATTTAATGTTTTGAAGTATGTAGCTTTTTTACTACGTACATTACATATAAATGTACTTCTCATAATAAATTTAGCCCCCCTCTGGAACGGCCACCCGTCTTACAAGGCCACTTTCCCGGTGCAACAGGGGTGGCCGCATAAGAGAGGGACTACTGTATACCAAATTTCACCAGTCTACATTAGTGGCTCACAACCCCCAGATCGCAACACAAATCAGAGTCATAAGAACATTTTTGAGGGTTGCGGCAGGATGCCATGATTGTTTTTTTTTTTAGGATGACAAAACTTACCAAAATGTGGAAACATCGTCATAAATCTGAGAATGATTTTTTTTGGGGTCACAGCCAAAGTAGGTTGAGAACCACTGGTCTGTATTAAGTGTTTTTTTTAGGGTAACAGCCAAAATAAGTTGAGAACCACTGGTCTGTAATATGTTGTTTTTTTTAAGGGTCACAGCCAAAATAGGTTGAGAACCACTGGTCTGTAATAAGTGTTTTTGTTTAAAAAAGCACTTAAAAAATTTCTGCCAATATAAAGCCTACATTTGAAAAAGTTCAAAAACATGTAAATGATTGAAAACATTTTGTAATGGCCTGAAAACCAAGTGAATCAAATTTCATTTGTCAAACTAATACAGATTTTATCTAATCAGGCAAACAAGATTTTAGTCAAAATGGTACACGTCCAAAACTTAAATAATTTCTAAATAAACTGAAACTCCATGATAACAGAATAAAATCTATTCGTCTGCAAATAAGAACAACTACCAAATTTGATTTCTCCAGATCAAGTGGTGTTTGCTTCTTCATACTAACAATGTTTTCCTCGATAACTTTAAGTACAAAGAATATAGAGCAAGTATCGATTGCTGTGTAAAATATTTATGATTAAATCATATGTAGAATTTCTCGTTCCTTTATTACAAACAATTGGAGTACAAAGCACAGAGTGTTTCTTGAAATGCTGACTAAAATGGGATGGTTTGTTTAAGAAATACCAGACTAGGCTTTACAGATATAATTTTGATAATGTACTGTAAATCATAATATTATACATGTAATAGTAAATACATGTAATACATTCTGTATATTTGTGACACAATTACTGGAGGATGGCAAATAAACTTGAACACTCAGCACACTGGTGACACAATTATAACAGTAAATCTTGTACACAAAGCATATTCATGACATAACTGTAATACCAAATAATTGTACACAAAGCATATTCATGACATAACTGTAATAGCAAATAATTGTACACTCAGCATATTCATGACATAACTGTAATAGCAAATAATTGTACACTCAGCATATTCATGACATAACTGTAATAGCAAATAATTGTACACAAAGCATATTCATGACATAACTGTAATAGCAAATAATTGTACACAAAGCATATTCATGACATAACTGTAATAGCAAATAATTGTACACTCAGCATATTCATGACATAACTGTAATACCAAATAATTGTACACAAAGCATATTCATGACATAATTGTAATAGCAAATAATTGTACACTCAGCATATTCATGACATAGCTGTAATAGCAAATAATTGTACACTCAGCATATTCACGACATAATTGTAATAGCAAATAATTGTACACTCAGCATATTCATGACATAATTGTAATAGCAAATAATTGTACACAAAGCATATTCATGACATAATTGTAATAGCAAATAATTGTACACTCAGCATATTCATGACATAGCTGTAATAGCAAATAATTGTACACAAAGCATATTCATGACATAACTGTAATAGCAAATAATTGTACACTCAGCATATTCATGACATAACTGTAATACCAAATAATTGTACACAAAGCATATTCATGACATAATTGTAATAGCAAATAATTGTACACTCAGCATATTCATGACATAGCTGTAATAGCAAATAATTGTACACTCAGCATATTCACGACATAATTGTAATAGCAAATAATTGTACACTCAGCATATTCATGACATAATTGTAATAGCAAATAATTGTACACTCAGCATATTCAAGACACACTCATGGTAAATGATAATATAAATATAAAATGTGGAGAAAAATGCTGGCAAACGCTACTGTCATCTCTGCCAAAACAGCATCTCTAAATCAACACTGATGGAATGAGAACTGTGTCCTCTACCTCAACCTCTTTTAAGACCATCATAAGGCCAAGTAATGCTCACAACCTTTATCATGTAATCTTAACTTTAATGGCCAGGTTAACAATAATCTGCAAACAAGCTGCCATCAAGGATACCAATTTCTTCTTCACTTCAAATATGTTACCTGATCATAACACCTAAGGAGAACTATAGAACTTTGCAAATCCAGCCTTTCAAAATTAAAACCTTCTGTCTAAAAAGCTAAATGTTATCTACCCACTGAAGTATTAGTTAAAGTGATCTCCCCTTGATACCAGGATTGGCACCAAATTCTGTGAATTTTTCAATTACTACTTCCACATGTAATGAGTAACACACTCTCTATAGACTGAGAGGTTTCACAAAATATATACAAGCAGTTTGGTAGTTTTCTACCTTAAAAGAAGTTGCAGTTTCATGTTTGACAAGAAGTACAGTATACTCCATCTATAAATTTCCAAATTATATGTTCTTTCTTTCATTGATGACAAAGTTTCTGACTTTTCAGTGTTGTGGTTTTGCCAACTAATGTATTGTCTTCTATGTTTCAAAAGCCTTATAGATTTTAGACCATAGGCAAGACTGGAATGACAACCAAAATGGTTTCCTCAACAAATCCATGCCCAAGTTTGATATCTCCTAGGCTGGATAATGTATTGGTGGACTCATTGTCCCACATACCTCAGGTTCCAAGATGATACAGGAATCAGAGTATTTCCTAATCCTGATTAATCCACTCTAATGAACCAACCATATCTCACAACATGAATCACCAGGAAACTGAGATAATCCCTCATTTGCTCAAGAAAGCACAACCGGTTATTTCATCTTGGCCAGAGGTCCTAAATATACACATTTGTAGATTATTAAAATATGCTCTCAGGAACAAAACACTTCTCACAAACTATAGTGGAAAAATCCCTCAAGCGAGATGACTCTACACTGTAAAGGCAATAGAATATAAATATATTCTAAAAGTGGTGTTCACAATAACACTTCAAGATGAAATGGTTTGCACAAATCATAATTAAAATCTAATGTTCCATGATAAATAGTGTCACATGGAAGAGAGACAAAACAAAGACCTATGTGATCTTCTGTCCAATTTTGATTACACATTTCCAATGATGCTGAATCCTTTCCCTAAGTGAAATTTATCATGGGTGAACAATGACACCATCAAGAGCTTTAATGGGTCACTTCTCGTATTAGACCTGCCTCCTCACGACATTGTCAAACAGCAGGCAGAATTGGTGAATACATGACCTTTTAGCAGACTCATTTAAATGCAGTTCCGGCAACAGGGTCAGTATCATCCATAATGGCCTATACTTTCATCGCCAACCAGACTTGGATAATAAATTCCTATATACTCTGGACATATCATCTCAAGGTCATCTACAGGACCCAGTGTGAGATCTGAAGTTGTACTCAACAAAGATGTTCTATTGAGAGAGATCATGCCTTTTCCAACCCCTCCCTGAGGGAAAGGACGATCAACACACATTCATCCTGGATTCATTCTGGAAATAACAGCTTCAATAGGATGATGCTTCATAACTTCTGCTGGATTTGAAGCTACTCCCCAAGATATGGAGTCTAATTTCCAGTCAGTTTATCTAAAAGCTCTCTTGTATACCTTAGGAGACCAAGATGGTCTCTCTGAGATAATAATAATAATAATAATAATAATAATAATAATAATAATAATAATGAGAACTTTGTATAGCGCCTAATCTTTCGAAGCTCTAAGCGCTTTACACTATCAATAATGATATAACTACACTACAGAACAACAAATGACAAAAACAATGAAATTGGAAAACGTAAAAATATGCTGAAAACATATAAGATATAAAACATGATTAGGTCGCTAAGTTTGTCCCTGCAGTCGAAACAGGTGAGTCTTAAGAGCACTCTTAAAAGGGACCACTGTGTCTTTGTGTCTAATCTCAATGGGCAATTCGTTCCACGTCGCCGGGCCCTGGCATGCAAATGAACGTTGTCCATATGACTTTGTTTTCACCTTGGAAACAATGAGTATATGATTATCGGAAGAAGAGCATAAGGATCTAGCTGGTGTATACACATGGGTGAGGCTGGATAGGTATGCTGGACTGGAGTCTGTCATTGAAACATAGCACAGAGAACAAATTTTGTGTTTGATTCTGTCTCGAATTGATAGCCAATGTAGAGTACAGAGCAATGGTGAGGTGTGCTCTGATCGAGGTACTCTAAAGATGATCCGTGCAGCTGTGTTTTGAACTTTTTGAAGTTTCTGGAGCAAATATTGTGACGAACCAGACAGAATTGAGTTACAATAGTCCAGTCTTGAAAGTACCAGTGAACACACAAGTGTCCCAGTGGCACCAACTGAAAGATATTTGCGAATGGAACTGATGCATCTCAATTCAAGATATGCAGCCTTGCATACGTTCATGACATGTTGGTGCAATGTGAGAGTACTGTCTAGAGTGACGCCTAGGTTCCGTACTGACTGTGATAATTTAATGTTGGTGTTGCTGATATTTATTGTCTGAGGTAAAGGATGAGAATGAGAAAGTCTTTGTGTTGTGATCAGAATAGCCTCAGTTTTATCATCATTCATCTGCAGCTTGTTACATGTCATCCATGATTTCACATGAGAAATGCACTTCTCTACTCCATGGATGGTAGCATCAACTTCAGTTGGGTGGCTGGACATGTATATTTGGGTGTCATCAGCATACAATTGGTGCAACAATGGGTGATGATCTATGACACCTGAGTGGCTGAGTGTACACAATGAAGAGAACAGGTCCAAGAACAGATCCCTGTGGAACACCACAACATACGTTAATTGGGCTGGAGTGTATTCCATTTGCAGATATAATTAATAATACCAAATACATGCTGGAGACGGTGAAGTAATATATCATGGTCTATTGTGTCAAATGCTGCAGACAAATCAAAGAGAGTGAGGACTGTAATCTTTCCACTATCCAACGCAGAGAGAATGTCACTAAATACTTTCAGAAGAGTAGTTTCCATACTGTGGCAAGGGCGATATGCAGACTGTACATTGCTAAAAAGACTGTTTGAATTCAAATGAGTTAGAACAACCTTTCCTAAGATTTTTTATATGAATGGGAGATTAGAAACTGGGCGGTAGTTCTTTAAATCGTTATGGTCCAGTGTTGGTTTCTTCAGCAGTGGCTTTACAATGGCAGTTTTGAAAAATGATGGGAATTCCCCCGATGAGAGAGATATTAATAACATCAGTTAGTGAAGGCAATATTGGTTCTAAGCACTCAAGCAGCAGTGATGTCAGAATTGGATCAAGTTCACAAGACTTTGGTGCACTTTTCATCACGATTGTCCGTACTAAATCAATAGAAACAGGTTGTTGCTGAAATTCTGCATCATAACTGTATGGTGACAAATCAGTTGAAATTGTGATGAAAGGAAAGTATCTCCCTCCATCTCTTACCTATTCTCTTAAGGTATTATAATCAGGTAACAAATACTTCAGATACTGAAGACGAAACCAATTTTTCTAGTAAAATACTTTTCTTCAGTAATACTTGCCCAAACATAATACACATAAACCCTTCCAGCCTCCCTGCAGTTACATCCATATAGGAAGTATAGAAAGTATGTCTTCTGCTCCAGTATTAACTCAAGAATTCATGGGATCTCATTATCAAGGAAAGACTGCTCTAACTTCAACCTAATGGGCAGATAACCTATAGCAATTTAGCTAAAAGGTTTTAATTTGGGATGAATAGATTTGCAAGGTCATATTAGTTCTTATAAGGTACATGTATTATGATCAGGTAACATATATGAAGAAAATGTAAGTTTAGCAAATTAGCTCAATTTATTCTATTGAATGGGTTCAAAAATAACTTCTCAAAACAGTAAAACACAATACAGCCTAGTGATCTACAGCGTTCATCTTTACTGATCTATACCACCTCACCTCTGTCCATATGTTTGAGTGTCAGGCTTGACAAATGTGGGTACATGAGAAAGCTTGCCAGTAGCTTCTCACGGGTCAGTAAGAGAGTTTTCTCAGGCTCTTCGATTTAGATTTAATAGCGATGTTTTGTGAGATATTTTTGAGTTGGGCCAAAAACACTTTGATATCATGTGTTTTCTTCTGTTGTGACCAGTTTTTGAGTTTTATTTTAAGTTTTCTTCAAATTTTTTTGATTCTAAGAGAATATTTTACCCTGGAAATACTTCTGCTATGAATGAATTCTTGGACAAAGACATACATGTTTTCAGAAATCCAACACAGTGTTATTTTTCTGTGGTTCAACAAAGAACTGTTGACACTTCAGTGCTATAGAGCCTATAGCATATGTCATCATCTTCCATTTGGGATTTTCGCCAAGACTGGAACTAAAAATCATTAGAACATTTCATTACTAGGACTTGTAATTTTTAAATCTGGGATTGTTCTGGATTAATTTTGGATTTGATTCTTAATACTATAAGTTCTAACTTTCATTTTTACCTTGTTTTTCTGGGGAAATAAATTATCCTTTATTTTAAAAAGCTTGTTTTTTAAATACTTCTTTTTGGTTATTGTTTATGAGAGTCTAAATATGTAACAACAGTCTTGAAATCACAAAGTGTTTTAGTAGCATCAACTGAAGGTTTTTTTTTCATGATACTTTATTATAAATATAACAACAAAATTAACAGAGTTTGCATCTTTCTGTTTCTCTAAATTAATGCTAGTCTTTGTAGTTTTGAAATTTTTTGTTTCATTTCAATTGACTAGAACACTAGAATGTATCAACATTTACACATAGCGAATTCAGACACAATGTTTTCACTGGAGCACATGTATTGTGTTGAAGCCACTCTGAATATTGTTTACAACAATCTAGCCAAGATTGGATATAATGAAAATAAAGATAAACTGTACAGAAAAGTAAAGAACTGCATTAAAAATGGTTATTTGTTGACAATTATTTGCCAACACAATTATTAAACAAGTATTCAAGCACTTAACCCCCCCCCTACTCAGTAAGACTTAGCCTCACTTATGCTGCAATCTGTTTTCAAACCTAGTTGTACACGATTTATCAAAGGAGAGGTCTATGCTCAAATTATACACTCAAAATGATGTTTTCACAAATCTAGTTTCCTCTGTCAGTTAGCAAACACTTGATGCTTGCAAACAGTACTCCACCCAAAAGAATTTGGGTAAAGGCCCATGGCTAGTATCTATCAAAAAATAAAAACAGCCCTGACTCAAACTCCACAGGCTTGGACTCCAATTTTCATTTGCCCAAAATTGCATCTTCTGTAGTATTATTAGTCAAAAAACGTGATTGCTACACTTCAAATATGATAAGATAAAAACAAAATCATTTCAAATTGACTTGTGTTTATTTGGATCTCCAAAACTATTTCATATAAAGCAATGTTTTCCTCTTTGGTCCTGAAGTCAGCCAACAACTAACCACTCTGGTGGCATAGTGGTTAGAGCATCTGCCGTGGAAGCAGGAGGTTATGGGTTCGATCCCCGGCCGAATCATACCAAAGACTTACAAAAATGGTACTAACAACTACCTAGCTTGGCGCTCAGCAGTAAGAGGTTAGTATTAGGACTGGTCGGCCTGGTGTCAGGATAATGTGACTCTGGGTGGGACATCATGCTACATGCCTGTGACAAGATGCCACAGTGTTAAGACATCACTATAAACTGCGTCACGGCAGACATAATAGCAATATGACTGAAAAATTTTTAAAGTTATGTTAAAAACCCTAATCAAACAAACAAATAAACAGCCATCAACTAATTGCTTTAAAAATATCCTTTGTACTCCGTGGATCAACAGTGTTCATGTTCGTTAGCAGGGGAAGCATGTTTTGATTTATACAGTTTCTGTTTAAACTTAAACAAGGCCATACAAAAATACTTATGTTGTTTTGACCAAACAAATTGTTGGGCTTTCCTTTTTATCTCAATTCAGCCAAAGGGTATTCGGTTTATACCACATTTTATCTCTTTATTACTTATATTACATAAAAAAACATCCCATATTTAACTTACACTCTCTTAAACATCAATAAAGTAATCAATTAACATCTTGTGCAAACAAACTAACTTCAGCTGCATTACGCAGCCATGCATCATTACACTGGTTGCAGCAACTATTCCAGTACCCACTAGACTGGTTCTAGCTGGTTATATGCACAAAAATAAGCAAAACGGTATTTTAGAATCATATGCAAAAGCCATGTGAGCCCTAATTACAGTAATCCACATAAATCACATATTTTGCTTTCAATACAATGTTTGAAGCTTTTGATAGAAATATAATAAGTGGATGATCTTCATAAGGATAAGGGGGATAAACTAGGATAATTATTAATAATTTATTAATCTTTTAATATTTTTTTTAATTAAATTTCCTCTTATATCAATACATCAAAGTTTGCTCAGCAAATTACTTTTGTTTATTTTTAAACCCAAACAGGTACTCTCACTTACAATATAAGAGGGGCCCAATCAATAATCATAGAGGACTCGAGTGTATGGCATTCAGATTTTGTAAGCAATGAAACAATTTTTGTAATTTACAAGATAGTTATTACCAAATTGTTCTGTAAAAGTCATAAAATTATATAAACTTACTGCCAGTGTGACCCATATATGGAGTGGGGCCACTTCTTGTCGCAAAATGCTGAGGACTTCATCTCCTTCAGGGAGCTGATCCAAGTCCAACTCTATAACCTAAAATAAGTAAATTACAATAGATTGATTACTTTCAATTTCAAGAGCAACTTTTCAACAAAATATGACAAGTTGTGTGCTGATAATTATAACTGTCATTTGAACCGTGTTTTCTTCAGGTTGTATACTTTTGTGTTTTAGCACAGGAAAATTTGAAAGGGTACACCTCAGCATTGGCAATTAATGGACAATGAGTACAGAAAATAGTAATCTGCATCATTTATGAGCAGAATCACTGAGATAACATGCTTCTCACTGATTAAGATTATTTTGTGCTTTGATAGATCCATAAAGAACAAATTAATCTCTTCATTTATAATGCCAGTTTTCCCTTTATGCACATCTGTGCATCAGAGATGCATGCTGGAGAAAACTAGCACAGACATTTTGTTGCCATGCATTTTTTTGATGCAAAAGTTTGCACAAAGTGATCAGGATTTATTTAATATCCAATGCTTTTGATGAGGGATGGCATCATGTACACTTCAAGCATAGGCATAGTCTAGTTCCTTGTTTCATAAACTTTGCACTCTGCTGTACAGAGAATATGAAACAGGGAACCAGACTAGCATAATGATAGGCAATGTTATGACAGTAGCTTCCCCATATCTTGCTAGCTGTCGCCCACATGTTTAACATCACTGCTTGTTGCACTAAAAAGTGATCTCCAGATTAAAATGGCATGCATTAAGAATTGTTTGCAAAGAATGTGAAAGAAGCAGAGCACAAAAGAGTAAATGTGATTCTAACTTTCATGAAAAATGGAGAAAATAATTCCCTTGACAAATGACTGCAAATACTGCAAAAGTAAAGAATCCTTTTGTGACAGGGTTTAAGAAATTTAAAAAATCTGCCCTTGTTCACCATAAGATATCTGGAAAACATTGTATCACCCAAGACATTCTTTCACAGCTAAGATATTATTAGTCAATATGCAGAGACAAATACATTACAAAGTCAGGAGGTCATAACAGATTATGTTGGGTTTTACTTTTCCTGCAATAAAAGAAAGATCTTTAAGTTTCTGTCTAACTTATTAAAGATAAGATGAATCACTAACCTCTTTGATTTTTGGATAAATGTGTTGCAGAACACAAGGTACAATGAAACCAATGAAATTACACATTTTATTACAACCAGTAAATTAATTGCCATATGGTTAAAGAGATTTATTGGGCTTTTTGTATTGGCTTATATACTACTACTACTACTACTACTACTAATAATAATAATAATAATGAGGACTTTGTAGAGCGCCTAATCTTTAGAAGCTCTAAGCGCTTTACACCATCTATAATGATATGACTACACTACAGAAAAACAAATGACAAAAACAATGAAATTGGAAAACATAAAAACATGCTATAAGATACAAAACATTATTAGGTCTCTAAGTTTGTCCCTGCAGTTGAAAAAGATGAGTTTTATGAGCACTCTTAAAAAGGACCACTGTGTCTTTGTGTCTAATTTCAATGGGCAATTTGTTCCACATCGTCGGGCGCTGGTATACAAAAGAATGTTGTCCATATATGTAATGTATTGGTTAATAATACTGCTACAAAAAGATTTTAAGGAGACCTAAAAGCAGAACTTTAAACTAAAAGGAAAATTAAGTAATAAAATTACTCTTTGAGTGTTCAATGCATTTGTGTGCTAATTGTGCACATTGGTTGTATTTTAAGAGAGAGAGAGAGAGAGAGCGAGAGCGAGTATTACGTGCAAGTTGCAATATCCTATTTCAAGCTAAACAGTATGAGTCAGATGATAATTGGCATTTGACCCTGACATTTATTATTTGAACCTCAGTTCTGACACCAAGGGGTTGTTTTTACCCTCAATTTTACACCCCTGGGAAATACACTGAATGCTTAAAATGTATGCGAATGAATATGGTACATACACAACTGACAGTGTTAAATAAATGCAATTTCTATGCAGTGACAGATGCCTGTTGTGTTTGTTCATTAACTGCAAGGACTAGTTTCATTTCAAGTCCCAGGGAAGTTTTAGTAGTCATAAATCAGCTAGTACATTGACACTGGTGGTATGTTCCAGTAAGATACCTCTCCATTGCAGCATAGGAATTTAACATAACTGATAAATAACATGGGTTTTGTACATTTACTTGAAGTGCAGGTTCATTTTAAAGAAAGAAGATCACATCCTTAACATGTAAAATATGATATATTGTGAGGGTTTGTAATATTTAACAGCCAATCAGATCTGGTGCTATCTTAGCAAATTTAGTCTCAATCATCACATATGGGTGCAAAACTAAGTTGCCATGGTGACTGAAAAAACATGCTTTCTTTTCTGGCAATGCAGGTATGAATTTTGTAATTAAACTCCTTATTGCTTGTTTCTTGCCATGATTGGATGAACTGTTTTTAAACTTTACACATATTAAATTGACCAAGTTCAATTCATCAAAATTACTTTATTTCTGCAATGGTGACATACTGAGAAAAATGTTTGTTCTGCCTATAGTTATTGGATAAAATATAAATGAATATAAAAGAAATGTTTTTACATCAATAAGCAATCTACCGATAAATATTCACAAAGGAATAACTTGATTTTATTAGGCTACATTAAGGTTCTGTATGATACTAAATTGACACAAATGTTGACCCAAAGGGTTAAAACAAAATGTTAAATTGTTTCACATTGCTCTCTGAAAGGAAGTGGAGATAATTAAGTGTTTCCCTTTACCCTCATTTGCGCTTCAGAGACCCCCAAATTTTTAAACTGCCCATCAGTTTTGATACCAACATTTGTTTTTTACTTAGTCTGACCCCCAGTTTTCACACCAAGGAGACTTTTGACTCTCAGTCTTGCACCCCTAGGGGATACACTGAGATATGATAGTTTACACTGATTTACATTCTCTGCACTTCTGATCAAAATGACAGCAACAGGGGTGACTATTTTTCCTGATTCATCAACAAGCATAGAACCCAATTTCAATGTCCAAGAACAGTCAATTTAAATTATTGCATTTGAAACAAGTGCATTGAGTGATAATTTGGACAATCAAGTGTAAATAAAATAAATAAAAGATGACTTAAAAAAGGCCAAAAATAAATATTAAAAATGACATGTTCTGTCACAACAATGCAGCAATCTAACAGAAAGTACATATAATGTAGTGTTTGTATGCACTGTCTTGTTACATCTTTTATCAATATAAATTTTTATATTTAATAAGAACATGTTAAAGACAGTTAACAAAAACTGTGTATCAATGAGAAATACTAGTATGCCACTATTTTCAGTAATCTTAAGAAATTCAATATGTGTGGTGACATAAAAAAATATCTTTAAAATCAATAATTCAATATTATAATAGGCTGGGCTTCATCACCTGAAAGTAATGAAGTTTAAAGCTAAAGAAAATACAGCTGGAATATTAAAACTGCAATCACCTGCATATCAAATTTTCAGTTAGGGCATAAAAGTGCATACTGATAATGATATTAACATGCCACGACAAATATGGATGGTACAGCAGATGTCAGAGATATGTTGGACAATGATAAAGAATAAGAAGAATTCTAAGTTTTAATAACATTAGTCACAGATTTATCATAGTTTTAAAAAGTGATGGTTTACAAGCATTGTTAGTTTCATTTATCATGTGTGCAACAACAAAGCATTCATTTGAATATATAACATTTTATTTTGATAAATAAAAAATTAAATACACTATTCTCGGGACTCAGGATAAGCTTAAACAACTAAATAGAATTTCTTTTTGATAAAAAAAAACCGGGGGGAACGAATTATGAAATTTACCGAAAATTGGTAACACTAAAACAATGTGAGGGTAACAATTGGGCAAAAAAAAACAAAAAACAAGCAAGTGCTGATAAAGTCTAATGATAATCATTTATTATGCAACTTAAAGAGGAAGATCTTTTTTTAAAAAAATTAAAAGAGACGTTCATGCTAAAATTACATGTTTCTGTGACACGTTTTATGTTGGAAAAGTTTGTAATTATATAGTTTAATAACGAAAATGTGTGACACACAAAACGGACCATAAAACATAATAAAAAGCTACAAGATATTACAAAGTTTACATTCTTAATGATTATAAATTGCACAAAAAATTTTAAAATGTCATGCTTTATGATAAAATTGAAGAATCTATTTGTAACTAATGTGTAAACTACTTACTTCGTCTGTATCCCGCAAAGGGATTTCAATCGACCCGGCCGACATGTTTACCGGAAATTACTAAAACTTGTACAGAATGCCAATAACAATAATAATATTTATTGAGTATTGGTCTGTATATGTTTGTTTCGTTACGGGTATATCTTTGCACCTTAGTTATAATTTTATATTCACTTTTATAATTGTATAATTATTTTTCAATCTTTGTTTTTCCTTTGCTTGATACAGACGAAGTATTATTATTATTATTATTATTATTATTATTATTATTATTATTATTATTATTATTATCAGCATCATCATCATCATCATCATCATCATCATCATCATCATCATCATCATCAGTAGTAGTTGTAGTAGTAATAGTAGTAGTAGTAATAGTAGTATCTGGACGTAAACTTTTATTTGGATCTGAATTCAATACAATGATTTCCCCCACCACCACCCCGGGGGGGGGGGGAATGGTCTACTTGCTCTTTCACATGTGCCTTTCTATAATTCATGTAAACATACATAACATTATTTACCAGTAACTGCAGTACAACAACTCTCTATTTGTGGTCTCTGCTTGTTTTTTTTGTTGTGTTTTTTTCCAATATAAATTTAGTCATAATCACTTGCAGTGGGTTCAAAACAGTAAATCCATATTTCTATGCAATATGTATATCAATTAATAGATTTTTAGAGAAAAAACTATAGTATTCAGAACATTTCGAATAGCTCTCATACCAGTATATGTTTAATTCCTCGACTAAAGGTAGAAAAAGAGCAAACCGGTTCTACAAAGGTATACATGTTTCATGAACCGAATTTTCAAGCTATGTAGTTTCCTATAAATTTTAACTATTTTGTTATAAGATGCAAGCAAAAGTCAAAATAAATTACATCAGAACAGTTTAATGTCTTTTGCAATTGCAAAAATACTTAATAACCTACTACCAAACATTTAACAAACCAATGAGTTCTCTTACGAAAACACCGCGTAACGAATCGAACTATGTACATTGTCTTTATTGTCCTAGAATTGTATGGATGTTGACTTAATGTTCTATGAATTGCAAATTTCACTACAATTATAACGCAGATACATACATACATACATACATACATACATACATACATACATACATACATACATACATACATACATACATACATACATACATACATATATATATATATATATATATATATATATATATATATATATATATACAGACAAATGTTCATTTAGATATTTCAATCATTGTTTTTGCCTTTGATGAACATAATTTTCAACCTATGTAGTTTCATATAAATTTTAACTGTTTTAGTATAGGACGAATGGTATCAGTTTTTAAATTATTTCGTTGTTGATGGTTTAAGAATGAAAATAGGCGTAGATGGGAAACATTTCATCTTGTTAAAATTAGATCAATGGAGTTCTTTCTATTCCTGTCACTGATTTCAGTCTTGTAACAGGGCTAATTGAATGCCAGATCGGTCGCCATCAGAAACTGGTATGCTTATACAATCATAATTCCGTAGAGGTATGCCTTTTTTAAGTTAAAAGTACTGTTTGATAATAATAGTATTTTTAAAAACCATGTTTTAAAGAGTGATTTAATTTTTATACGATTGAAACTTTTTGGTGTGTAAAACGCATCATTTTAATTTATTTCTTCATTTAATCCTATCCGACACTTGATAATAACTTTATATGGACTTTAAATCTGATATATCTGTATCGATGTTATTTTATGAAAGACATTATCTTCCTCTCACCTTCATTTACTTTCTAGTTTTCACTTATCCACATGAACTTTTCACTGAAAACTTTTCTAGATCTGGCTCCTGGCAAAGATGCCTATTTAGGTACAGTCGTAATATGGAGGATAAGGTCAGTAAAGATACAGCATGAAATGTAATTGGCATACAAATGAAAGTACATTTACACTGAAAGACAACGTATACATGCTTTTCATCTTAGTTATTTCATGGCAAAGACTTCGATAATCACCCTGGAAAAAAGAAACTGGTTGAAACAACAATTCTAAACCGTCAAGAAATAAAATTATTTTTAATTTAAATGATATTTTATTATTGAAACAACCTAAAAGACAAAAACAGTATCGGGCATGTGATTGTTTTACTTGTGTCCCCTTATGAAAACACAATACCTTAATTGAAAGGACTCTTCGTTATTCCAAGTCGTTGATCACAGGTAAAACACAAAGCTGAGTAACCATAGGTAAAATTAAGTTCTTTGTATGTGCAACGACTAATGTGCTTAAGATATGGAGCAATGAATAACGGCTACTTTTGCATAATCATCCTTGCAATAATAATAATAATAATAATAATAATAATAATAATAATAATAATAATAATAATAATAATAATAATAATAATGATGATGATGATGATGATGATGATGACTTTGTAGAGCGCCTAATCTTTAGAAGCTCCAAGCGCTTTACAACATCTATAATGATATGACTACATTACAGAAAATCAAATAACAAAAATCACGAAATTGGAAAACATAAAAACATGCTGAAAACATATAAGATGCAAAAACATTATTAGGTCTCTAAGTTTGTTCCTGCAGTCGAAAAAGGTGAGATTTAAGAGCACTCTTAAAAGGGACCACTGTGTCTTTGTGTCTAACTTAATGGGCAATTCGTTCCACATCGCCGGACCCTGGTATGCAAAAGAACGTTGTACATATGACTTCGTTTTCATAGTGGGAACAATGAGTATTCGATTGTCAGAAGTGGAGTGTAAGTATCTTGCTGGTGTATACACATGGGTGAGGCCAGATAGGTATGTTCGACTGGAGTCTGTCATTGACACATAGCACAGAGAACAAATTTTGTGTTTGATTCTGTATCGAATGGATAACCAGTGTAGGGAATCACTGTATAAGGACTACTTTTACATTTTCATCATTTGCACTACAATAACTAATCACACTGAATGGATTGCTAGACCAATATCAATAAGCTATGTAATTGGACCATCATGTATCTTTGTTCTGCTTAAATTCAATGATGGTCGTGATGAAAGTTGTTGTTGTTGTTGTTGTTGTTGTTGTTGTTGTTATTATTATTATTATTATTATTATTAGTAGTAGTAGTAGTAGTAGTAGTAGTAGTAGTATTGGGGGCCCCGAGTGTCCGAGTGGTCTAACCGTTCTCCGTTACGGATCACTGTCTTCTCACCTCTGTCTTCGTTGTTTCGAGTCTAAGATTCGGCTAGTTATGTCAGAAAGCTTGCCAGTAGCTTCTCGTGGGTCGGTGGATCTTTCCGGGCTTTTTCCCGGGTTCTTCGTCCACCAATAATACTGGCCGCCATGTATAGCCTATCGTGTGCTGAAAAATGGCGTTAAACCCTATAACAACATTATTATTATTATTATTATTATTATTATTATTATTATTATTATTATTATTATTATTATTATGTGACGAAATAATTGCTGTTTATATTACAAGAGAAATATATATGCGATCTTCATTTCCAGATGAATGTTTCTCACGAAGCATCATCGAAATAAGGACATTGATGGAGGTAAGGAAGATGGTGGTAAAGTGTGTGTGTGTGTGTGTGTGTGTGTGTGTGTGTGTGTGTGTGTGTGAAAGTATAGCTTATCTGTGCTTACCATTGTTTGAAAAAGTTATAGATCGCTCTTGAAGACGTCTGAACCTTTAACGTGTATCATTGTAACCTTGTTCATATATTGCGCTATCTGAAAAGTTAGAATAAGGAAAACCACATTAACAACTATGTCTCCTGATAAAAAAAAAAAATAAAAATGTTAAAGCAATGACAGGACAAACTGAGTAAATGCTTGAAAAGTCTATAGGAATTACACGACTGGACTGTCTGGGGAACAAGGGAATGCTAATGTTAACACTATACCTTACGAAATGTATATGGACAATGGGAACGGTAATTTTAATAATATCCAAATGTTAAGCATGATGTGACTGTAACGAGACCAGTGAAATGTATTGCTAAAACTACACCTACTAACCAACAAGCCGTCTGACTGAACATGAACCCACTTATCTACTGACTACGGGCTACAATTACTAACCAATGAAGTGAGCTGTATTTGACGACACAGACAACCGTACTATAATACTGATATGCAACACACTTATATAAGTGTGTCAAAACGATTTAAGTTTATTTTTAATGGACATAGATATGCAAACATAAAAACAGTTTTGTAAATTTCTGAAAGATCCGGGTGGCCCTGAAAAGGGCCGTTGCCTTTAGCCCTGCCAGGGGTTGTTATGTGGCCACACTTTTCTCAGTGGCCATAATTCCATGACAATCATTTCACACTTTACATTTTGTTCAAACAATTTAAGTAAGCTGAAGAAAGGAAAGTGTTGGTGCTCTGTTACAAGAGAACTTCAACGCTATTCCTCTCCGATGAAGTCATTGGAGGTATTAAACGAGCATTAGCGTTTTTATAGCACTATTTTAAAATCTTCTCTTTGGAATTCGTATTCTTTCAGATATCCTTCCAAACTTTTCTTCTTGACACATCTTGAAGCACTGGTTGTATTGCACTTGATTACGATGATTTATATGACTATCATAATTATGTTCTCTGGCCAGGAGTGTGATTCTTTTGAACATTTTGCGAACAAACCAGGACACTAAACACTGATATTGTTCCGGCCATAGTGACATTATTACCGTGTCTTTCTCTTCTTCTTCTCTACTTGATGGGCCACTGTAAGCTAAAATTCCACACGGAATTCACTTGATTTAATACGATGGAATCTCCGTCGTCGCTGCCTTGGTCTGGAGTAAAATGAAATCCGTACAAAACATATCCTGCATACTCTTCGTAAGAAATCTCATGGATACTGTCAAACAAGACATCAAGCTATTATTCTATAATAAAATTAGGTTCAAAAGGTCTGTCACACAACGTTGGGACAAGACGGATCAAATATATCTTGGACACACTGAAGTGTTGAAACTCACAGGGCTATGGTCAATAATTTTGTTGAGGGGAGCATTGCTGGCGATGCCAATAAACAAAGGTTTGGCAGTTGACCATGGAAGACATGCATTTTATATTGGATCGGATTCCAGATGTAGTGGTAATCATTTTAATTACCACTCTACGTAGGGGCTAATTCACTGTAGTTTAAGTTAGATATAGAGCAATGTCGTTACACACTTCAGCAAAGACTGTAAAAAATCGGACTTCTTCGAAGTGCTATCCGTTACACACTGGCATAGGTACTTAGATTTTGATAACTTTGACGTTTAGCTACAAGTGCTTATAATTCGGATCGATGCCATATTTTGTTTGTCTTTTGATTTCAAACTAGATAGAACCCGAAAGAAACATAATGCCCCCCCCCCCCCGCCCATTGAAATTCTTGCATCGTCCACATTGTTGGAAGCATGGAAAACAAATCGTGTTCTGTCTTGGAACATTCGCAAGATGCATATATTATTTTAGAAATTAAAAACAACGGTGGAGTTTCTTCCACAGTTGCCAGCAACTAAAGTTTAATTTCCTTCTTTTGTAAGACCCAGGTGTGTGTTATCACTCCAGAAAGTCTCTTATTATTATGTTCACCTCAACACTCCTTAAACACATTCAGCGATCGATCAAATCAACTTTCACCAACGGACCCATCAGCATGAAAGGAAAATCACCTTATTAACACTTTTTCTTGTGAAGCCTGGAGTTTTCCCATCATTTGTCCAAGATCGTGACTATATGTTCATAGTTGCTGTTTCTATACTTAAGTCAAGGGAAACGTTCCTTTCGGGACGTCCAGACAACATATTTGGACTTCGACGATGGTTTTAACTTTCAGAGGAAGATATCTTCTTCAGAGCAATTGATGTGAATCTTGTCTTCTTTTTGATAGTAATTAACCTCACTAATTGTTTAGACGTAATAACTAAATAGAGCGAGTTCTTGTTTTGTAAAAATCAAGTAAACCGTGTAATATGCATGTTTTATTTTTTAAATTCCACTTTCTTCTTAGGAATGTCACCTGTTTATCTAAATAACGACGCCTGACATATTTATATGAATGAGATGATAAATGGCAAGTTTTGTTTTGCTGGCCTAACTTCTTTAGGTACACTAATAGACAAGTTTTATCAACGATTTTGGCTACCTTGAAGGGACCGACCTATCTTTAATTCCCTCCCCAAAAATCACATTTCAGTTTCAACAGTGATAAAAAAAAAATGGGTTCCTCAATACAGTCACTGCGAGATCGACGAGCCAAACAAAAATTCTGAATATGAATTCGCGTCTGTTGAAATCATCCACAGTCACCAAACATAGCAAGCGAAAACATGGTCCCTGAATGTAACATGTATAGATCGACGACTTTACAACAAATAATACATCATTTCATTCCTGGACAAACGTGCGATCTTTTGGGAAATGGTTCGAACATGCTGTCCACATGTTGTTCATACTGTCAATGACTCGCAAGCATTTTTCTATTCTTGGAGACAGCAGAAGAGACGTTTTCTGCAACTGGACTTCTGACCAGTTTATCATCCATACCGATTTGCGAAGATTTGTGCAGCATCGCGGTTTCTCTGACATACTGAAGGCTGTACATTTTGAATGTGGTGAAATAAATTACATTCTCTATTTTGAACCTTCGAACCTGTCAACAAAGGACAGAGACCAACACATTCTCTAATATACTTACGAGCGAACTATTTAACATATATGCTCCAAACCTATATGTTCAATAGTTCGCTCGTCAGTGTAGTAGATAATGTGTTGGTCTCTATCCTTTGTTGACAGGTTTCACACCTTTTATCACCACGGGATCTGATGGGCTAATACGGTAATGGCTTTTGCTTGGCGTCATCGTTTCTCTGACTAGGATGTCTTTGAAAACCCGAGGAAAGCTTCAGAGAAATTCAGGAGGATTATCTTTTGTGTATATCTGATCAGACCTTTTCATTTCTATATAAAGGTCACAGTAGTTTGCTTTGTTCTTCCATTTTTGTTGCCTCAGCTATCAGGCCATTCTCGTATCCTCAGTTCATCAAATGTTTAGACAACTTCAACTTATTTTTATAGCAAATTCTGCGCGTCATCGGTATCGGGCTATGCCGGATGTTCCGAATGTAATATTTAGTATGATTTCTGGCTGCGAGATAATGCTCGTATTTATCACTTGGTTTTAGTAGACGTCTATCTGGAATTCGATGTTTTTGTCTCCAGAACAACTTTTTATCAGTTTATATATGCTGCCCTTTTGCTAAAATAATTGCCTATTTCATGTAGACGTGATTTTTTTAATTATAGATTTCTACTTCTCAGGTCAGATTGTGATGGTGTTTTTGTCATTCTTCAATCAGTATTAAAACTCCACTAGAATAAATTCTTTGTGTGCATTTTGTCTCTTCAATTTATGGCCTTTTTGATATTTAAGTTAATATTTTCACTTGGAATGTTGCTTCTAGCCAGCATTGCATACACTTTGGTAAATTAATTGCCTATAGCGTGTAGATGTGCCTTTCAAAAGTTTTAGCTTTTCAGATTCAAGTTTTCAGGTGTTATTGGCCTTTGTCCCATCATTATTTATTCTACACTACGACATAACCTTGTAACCTACGTTCCCTCTAAGCGAATGGTAGATGTGCGCGCAGTGCTATCATAACGGAGACGAGCAAAATTTAACGTTTGATTGAGCAAAAATTGACAATTCAGCTGCGCGGGGATGCCTGAGCAGCTGCGCGCGCGCGCAGCTTAGAGGGAACGTTGCTTGTAACAGCATATCACAGGAACCATTCAACATAATCTAATACATTTTTAACGTACATTGTCCCAATACCTAGTTGTCTTTTTTTAATTCTGAGTGGTCTAAACCGCTTGCCTTTGTCGATCACTGCCATCTTACCTCTGTGTGCGTGTGTTCGAGTCTCGGGCTCAGCCAACGTCGCTACTGGGAAAATATTGTCAGTGGCTTTATTTGGGTCGTTGGTTCTTTCCATGGGTTGTACCAGGTTCTTCCTCCACTAGTTATACTAGCCACCATGTATCGCGTACTGATGGCGTTAAACCAAATCAAAATAACATCCAACTATAATTAATCTCTTTAAGACCTAGCAAACTAAAACAGCTGGGCGCTTTGCTATGCACCATTAAATACTACTATTCTGTGTTCTTATCACGTTCCTTATTAAATATGTATAACAGTGCCTAACACCTATCGGTTTAGAGACCCAGTTTTTATTTATAAGTGAAAACACTATAACAAAGTTTCCAAACATAAAAGGAATTTGGCAAAGTGATAAAAAGTTAATAAAATACAATTTGCAATGTTAGTTTGGAACTAATTTTATAACAGAGTAAGTTACAAATATCAAATTGAATTCAATCACTCGTTTTATTCCAAAATAAATTGGAACATTATTATTATTATTATTATTATTATTATTATTATTATTATTATTATTATTATTATTATTAATCACCGTTTGCATTTAATTTAAACGTGTTTAGGTTAACTGACAGTAAAGTTTGAATATATCGTGTACAGTTCAAATATGAGACTTGCAGTAGTATTATAATAAACACCATTATCATATAAAGCTCGTGGAATGTTTGCATCGCTTGAGATTCCCTGAGACACAAACAACCAGGAATGTTCAGTGTGGTCCACAGATTATATGGAAGGTTGAAGCCAGCTGGAGGCAGACAGACAGTTCAGCTACAAGGAAGTTATTTACAACATCTATTGAAGACCACCCGACACTCCATGTCGAAATAGCTGTCATATCCTCAGGCAACTAACCTAAGCAGATAGGACTTATCGAAGTCGAGCGGAACGCTTGATGTGAGGTGATGTTCAGGTTTTTCTATAATCTTTATCTTCTCCTTCTCAAATTCCCTTCTTTCCCCAATCTCATTAAAATCAGATATCCGCTGTCCTTCATGTATAACAGCGGAGGTCTGAATCTTATCAGCTTGCTTCTTTCCCGGCTCTCCTTGAAGCTCTGCCTCTAACGTTTCTGTTGATATATCTCTTTTAATCTCTGCTCCATCTCCCGTTCATGTTCCGATAGAACACATTTTCTAAGTGACTTCCCCTCATAACTAAACTGTTTGTCCATCTCCACGAGATCTTCAAGAAACGACGTGATTATGATTGCTGATAAAATCCCATGTACGATAATGGGACCAACATACACAATAACCGTATCTCCCTTCTCTAAAGAGCAGTTAGATAAAAACAATTTGTACATATGTATATTCGATGAATAAAGGGAGCATCGCTAAGAGATACACTTTCTCGTACGATCTCGTACCTCCCCTATCACGAAGGTTTCAGTCAGAAATGGATTAGTGTAAACATTACTGGGATCAAGACCTGTGTGCAGCAATGTCAGTTTTCTGCCTAATCCGATTAAACGTTTGACACTTGTCTGCCCAGCTATAAATTTCAACATGAAATATGAACTTTTCTATCCAATAACCTGGCGTCAAGTGGCAACAATTTCACATATAACAGAGATCAAGAAAGTGTAGTTTTCATTTTCACATACCATAGCAACTAAAGATTGATTCAGTAAAACAACAAAAGCATAAACACGTAATCTGTAATGCGTTGTATTACACATTAACACCATTAAACGATTATAAGTACACTATTGCTTCTGTATCGTAACTAACGGATGTAATATTGCGACATAGGACACTACTAAATTATAGGAAATGATGTTTGTTCTTCCATATTCAAAATGTACATTTTCATCATCACTAGTTCTCTCGGAAATAAGAAAATTAAGTATTCTTCCTCAATTATTTAAAAACCGTTGAAGTTTATTCTTTCTTAAAAGTTTCTCTATATACAATAAGCTCAAAATAATTAGTAATATTATGAGTTTAACACTGGACCAAGGGTTATTCAATATTTATTTGTATTAGCCATTCATACTCTATTTTCCAATTATGTCATGCTTGTCATGAGGCATACGATACAGTTGTACTAATAAACTCTCTCTCTCTCTCTCTCTCTCTCTCTCTCTCTCTCTCTCTCTCTCTATTGTATCTTTGAAAATTGTTAACAAGCACAATCTGATTAAAAATATATATCCAGTGTTAAACATGAAGATCTGCTTATGGGCAGGGCCGACGCTTCCGCTAGGCGAACTAGGCAATCGCCTAGTGCGCTGGGCTAAGGGTTTATTTCATGATGGGTGGGTGGGGAGGGCGTGAGTAGAAGGGGGCGCCAGATATCTGATCTTGCCTAGGGCAACGAAATGTCTTGCACCGGCAATGCTTATGGGTCATGTTTTGGTAACATATATTATTACCAAAATCACAATTTTATCGCCAAATCAGATGAAGTCATAAATGTTCGCGTTTGGAGACTGAACAGTATAGATGAAGGGCATGAATATGTATGGAACAATTTAATACACCTTCAGATTTTTGAAAGCTGCATTTCCATCGGCAAATGCAAAGGTCAACAAAACAGGACAACTAAGCGGTTGTCCTCAGATATTTACGTTGGACAGCGGAGATCTGATTTTAATAAGATTGTTAACACGCTCTGACTTAGTTTTGCAACGTGCGTAGCTATCTGAAAATTGCTTAGATTAGCTTGATCAGTTTGGCAAGGTGTCAATAACAAAACAGAGTTTGTTGAAAACAGCTTATTCATTTTGTCATGGAATTACATGCACATACAACACACACACGTATTCATAAATAAAACAGTCGCAGAGTTCAGAGGTCACCAGGTCACAAAGACCATTCTAATCCACATCGAGACAAATATCCTATATCAAGGTCATGTAATCATTGGTCAACTGTCAACGCGGAAAATGATTTATTTTCTGCGTATTAGCAGATAGAAGAATCGATGTTTAAAGTGTTATATTTCGATTGTAGATCTGACAGCATAACCAAAATCTGACCCATTGGAACTTACATGTTTCTTATGAAGCCGGGGGTGGGTGGGATGTTGATCCTCTTTAACTCTCCCAAGCAAATATAGCTGGTTTAAGTTGTTGAGGAACACCTTCGTTTACCGAAATATGTATTAAAGAGTGCATTGTTTTCCTTGTCCTCCCATGTATGCTATAAGATGGTGTTTGTTTTGGTGTTTTCCCTTCTACAAATTAAGTTGAATTTTGAGAAAGTTGATCTTTGTTTCGTTCGTCAAATAAGTGTTAGTTAAATTAAACCATAAAGAAACTGATCTGATTGTACTCCCTACCCCAAGTCAGAGCTTACTTGAGGTATTGCATTCTCTGTTAGTGCTACAGAGAACACTGGTTTTCTTCTCAGTTCAATTCCTTAACAAGGATCGTACTCTTCTCCCTTAGGATTATTGAAATCCCAGGGCTAATTTCCTCTCCTTTTTTGTTTTATTTAATGCTATATGTTGACCCAAGGTGACTTTGCTAGAGTCATTTGTCAGCATTTGTTTGTTATGTATGCAGTTTTGTGTTATTAGTTGGATGATGTAAGGTGCTGATGTATAGACAGCACTATCTAAGTCAAGGAAAAATGAGTTTTAGTTCCTTAATTAAGTTTTTATATGTAATTTTAAATAGAATCTTTGATATTTATTATATAAAAAAGATATAACTTAAATTTCCAAAAAGTGTACTTGATTTAGATAATTTATGTGTTTTTGTTTTAAAAGATTTCAAATTTATATGCTGCGGCATTTTCCCAAAAATATTGTCTAAGTGTGTTGTGTTTTTCCGTTGGTCATTGTGGTAATCCATTTCCGGTCTAGTTTGTTATCAGTATTTTGTTTTCCAAGTTTTTAAATTTTTTGTATAATCTAAAGTAGACTATTTTCGTAGGGATGATTAGAGTTTATTTTATTTGGTATAGGACCTTAGCCCTATGTTTTGTAGGCTGCTTGAGTGTGCCTTAGCACATAAAAGCTGAAAAAGAAAAATGTTTTTCACTCTTTGCTTGTTTTCAATATTAAAAGAATAAAGTAATAAAAATTGCCAGGTGTTATTATTTAGCTCAATAGCCTCCCTTACAAACCCGTCATATAGGGGCGGTTAAAATTGTTTCTTATAAGTATGTGTATTGTGGTGATTGTGGTAAATAATTTCATACTTAGCTGTTGATTGAGAGTGTATTGAGAATGAGATTGCTACTGTTAGGTCATAGCATTATTGCAAGGATACAATCAGACGTTGCCTTACAATTAAGTTGTAGGCAACCTCATGACTTAATAGTGAGTTTTGATTGAACATCTGGGGCCCGGGTTGCCAATTTCTTGCGACAAAATATTGAGGAACCAGTGCCAGATGTGATTTATATTCAAATTGGAGAAAATGAAGTGGGGATAATTATCCCATAGATATAGTAAGACAAATTCTTCAGCTTTTGTAGAATGTATATGAGACTCGGACTTGACGTGAGGATGTTTTTTGTTGGCAATCAGGGATTCCATGGAAGTTAACTGTGCAGTGATGGAGTGCATTTGAGTTCAAGAGGGAACCGCTGGTTTTGTTAAAAAAATTAATGACATTTGTTTTTCGTCATTTTTATTTTTAGTGAAATTTGCTTACAATTAATATCACAGTAGGTTTTAGTTATTTTATTTTAAGTCAGAAGTGACATTGACATTGAAAATAATAGTAAGATTTCTTTCTGATTCGTCACCATACAGTTATGATGCAAAATTTCAGCGACAACCGTTAGGAACATTTGAACCTGTTTCTATTGATTTAGTACGGACAATCGTGAAGAAAAGTGCACCAAAATCTTGTGAACTTGATCCAATTATGTAATCACTGCTGCTTGAGTGCTTAGACCCAATATTGCCTTCACTAACTGATGTTATTAATATTTCTCTCTCATCAGGGGAATTCCCATCATTTTTCAAAACTGCCATCGTAAAGCCACTGCTGAAGAAACCAACACTGGACCATAACAATTTAAAGAACTACCTATCAGTTTCTAATCTCCCATTCATATAAAAAATCTTAGAAAAGTTTGTTCTAACTCAACTTGTATCTCATTTGAATTAAAACAGTCTTTTTAGCAATGTACAGTCTGCATATCGCCCTTGCCACAGTACGGAAACTACTCTTCTGAAAGTATTTAGTGACATTCTCTCTGCTTTGGATAGTGGAATGATTACAGTCCTCACTCTCCTTGATTTATCTGCAGCATTTGACACAATGATATATTACTTCACCGTCTCCAGTATGTATTTGGCATTCAGAATATAGCATTACAGTGGTTCAAGTCCTACTTAGTCAACAGGTCACAAATTAGGGATCTGTTCTTGGACCTGTTCTCTTCATTCTGTACACTCAACTGCTCTCAAGTGTCATAGATCATCATTCAGTGTCGCACCAATTGTATGCTGATGACACCTAAATATACAAGTCTAGCCACCCAACTGAAATTGATGCTACCATCCATGGAGTAGAGAAGTACATTTCTGATGTGAAATCATGGATGACATGTAACAAGCTGCGGATGAATGATGATAAAACTGAGGCTATTCTGATCACAACACAAAATCTTTCTCATTCTCATCCTTTACCTCAGACAATAAATATCAGCAACACCAACATTAAATTATCACAGTCAGTACGGAACCTAGGCGTCACTCTAGACAGTACTCTCACATTGCACCAACATGTCATGAACATATGCAAGGCTGCATATCTTGAATTGAGACGCATCAGTTCCATTCGTAAATATCTTTCCGTTGATGCCACTAAAACATTTGTGTGTTCATTAGTACGTTCAAGACTGGACTATTGTAACTCAATTTTGTCTGGTTCGTCACAATATTTACCCCAGAAACTTCAAAAAGTTCAACACACAGCTGCACGGATCATCTTTAGAGTACCTCGATCAGAGCACACCTCACCATTGCTCTGTACCCTACATTGGCTATCAATTCGATACAGAATCAAACACAAAATTTGTTCTCTGTGCTATGTTTCACTGACAGACTCCAGTCCAACATACCTATCCAGCCTCACCCATGTGTATACACCAGCTAGATCCACACGCTCTTCTTCTGATAATCGCATACTCATTGTTCCCAAGGTGAAAACAAAGTCATATGGATAAGGTTCGTTTGCACACCAGGGCCCGGCGACGTGGAACGAAATGCCCATAAAAATTAGACACAAAGACACAGTGGTCCCTTTTAAGAGTGCTCTTAAGACCCCCCATGTTTCGACTGCAGGGACAAACTTAACGACCTAATCATGTTTTGCATGTTATATGTTTTCAGCATGTTTTTATGTTTTCCAATTTCATTGTTTTTGTCATTTGTTGTTCTGTAGTGTAGTTATATCATTATTGATGGTGTAATGCGCCTTTAGCTTCGAAAGATTAGGCGCTATACAAAGTCCTCATTATTATTATTAATTGAGTGGATTTTAATTATTCAAGTTGCCTCATACAGAGAATTCTAGTTAATATAACCGTGGCACATTTAGTACTTTAATATTCTCTTTCTTAATGACACAATGTGAACATTTCTAATACATTTCATCTGAATTATAGCAGTCGTTATGTTGTTTACAAGCTTAACCACGAATTCATCATATAATAAATTTTTACAAATATTTTTACTAGTAGGCGATGATGAAAGAAAAGGGTACACTGAACGGTATTTTGATAATATTGCACATTTCATCAGAGATTCCTTCTCCAATCCATTCCTTAATAAATTTTACGTCGATATTGATATACGGTATCGTAAGACAGCCGAAATATAACAAAAGATTAAGATAAAACTAATCAACCTTCTTTTACGAGGGGGTGAGGGTACCGGTTACATTGCAAATACTGCACACGTCACACTATGTCATCTAATACATTCTAGTTGCAATACTTTTCTTAATATAACATTGATGTTGATATCTCGTTGTACTTCAGACTTAGCCAAATATTAGGATCGAAATAGCAACTCTATTCCTTGTGTTGGTGAATGTGACGATATTTGGTCCTATACTGCGCATTCCAACTTCATCATGTAATTTGTAAAAGATTCCATTTGCAATCAATCCCTTGATATCTTTTAGATCAAAACTGATTTAAGGCGACAGATGGCAGTTTTCGCTTGCCAAAGATTAAGAACAAAATACTTTTTCTTCTATCAAGGCGGATGGTTATGGTGGGGGCCTGGAGTAGATTGTCTGGGCAAAACTGTAATAATTAAATAAAACTACACGTGCATGACAAATTTGGAATCATTACTTCATGGTAATAAGTTTCAAAAATTAAATATTCACTTGTATAGGGTAAATGAGAACTTTAATATTATATTTTAATTAATTAATTTAATTTAATAAATTTTAAATTAAGAAAAACAACAACACAGCAGCATAATGCAATCTGTATCATGTTGAGACAAGTAACGTGCTTTTCCTAATAACACACTATTAATATAAATTATGTAAAATAATATATCAGTATAAAAAAATGTCAAGTAGTGGCATAGCAAGAAATTCTATCTTTACTCCACCAAAACATAAGTCTAGGGACCCCCTCCCTCCAAAATGGTTGTTTGATGATAATTTTAGCTCCAACTCTCAGTTTTTGAGGATTGGTTGGGCGGCTGCTAAGCCACTTTGTTGAAGGTAACAATTGAAAATGGAAACTTTTAGATGACAGTCGGAAATGTCCAATATTGTACAAATTATCAGCCTCACCCCCTCATGGAAGATGGTGTGTGTGTGTGTGTGTGTGTGTGTTATTTAGATGCTTAACGTAGCTGTAACAGTTTTTCAGTCATATTGCTATGATGTCTGCAGTGTGGCAGTTTTAGGTAATGTCTAGTATTGGGGCATCATGCTGCAAACACGTAGCATGATGTCTCATCCAGTCAAATTATTCTGACACCAGGCCGGCCAATCCTAACACTGACCTCTTAATGCTGAGTGTCTAGCGAGGCAGCTGTTACTACCAATTTTATAAGAATCTGGTATGAAGATGGTTGGAGTTGTGTTAAATGATTGTCAGAATCTGGATTGTCATGGACGATACATCAGTATCAATGTACACTTGATCAAAGATTCAGTTACAAATTTAACTTTCAGATGATGTAATCAGAGAAACACTTCTTTCGCAAAACATCGTCACCCCATACCTCTGTAATATATTAGAGATGATATTTTGTTCTTATATATTTTGCTAATGAAGGCTGTCATCTATCGCCTCACGTCAAGTCCGAAGTGAAAAGTATCAATGGATTGATTGCAACTGATGTTTCTTACATGATGCTGTCGGAATGCTCAATATTGGACCAAATATCATAAAATTCGCCCCCTCTTGGAATAGAGTTGAACCAGACAACAACAATGGGTACCCAGAAAACCCATTTCACGCCCTTCCTCCTAAATTCATAAAATAGATAGAATTTTGTCTTAATATTTAGCCAAAAAAAGTTGTACTTTGTCGCCTTCAATCAAGTCTGATGTAAAAGGTATCAAGGAATTGATTGCAAATGGAATCTTTTATAAATTACATGATGCAGTACGAATGCACAATATTTAACCAAATGGTGTCACATTCACCAACTCGTGGAATAGGGTTGCTATTTCGATCCTAATATTTGGTAAAGTCTGAGGTGTCATGTAAAGCAATATATCAATATTGATGTAAAAAATTATCAAGGAATTTATTGTAACCAGAAAATTTTAGCTGACTTAGTGTGAAATGTGAAATATTTGCAAAACAATCATTACCCTCACCCCTTGTGAAAGAGGGGTGATATTTTCGTATTAATCTTTAATTAATTTTTAGGCTGTCGTACATCATCAATTTCCATGTAAAATTTATCAAGGAATGGATTGGAAAAGGAATTTTTGAGATGACACTATGCAATATTACCAAAATAACGTTGTCCATACGCTTTTCCCTCATCTTCACCTACTAGTAAAAATATTTGCAAAAATTATTATATGACGAATTCGTGGTTAAGCTTGAAAAAAAACATAACATACTTAGCAGGGAACCTGACTAACATGTAGATTATGTAGTCATGTGACTTGACCTACAATGCCGAGTACCAAGTCAAATTTCATCAGCTTTATCTCGTCTGTCAGTGGATTAAATATTACTCTGAAAATAATTAATTATCCTATCAATTTCATGCAGGTATGACGTGATGTAACATCGTTTAAGTTTGCTAGACCAGTTGGGAAGCAGCTTACCTATGCCGCCAATACACCTTTCGATGGGCAATTGACTCTGAGTCTGACCATACACCCCAACAAACATGTCGAAATATGGAAGGGTCGGAGGAATATCGGACTGTAGGTGCTACTAAAAACAGCCCCAAGAAGTAGCCTATTTCACCTGCAGTAAATGTTGCCAGATACATTTTTTTTCGATTCCCGCATGTGTACCTTTAAAAAGCAGCCCCAAAACCGCCCAATTTATATATTAAAATCTGAAGAGTAAATAATAACTAAATTCCATAAATTAAGTATCACTACAAACATTTATTCATCTGTAACTTCAAATTATTTCTCAGGTAGAAGTCGTCGTCGTGATCAGCAGATTCAGTTGTCGCATATATATATATATATATATATATATATATATATATATATATATATATATATATATATATATATATATATATATATATATATATATATATATATATATATATATATATATATATATATATATATATATATATATATATATATATATATATATATATATATATATATATATATATATATATATATATATATTGTTACTTGCTTAGGCTCGAATTATAAGCAGCAACACAGAAAGAGTGAAAACTAACAAGCTTGTATAACTTTAACAATGATTTTTATTAAGTACAATTATTTTCAGAAAATAAATAAACTTACAGTTTTAGAGAATCAAATCCAACATTAATCCAATATAGAATTCACAAAAATAATCCACTAATGGAATTGTAAGAATCCTGATAAATAAATGTTCTAATAGTTCCAGGTTCGAATCTTGACGATGTAATCCAAAATGGCTGACAATGTCACGTGATGCAGTTCTTGTTTAATTTATCATCCAAATGAATTATGAGCACATGTTTTCTCCTCCAAATAAATAATAAATCCTCTTTCTTCAATAATTTGACACAAAGTCCTGAACAAAATAATAAAAATTAAAACTCAAACATGAATACACAACTGTTCATTTAAAGCCCAAAATTCTACTGAACTCTTATCCAAAACAACAGTCTATATAACTGTTTTTTTTTTAAAGTAAACAAGTGATCACATGATTTTCTAGAAATTGATAGAGGTTCATGGAAGGTCACAGAAAGAGACTGCCTTCACTAAAAATCACATACTCTAGATATTTCCTACCCCTAAGAACTAAAAATAAAATGTTGTCCTTGAAATTAACCAATAGTGTTAGAGACTTGTTGACAATGTCCAAAGCAAGGTCAGGAATTAGATCCACAAGCCAAGGTCAAAACTTGTTTACAGTTAGAGTCTAAGTCAAACTGAACTTTCCAGAATAATTTCCCAATTAATGAATATTAAACCCTAAATGACAAATTTAGATTTAACAATTAAAAAATAAATAATTTAAATCCAATAGCCGTAACAATTTATATATATATATATATATATATATATATATATATATATATATATATATATATATATATATATATATATATATATATATATATATATATATATATATATATATATATATTAATTGAAATTACTCAGCATTGCTGTAGATGGGACAAATCCGTTGTAACAGATCCCGTTGTGCTTTATATAGCTTCGAATGCGTAACAAAGTTTCCATCATACCTTGCCCCATCCTGTTTCTTAGTTTCGTTTTAATCAGATTTATCGGAGAGAAAGTTCTTTCGACGGCTTCATTACTGTAAGACAACGCCAACACACATAAGGGGAAATGTCCCAGTTGTAGAAACTCAAAAACTCCGCAAGCGTCAGTATAATTTGCTACAGTTATCCAAAACTGCTCAACTTCGTTATCATTATAGTGTGACCAAGAGATTAAACTTATTCGCAACCACTGCTGCTCAGATCTCCCAAATTTCCTTCGTACAGAGTTAAAAAGGACAACTTTGACAGCTGCGACTTCTGTGCTCCAAGGACGACAGAAGGTGCGAGATCAGCCACAGATTCAAGCTGCTCAACGTTTGCCGGCAATCTCTGACGCAGGTCCCTTTGTAGCTCCAAAGATAATGACGACCGCGCTCGTTTATTTGGTCTGCCAAAGAGCCCTCAATTTTAGAGTCGTGCAGCAGCAAGATGAATTCAATGCCAAAGATTCTGATGTATCGTTTCTCGTACTGTGACCACTTACCCATGTTAAACTATAACTGAAAGTGATAATTAGGAAATAAAGAATGAACTACTACGATTTCAACCGATTAAATTTATCAATATTATAGCACTGGTAAAGTCATAATAGAGACTCCTCCCTACAGGCTGCAGTTACCAGCATATATATGCTATACTATACTAGCTTAATTGAAATGTGGAATTAGATGCGCACTTCGTTCTTCCGGTTCCGGAATTTAAAAAATAAATTGAAGTATGTGATATAACATCAATGGAGATACATCTAGAATAATGGATTCATTCCGATTTTTAAATATTATCGTCACTAGCGACAATTTGAAATTGAATGCGGATAATTTAATTTCAATTTAATGCAGCCCAAATTACGGCAACACAAATCAGAAACTAGCCCAAAAAAATCCGCAACCCGCAATCTAAAATTTTTTCACGCAACCAAATTTAGAAGGGAGCCCAATTGGGCGAAAAAACCGCTGATCTGGCAACTCTGTCTGCAGACTGCAGTATATAAGCGGTAGGGTCTAATACTCGTACCGTTCACCGAGCATAATCCGTGGTATTTTTTAATACTACCGAATCCAGCGTCCGTCTCGGCTTTAATATTGGAAGTGCGATGCAATCATCAACCGTCATTTCTACTATCCTAATTTTAACTAGATATTTCTGTTCAGGAAATTTATATAAAATTATCATATGATACAACCTGAAATAGAAGGCATGTTAAAGATTTTATTTTGTGAAATTATTTTCCAAATGTTATTTATCCCGTGCCAGAATCGGCTACTTCCGCCTGATGGAGTAATGTAGAAAGACTTTGTGACTTTTACGGTGAAAAATAAAGGTTAATTTGCCGGATTAGATTCATAGGATAACCGTTGGAGAGTTATGCGTTGGTACGTTGCTGTTAATTGAATGGATATGTGTAGTTTTTCAATAGTTTTGGTGATTCTGAAGCGACAAAAGACGCATGACAAAAGTCTAATGGAGTGGATGCTAGGGTCATGCTTGCACTTCTTGTGTTAATTTATTGTACCGATAATGTGATTTCGTGTTGTCAGGGATTGTATCGTACTTTATTGATAAAATGTCAGACTGCTGTGGTTTAAGCAACTGTTTAATCCATGAATTGTTTAAAGTGAGAACCCCTGTTTTTATGCCTAAGTATAAAAACTCTGACAAAACTTCCGCCGAGTGTTTGAAAATTACAGGTAAGCTGTAAATTAGTAATTTCATTTAGGAGCCGTTTATGCTGACAATAAGGTGTGTGTGTGTGTGTGTGTGTGTGTGTGTGTGTGTGTGTGTTACAAGTGCCTGTACATAATTGAAGTTTTCTGATGGGGGCGGGGCGTATTTTATTTATTATATTGGTTTTATGAGGAATTAAATGACTGATTAATACTGTTATTTGTTTACAGGATAGAAGATGCCACATCTTGTGATTCTTTCTCACATACCAACATTGGCCGAATCTGAGACTCGAACCCACACAGACAGAGGTGAGATGGCAATGATCCGTAAAAACACCATTTCTTGATAATGTATCTTTGTGTGGAATGGAACTTATTTTGTTAAATGTTTTTTCTTCTTCTTCTTCTTCTTCTTTTGGCTAAATAGCTACACTAAATACGTGTATCTTGTTAGCATACTACAATGCTAATAAAAATATACGTATATGTAAAATAATAATTATGAAAATAATACTAATAATACCGCTATATGTAAAATAATAATTATGAAAATAACACTAATAATACCGCTAATGCTATTCTGTTCATAATACATACATTTGCCATGAACTAAGTTGAGAGCTAAACTTGCCTTCTGAGGTCATCTGTATACAAATATCATTATATCATTTTATAGTATGTGAGTATGTAGAAAATTGGAAAACCACATCGTAAATACAGCTTCCACAAGGTTTCGGGGTAAACATTGTTAGGGGAGGAAACAAATTAAGTCCAAAAAATGAACATGAATAAAAAACGCCAAGAGCTATTCTTGACTTTAACATGTTTGAATGACAGGGGAAAAATACAAACAAAAGATAACAATTAGAAGAAAGAGTGAAGAAATCATTGAAAATACACACACACACACACACACACACACACACACACACACACATACATACATACATACATACATACATACATACATACATGATGCATATTATATATATATATATATATATATATATATATATATATATATATATACATACATACATACATACATACATACATACATACATACATACATACATACATACATTATACATATACATACATATGTGCTGCCGTCCGCCCAAAAATGTTGTATAACAACAACAACAAAACACCCACACACCCACACCCACTTACTTTTTGATTCTCTTGATTATAAATTAAGAATTGAAAATAAGCTCGACTTATAAGAATAAGAATATGAGCGAGGATACAGGGGCTGTAAAGGTAGCGATGTATAAGTCAGCCTGGCCGCATAATTCAATCACTGCGCCCCTTTTCTGATGACATTTAATGTTGTGATATGTAGCAATGCCTCAAAGCAAGAATATAAATTAGTTGAACGCCCACACATCACACCTACATCTCAAGGTGTGTCCATCTCTCTCTCTCTCTCTCTCTCTCTCTCTCTCTCTCTCTCTCTCTCACACACACACACACACACACACATATGTATATATCAAGGTACTACCGTAGCTATTCTTTAGCAGTGTCTGAAGAATGGCAGTATGTTCTGAGCAATGTAAGTGAAGGAGTTTTATATACATCAAGAAAGTGCTACATATATCGATTTAGTGATAATTTTGTCCGTTAAGGAAACAGTTTTCCGAGGGAGAGGGGACTCGACAGTCCAATGACGGAGTCCGAAGAAAAAGACGGAGTCCGAAGAAAAGAGAAGTGACGAGTGAAGTTTGAAAGGGGGGGGGGGTGTTGATCCTCGGTACTCTCCCCATCACATAGCTGGTTCGAGTTGACTGAGGAACACCGTCGGTTAGCCAATAGTGTCTATGATATTGTGTTTGTACTCCCTGTCCACCCATGAGTGTAGATATGGTGTATATGTCTATGTTATTTTTTATTTATTTCAAATAAAAATTTTGATGACGGTTAATCTTTGTTTTGTTCGTCAAATGTATTAAGTTTTAATTTACCCACTAAGGATTTCAGACTGATAGTACTCTCCATCACAAGTAAGAGCTATCTTGTGACATATATTCTCCACTAGAGCTGAGGAGAATATTGATTTCTTAACAATCTGATTCCTGAATTTAGGATCGTACTCTTTTCCCATAGAACTATTAAGTTCCAGGGCCAATTTCCTCGCCTTTTTAGTATAGGATTTATTAATTATTACCCAGTTGACTTTGCCAGAGTCATTTGTCCATTGTGTGTGTATTTTGTATTTTTAAATTGTATGGTGTAAGTTGTTTTTGTATGGACAGCACTATTTAAATCATATTATAAAGTTATCAGCTATGTAAAATTTTATCGTGACATTTTGAAAATTTAAGGATATAATATTAAAGATCTAAAGGTGCATTTTATTTAAATATTTTATGTGTAATTGTTTTCTAAGATTTCTCTTTATATGCTGTGGCATTTCCAAGATATTTGTGTCTAGTAGCGTTGTGTTTTAACGTTGTCTAATCGGTTATCCATGTCCGTTGCAGTTGTTACCATGCTAACCAAATTAGTCTAGATTAGACTGGTTTTGAAATTCCGGAGCAGTTGTAAAAGAACCACTCCAAAAATTCTTGATATATATTGCTGTTGTAGCATAAATCAAAGTAATGGAGAGAGTATAAAGACACAATATATTTCAAGTCATAGATGTGTAAGTTCTGTTCAGGCAAATTGATCAGTCCTACATCTTTCAATTAGGTTACTTGAAATAAAGTTTTAGTTATAAAATGAAATTTGATAATAGTTTAAAGTAAACCATTCAAGTACATATGGGTTGTTAACTTTATAGGGCCTTAGCTCTACGTGTTTGATGGCCTCTGATGAGTACAGAGTAAAATCTAGGAAGTCCAAGAAGGACGAGGCAGTCGGAAACGGAAGACTCGAGCAAATAGGAAGCACTGGAACATGGTCGAGAGGAAGGTGATGCAATCAGTCGTGCACATTGCGCTCTTTTCACTACTGGTTATGATGATAGAATAAATCCGAAATTAGACACTGCTAGTAAATTCCGTTGATATCATTTAAGTTGAATTGAAATTATCGCTCTTAATTTGTTTGATTAAATTTGTTATTTTTCTTGTCTTAAGCGACTCGTAATGCATTATTTCTTCCCAATAATCTTGCCCAGTTCTCTGTTGATATTCTATCTTTCACTCAAATCGGATCATAATAAGGTCGTTCCGTAGATAACGTAGCTAAATCCAATTAACTACCCCTCTTACTGAGAGTCATTTAAGTAAAATTCACTATTTTTCAACATTTTTCATTTGAAAGAAAAAACAAAACAAAACAGAATTAAAAGTAAAACGTATAAAGAAATTAAAACTGTTCCGTGTAGCATCGCCTTAGCTGCTAACATTACCATGTATTTTGAGCCGACCCTATGGTACCCGATATATTTGCGTGAACAATATAAAAAAAACATGTTTAACCGAAGAAGGATGACAGCGTAGCAAATAAGACCAATCTATTGGAAACACATTATTGTTAGTTTCAGTTTTAGAATACGCATTTTACTTTGTCAGCTGCTTTTTGCGTTTCCATCGATACTCCTCCATCCTCTACCTCCATTCCTTTATGCACATGAAGCAGAAAAGTGACTATACATTATCGTAAAACGTTATTATTGCCAGGTACACTGTTGTTGGTGTATGTTTTGTTTTCACTTTTTGATAGACGGACACACCATTATGTTTACAGCGTTAGTACCTGTTAAACCAGTCTACTATTATGGTGTACCCTACCTTATTATTGTGAGAGAGATTATCCAATTTACTTTGGGAAATAAGAAGCGCCCCCAAATATCCACGTGTACAAAAACCCCACCTAATGATAACTATAGCGCAGTGTGGGCTAATCAGATGTGACTTATTTGATATAATTATAGTAAATAAGCAGAACTTAAGGTAGTTAATGAATTATTTGTATTCACTCTCCACTAACCTTCACACCTCTAATAACTTTGATCAATCATCTAGTTAGCATCATAGCCCGCCGCAAAGATCCCGAGAAAAACTGTTATTGCCCATATCTACTAACACGAACGTTCAATATAGGTGCTCATGAATTTAAATTTATTTGTTTTATTTTAGAGGAAGAATTTAGAAAATTTGCTGAAGTATAGTTTAAAACTTACATTTTGGGACGTTTATGGATTTTTAAAACAAAATCTACATTGGAGAAACTGAAGGTTAGGATAATAACAATTACTCATCTTTAATATTCAAGTTTTTTTCTTCTTCTGGTATATGTATTTCCATAACTAAAGGACGTCAATTTGTAAAAACCTGTTTCCATTTGCAATAAATCAATTTATTATAGCAACTCTAGCATTATTGGTATTTTGTGAGAGGTAGATAAAATACACAGAATAAATATAAACTCAGAGGGGGTTCTTAAAACAATGAGTCTATTAATTCCTCAAAAATTTAATTCCTAAAGTTTTCTTGACAGAGGTACAACAAGGCAAATTTCTATAATTGACATAATCTTCAATCTGTATTATAATAATTAAAGCCTGTTTTATGTTCAGTGAACAAGCATCATTAATAAAGACACTGAAAAATCACAGTTCGGGAAGAGGATTGAGAAGTTTAGTTAAAACTGGGGACTGTTTATCAAGTTTTAACAACATTCACTTTTCGCAAATTTATCTTCATTTTATGCCATACTCGTCACAGTAACAATAATAACGCTGTCGTCTGCATGATGACATACCTTGCATCGATCGCTACACATGTCACATGATTGCTGATACCTGGGCAACGAGATCAGCTTATTAAAAAAACACGACATCCATCAGCAGATTGAAAAAAATCTATTTTTTTAAGTCAGAATTAAACTAGTGTCAGGCTTATATTGTAACTATTATATATATTTGTATATATCACATTGAAACAATGACCAGATTTTCTTACAAGGATGATATTTTGTGTCTGTGATGAAAATGACGCAGCAATTCTGTCGTGGAAATATTTCAAAGTCACAGTAACACAACCTGTACTAAAATGTAATGTCAAATGAAGCGTTTCATTTTTCATTTCCACGCTACGTTTAACCATAGGATAGCATCTCACTGATCCAGAAATCAAGAAGTGCGTCAGGTAACAACCAGACCAGACTAACTGTAATTGGTCCTGTGACTCTACAAGTACATAAGGTAGGTAAATTTTTAATCAGACCTAAGACTATGAGCGCTTATATGTTATTAGATTTATCCATCCTCCATGTTTGCTTTTGTCAATAAACTGTTGACACCGGTTGTCAATGCAGTTGCAGTCCTTTATAGATGTAATTAACAGTTATTATAAGCAAAGTTATAAAACCACTTTTCCCTAACATGTCGATATGTGTATATATGTATGTATGTATGTATGTATGTATGTATGTATGTATGTATGTATGTATGTATGTAGGTAGGTAGGTAGGTAGGTAGGTAGGTAGGTAGGTAGGTAGGTAGGTAGGTATGTAAGACATATGTGAATGGACGGGCAGTGATGGATATATACAAAGATGGATAAATAGATGGATCGGTATGAAACGTTTTTCCTTCATTTAGCTAATAAAAAGTGATACAGTTTTACTTTCCAAGATCATTGAAGCTTGCTTAAAACTAGAGGATTTTTAATTTTTTTTAAATACATATATGGAACTAAAGAAAATCGATTGGCACAAAGGCGCCTTTCTTTCTCTCTCTCCACGAAGAGCCATACTTGACTATTCATATATAATACTGGATCAAGGCTTCAAACCTTGCGATAATACGAGGTTGTTTACGTTCTTGCCTATTGAATATTATGGGATGTTGAGCGGGAGTGGTGTGAATAAGTGTGTTGTGTGTGATTTGGATTTTTAACGATGCTTTACCAATTTTTCAGTCATATCTCTACGATATCTGCAGTGTGTCAGTTTATAGTGATGTCTAGTACTGGGCATCATGCCGCAGACATGTAGCATGATGTCAAATTATCAAGACACAAGGTCGACCAGTCCTAATACTAATGTCATAATGTTGAGCATCAAGCGAGGCAAATGCCAGTACCATTTTTATAAGTCTTTGACATGACTCGACAAGGGCTCGAACTCCAATCTCCCGCGGAATGAATACGTTTTTGTAACAATTTTAATTATAAAGAAATCAGCACAAAACAAATGCATACACGTAAAAGATTGAAAAGGCGCTCTAAATAGACAAACATGTAGATAAAGAAATCTTTGTATTGCAAATAAATTACCTTAATTAAATTAGTTGGTTAAACGGTACTTTTAGCACATTATTAACTATAATGCTGAGAAGATGGGCTATAAATAAGTCTCTCCCCCCCCCCCCAGGACAAATCGAGGCAGCCAATCCACGACGATCTGGTGTCTGATATGGAAAACGTGACTTTTGGACACTCTCCAAAGTGAGCTAACTCGACTCCGTTTATTTATATTTCAACCGACTAAATACTTACATTGTTTCAATGCCCAGTGAGATACATCTTTTAAATATGGAACACAAACAACTTTGACCGGGTATATGCCCTTGTTTTGTCGACTCCTTGTACTAAATTTCGAACTGGAATTTGACCAATACATTTTCACACTGCTGTATTTACTAAAATAATATAAGAGGGTTATAATTTGTATCACATTAATCCCCGGCGTCGCGTAGACTACTGCCAAGCTAGTCATGTATGATACACTAAGGTGTGTGGTATTATAGAAAGATAGACATATTTAGCTCTACAATGATAACAAATAATCTGGACGTCTAAGTGGCACTAGAAATTACAGAGGGGGAAAAACTTAATTTTTAACTTGTTTTCACTCAAAATTCGCCCGTGGTCGGGATCCGAATTTTGTGTCCAGATTTTAGACTTGATGGCCTCAAATGTAAGGCAGACCGGTCTGAACTGCACACAGAGAGGCGAACCTGTGCAAAAAGTAGGATAAGTTGGTTTTTTTTAGTTTTTTTTTTGCACAAATAGGTATTAGGCTAATAGAAAATTGCTTGGAAGTCGACGTATTAGGATGTATTCAGAAATACACCCCACCCCCCCACGCATGTGTTTCCTACTCGCATTTAATGCAAAAACAGCAAAAACCTCCAGGGATTAATCAGTTTACCCTTTCGGTTGACGTGCTGATTTTAGTGGGTCGCTAGTTTAGTACGCTAGAATACTTAATCATATCGCCATTTTTAATTTTTAGTTATGACAGTTATTAAAGAAATCTGTAAAATGTTGGACCAAAGTTCTTTCTAGAACCAATATGCTTCCACTCTTTCCATGTTGCAAACTTTATAATAATTAACATATTTGAATTCGAGAATGATAAAAGATTTCAACGGTACCAACTATATAATGTATCTCCTATACTAATTTCAAATTGCATTGTGTATCGAAAAGAATCAATTGTAAACATTTTTTTTTGTCTCATAAAATGTACACACACACACACACACACACACACACACACACTATATATATATATATATATATATATATATATATTCTCTTTATTTTTTTTCTTACTTATTTTGCAATATGTATCATTTAATTTCAGCCTGCTTTTCAATGGTTACTGTTTGAACTAGGAATGCCCTGTGTGTGTGTGTGTGTGTGTGTGTTGCTGGAGACGCATATCAAAAACTATTTTACGTTTGATCATTGAAGCAATTATACATAACTTGTACTGTCAAACACAACTAAAGTAATGAAAAATGGACATGTTAGTCGTTATTAAAACAGAAAATGTATGTGTATGCTAGAGCACATTATATTTCCCTTTACCTTCATTTGTGCTTCAGAGACCCCTAAAGTTTTAATTCGACTCCCAGTTTTGATACTAAAGTTTGTTTTTTACTCAGTCTGATCCCCAGTTTTGACACCAATGAGATTTTTGACTCTCAGTCTTGTACCCCTAGGGGATACACCGTCATAACCTATCTAATATATTGCGATATTGCATTTCTGTACATACTCAAATGGTAATAATGTAGAACACAATGCAATTATATTCATTCAATGAGGCTGTCTGATACCATTTCAGACCTGCATTAGCTTCCTTTGAAGAAAGGCTGAAGAGACAAATACAAGTTGAGAAAACCAATTGTCTTTTCTTATTAACTAACGAAAATCTTTCCAGTGACCGGTCACATTTTTGCAGTTTAGTTAAGAATTAATTTAATGCTTCTGAAGTCCTAAATAACTTGTGACATTTCTTTATATATACTACATATAATGAGAAGCAAATTTACAAAGAAACGTCATATTACAAGACCTAATATTAGTCAGGTAGGTGGAATTCAGAACCGGCTATGTACTTTGCGTACGGCATTTATTTCCATACTTTGGATATGAAAATATCGGTTTGAAATAGTTTGGACTTTTCCATTAGTAATGTTTACAGTCAAGAGAAAAGGGTCGTGATATTTGTTTCAAACATAATGGAATTGATTTTTGTATTGCTACCATTTATTTTGATTTTTCAAACCCTTATATTACCAACAAGTTTTATTGAATGACTGAAAATGGCAGTAATAAATATTGTACCAAAATGGCGGGGCTCTCACAATTTATGTTATGGATTACCTTATATTGAAGTAAATTAGCCTAGTGATGGAATGTACTAATGCTATAGTTAGCATCATGTGGGGAAGGGCTATGAAACATCATTGACACGGACTTGAATGATTTTGAGTTAGTATTTATTGTTCTTGATATCACCATCCTTTTCCTACCGCATTTGAAACAAAGGGAGTTGGTTTGATTGTTTATGACTGAGACAACGGGAATCAGTTTGGCTATTTATGATGGATGTTTTGTGATCGTTTTTTTGTTTCCACCTATAGTGCAGGTCTCAGCACCGTTCACATAGCCTTAATCTTTTGAAATTTAAACTTCAAGCAAATTCTCTTAAAATAGGCACTTTTTTGGTATAACATTTTCCTCTCAAGAGAGAACTACTAATATGTATATTGTTGTCAACGTTACAGATTATTCGTATAAAAAGATTTGGGAGGTTTACTTATTCAGGAATTGTATCCCATGAAACATGAAGCAGTAGTTTCACTTTAATATAGGCGTATATTAATATATAAAGCCTATTTCGATTCGCAAGACACACGTGTCACAACGTATAAATACACGCCCTTTTTGTAGGTTATATACATGTACTTTTGCATATGTTACTGAACCTGCTTAAGCATTAAATTTTACTTTTTATTGTGTGATATTTACTGTCAAAGTCATTGCAATATCTTTCGAACAAAAAGCTGTTATCGTTGAATTAGTTTCCATGGAGATATAATACAGCGAGCTTTTACTGGATATTGTAGTACAGCTCTGAACATTAGGACACAGACTACCTTGCAGTATCGATTGAATATGAAGATAAATATAATGCTTTTTGCTTAATAGTTAAGAGCAAATGGACTTGTTTTCACATACACACGCACACATACATACATACACACACACACACACACACACACACACACACACATATATATATATATATATATATATATATATATATATATATATATATAGTAGTAAACAATGTACTAGAAAAAAGCGAGAATTTTTTTTTATTTTCCTAGAATATAAAGTGAAAATTTAAGAAAGAATTGTAACCAATGCGAATTAAATCCAAAGTAAAATTCTAATTAAGCTTAATCGGTGTTCCAATTCGATCAAGCGCTGAAGTTGTCGATGTGTCTGCAGTCTTGAATGTATTACTCTGTACCAGTGCCCTGATGTCCAAGATGTCCTTTTCTGTATATATAAATATTCTGACAATGATGATAAACGATGTAATTGAATTCAAATAACCATATCCATCAAACCCTATTCAGTGCTTTATTAAATAAAGATTTTTGTGTTAGGGCACGTTAATTGTTTCTTTGCTTATTTTTATTTTTTATAATATGGTGGGACATTTCTTTAAATAATGCAGGACATCAGGTGGTCGAGTGATCTAAAGCTCTCGCCTTTATTGATCACTGCGATCTTACCGCTTTCAGTGTAGGCTGGAATCTTAGGTATGCGGATATGTGAAAAAGCTTGCCAGTTGCTTCCCGAAGGTTGGTTATACTGGCACCATGTATAGCCTATTATGTGCTGAAGAATGACATTAAGCCTTCTACCACGAAAATAACTGGAATACAATCGCCCGGTTTCAGCTAGAGTTTCAATGATTTATCGGCACGAAATGAAATGTTAGCACTTGCGTCCTAAGCTGAAAGCTTATAATACTTACCTTTTCGGCCAGAAGGACAATATTACTTATACACAATAAATGTAGACTAATGAGGTCTGGTCACAAGAGTCGTATAGCTTAAAATAGTCTTTTCGACAATCGATTAGACATTTACATAGACAACAGCACAAATTAATTACTACAATTATAAGTAAATATAAATGATTCATGCGAAAAGTAGCAGATAGATTATTTACATAAATGAAATCATAAATGAATAAATACATGACTCGTGGTCAAGAGCACAAGCACGAAAAAAAAATGCATATAATAATCAACATATTGTCTGTGTTTATAAATATGTCAGCAATTAATTGAGTGAAAACATTATCTTTTTAATAATCTACAATGTGGTACACGCCTTAGCATAGATATGGAATTAGGAAAATGAGCGAACATCCACATTTATACAAAAACATCATTATTAGTCACTGGTATATAGAACTCATCACTATTAGTATTCGCTGGTACATAGAACTCATCACTGTTAGTAGTCGCTGGTATAAAGAACTCATCACTATTGGTAGTCACTGGTATATAGAACTTATCACTATTACTAGTCATTGGTATCTAGAGCTCATCACTATTAGTAGTCACTGGTATATAGAACTCATCACTATTAGTAGTCACTGGTATATAGAACTCATCACTATTGGTAGTCATTGGTATATAGAGCTCATCACTATTAGTAGTCACTGGTATATAGAGCTCATCACTATTAGTAGTTACTGGTATATAGAACTCATCACTATTAGTAGTCACTGGTATATAGAACTCATCACTATTAGTAGTCACTGGTATATAGAACTCATCACTATTGGTAGTCATTGGTATATAGAGCTCATCACTATTAGTAGTCACTGGTATATAGAGCTCATCACTATTAGTAGTTACTGGTATATAGAACTCATCACTATTAGTAGTCACTGGTATATAGAACTCATCACTATTATTAGTCACTGGTATATAGAGCTCATCACTATTAGTAATCACTGGTATATAGAAGTCATCACTATTAGTATTAGCTGGTACATAGAACTCATCACTGTTAGTAGTCGCTGGTATAAAGAACTCATCACTATTGGTAGTCACTGGTATATAGAACTCATCACTATTGGTAGTCACTGGGATATAGAACTCATCACTATTAGTAGTCATTGGTATCTAGAGCTCATCACTATTAGTAGTCACTGGGATATAGAACTCATCACTATTAGTAGTCACTGGTATATAGAACTCATCACTATTGGTAGTCATTGGTATATAGAGCTCATCACTATTAGTAGTCACTGGTATATAGAGCTCATCACTATTAGTAGTTACTGGTATATAGAACTCATCACTATTAGTAGTCACTGGTATATAGAACTCATCACTATTATTAGTCACTGGTATATAGAGCTCATCACCATTAGTAGTCACTGGTATATAGAAGTCATCACTATTAGTATTAGCTGGTACATAGAACTCATCACTGTTAGTAGTCACTGGGATATAGAACTCATCACTATTAGTAGTCACTGGTATAAAGAACTCATCACTATTAGTAGTCACTGGGATATAGAACTCATCACTATTAGTAGTCACTGGGATATAGAACTCATCACTATTAGTAGTCACTGGTATAAAGAACTCATCACTATTAGTAGTCACTGGGATATAGAACTCATCACTATTAGTAGTCATTGGTATCTAGAGCTCATCACTATTAGTAGTCACTGGGATATAGAACTCATCACTATTAGTAGTCACTGGTATATAGAACTCATCACTATTGGTAGTCATTGGTATATAGAGCTCATCACTATTAGTAGTCACTGGTATATAGAGCTCATCACTATTAGTAGTTACTGGTATATAGAACTCATCACTATTAGTAGTCACTGGTATATAGAACTCATCACTATTATTAGTCACTGGTATATAGAGCTCATCACCATTAGTAGTCACTGGTATATAGAAGTCATCACTATTAGTATTAGCTGGTACATAGAACTCATCACTGTTAGTAGTCGCTGGTATAAAGAACTCATCACTATTGGTAGTCACTTGTATATAGAGCTCATCACTATTATTAGTCACTGGTATATAGAGCTCATCACTATTAGTAGTCACTGGTATGTAGAAGTCATCACTATTAGTAGTCATTGGTATCTAGAGCTCATCACTATTATTAGTCACTGGTATATAGAGCACATCACTATTAGTATTTAAATTAAATTAGCTTTATTATTGCTATAATAAGAATATGTCACGTATATTCTTTGCACGGACCTAAGGAGAATTATTATGAGAGAAATATTATGAAGTTTATAGTGGCTTTCGAACCCACAACTCCTGCGAGAATAAGACACCTCCGTCATCTTACAGGTGAAAAAATGCTTTCGTTCCAGACCAACGCACAACTACAAAAATAGTTGCTTGAAGATCGGTTTTAAATGTGCATTTGATCACGTGCAAACCCGTCTCCGTAATTAGATATTTCATACATCGTATACCTTGGTACTGGCGAGGTTAGGATTTAAATTAAATTAGCTTTATAATTGCTATAATAAGAATATGTCACGTATATTCTTTGCACGGACCTAAGGAGAATTATTACGAGAGAAATATTATGAAGTTTATAGTGGCTTTCGAACCCACAACTCCTGCGAGACTAAGACAACTCCGTCATCTTACAGGTGAAAAAATGCTTTCGTTCCAGACCAACGCACAACTACAAAAATAGTTGCTTGAAGATCGGTTTTAAATGTGCATTTGATCACGTGCAAACCCGTCTCCGTAATTAGATATTTCATACATCGTATACCTTGGTACTGGCGAGGTTAGGATTTAAATTAAATTAGCTTTATTATTGCTATAATAAGAATATGTCACGTATATTCTTTGCACGGACCTAAGGAGAATTATTACGAGAGAAATATTATGAAGTTTATAGTGGCTTTCGAACCCACAACTCCTGCGAGACTAAGACAACTCCGTCTGCTTACAGGTGAAAAGAGCTCATCGCTGTTAGCAGTCACTGGTATATAGAGCTCATCACTATTAGTAGTTACTGGTATATAGAACTCATCACTATTAGTAGTCATTGGTATCTAGAGCTCATCACTGTTAGTAGTCGCTGGTATAAAGAACTCATCACTATTGGAAGTCACTGGTATATAGAGCTCATCACTATTATTAGTCATTGGTATATAGAGCTCATCACTATTAGTAGTCACTGGTATATAGAACTCATCACTATTGGTAGTCACTGGTATATAGAGCTCATCACTATTATTAGTCACTGGTATATAGAGCTCATCACTATTAGTAGTCACTGGTATATAGAAGTCATCACTATTGGTAGTCACTGGTATATAGAACTCATCACTATTAGTAGTCACTGGTATATAGAGCTCATCACTATATATATATATATATATATATATATATATATATATATATATATATATATATATATATATATAGAGAGAGAGAGAGAGAGAGAGAGAGAGAGAGAGAGAGAGAGAGATATGATCAATATTCGTAATGTACAGAAACAGGTTCTCGAGAGTACCATTGTTTATTTGTAATCTAAGTAAACATGACGGGGAAGTTTGGAAAATTCCACGCCTCACATCAGTAGTAGTGGATGTTTCTGAAGAAAGTCAGCACATTACGGTTAGCCAACTCCGTTGAGTATTGTTATCCACAGAGCGCAAATAACTAGTACATGAACAGGTCAAAAATTACAAATTAATGTGGTTTGGGTTTTACAAATCCGCTTGCACTACGGTCGGACATAATCAAATTTGGTTCGGAAAGCTGGAGTTTGTAATGTACTTGCCCGCAGGTAACTAAAAAATATTGAAAAAGATAAGGGAGATTGTTTGCGTTCAGTTTGCAATTTTCTATATTCTGCAAGTGTTATACTTTGCAATGTCGCTACACTACATCACAAATACCTTGTTGGAAGAATTTGTATATGTAACTGGCATTCGTCATTTTTTCTTTTATCTATGTTTTTTAAATTACATTGAAGAATAGTTTATTAACAGTTGTGTTCAAGACGCCATCGTATCTGTGCAAAAATATTATATTGTTATACGTACGTGGATAATGTAGTTAAAGTTTTATACATTGAGGACACAAGTTATTTAAATATATATATATATATATATATATATATATATATATATATATATATATATATATATATATATATATATATACTAAATTACCAAAAAGAGTTTCCGACTCTGTTAACTGCCTAGGGGCCCTGCATGTCTATGCCCGGGCCTGGGCGTTCGCCTAGTTAGATCAAGCACACATCGCACTTCTGTTAGGGTGAATTCTAGCATCGGCTCAGCATAGCCAAAGTGTCCTTGAGGAATTGCCAGTAGCTTCCTGTGGGGTTGTGTGCTGAAAAATGGCGTTAAACCCCTCAAAGCAAAAACCGTTAATCGCCTTGCATTCAATGTTTATATCATTCACGCTTTTCTAACCTAACCACAGGCAGTTTGTGTCTGAAATGATCTGAGCTTACGACTTTAAACAATCAGTATGTTAAAGATTGCTATGATGCATGTATCCCATATCAATGAGACTAGGTTATGAGTGTTTATAATGTAATGTTTGAGATTTCTTTGACACGAATGTTTGGAAGTAAATAACAATCGTCTCCGATCCATGGTACCCAAATATAATACCCACAAGCGGTGTTTATCATCCATTGTTCTCGTGATAATTATACGAGAACAATAGATCATCATAATCATCATCATCGTCGTTATCATCATGACAATAAATGGACAAAATTAAGTCTTCTACAATCATTCAGTTACATGTATAAATAATTACAAAAAGTTTAACTTGTTGATGTAGATGACGAGATGAGACTGCAAGCGTATCATCGAAAAACTAATTTAATTAAGCTGTTTCAAATGGTGAAATCATTTTTGTATTACAATAATTCAGTGGGAGGTTGGGGTTAAGTTTACATTTTAAGTGGATGGATACTTAAACCTAAATGAACTCTTTTAAAAAGTAAAACCAAAACATATACATTTGTTATGATATATTAAAACATGATCAATACAATGAAAATAAATGCTCCATCATCATATTATTTTCTTCCTTCTTCATAAAGACCCCTTGTTTATATTTTATACAGCAATGTAATCGACAGACTATGTATCATTCAATTATAAACACCTCACGCCTTTCTGTTGTTGCTTTCATTCTAATCACACGTCTCCCATCTTTATAAACACGTCATAAAACAACCTCAACGCGTTGATAAGAAATAGAAAGTATTGATAAAGTGTACTTTGACGACGCCTCGGGTAAAAACAAATAACATAAGTGTCCATGCTTGTCATAGATCATTTTGCACAGTGCCATACTGTGCGTTTAAAAGCACGTCTGATTTGAAGTAATGTTTTGTCCAGTAAATTTGCCGTACGCTATTTTTTTCTGTCAAAACTATGCAGCGGAGCTATAAAACTATTTAAGTTATCCCGGATCAAAGCTTTATTATTAGCTCTGATTTGTGCAAACAGGTAGAATGACTTTCAAAATCAGCCGAAATAAAGCGCCATGTAAATAAATCCGGGAAATAACACATTTTGGACATATCTATACAAGATTATAGCCATAATTAACTAATAAGGAAGAGAAAAATCAATGCACCATTATCTCGGAGTTTATGAGACTGCCCACTTTTCAGTTCTTTAAAACCTTGCACGTAATTTATCCATTATTACATTCCCATTTGATTTGATATGGTTCATTTTGGAGATCGATATGGATGTTCAATCTGAATTTCTTATCACACGCACAGGCTGGAACTATTTAGGTATTTTCATTTAAGTCCGTTACTGACGTCAATATTCTCAGATTCGCAAACTGAATTTTTGTATAGATTAAAGTATTTGGAAAGCGTAAAGAGGCGGTATGCATATTTTCAAAATGGATTTATTTTGTTTTTTCTAGACAGGGTGAAAGAGCAAGTATGATATGGCGTACAACGACGTCTCTGTCTGGCAGCATGTAGTTCTGTCTTTAAACTATACAAAACTGTTAGATACTGTAAGAAACCAAGGTAATATTACGTATTCTAAGAAACCAAGGGAATATTTTGTGATTATTACTGAAGCCTCCATATGTTAAGCTTTTATTTGCTCAATGTAGCTTTTCAGAATTTGTTTTAAAATACTTCATGCAGAGCAAGAAAGAAGGAAACGTGTGATAGCTATTATAACTAGTCCAAACAACACTCACACTGGAACAAAGGTCAGTCCATTTTTGACTCTATCGCCCTCCTCCTTGTAGAAAAAAAAAACAATTTGAATCTCTCTTTTTGGAGCAGTTTCCGAATCTTCTGGAGTATGGAAATTCGATAGGTGGCAACCTAATTATTCTTGGAGATTTCAAGTTTCACTTTGGCTGTCCTGGAAACCTATACACGTCAAAACTCCTAGATTCCATTAAAGTTTTCAACATTAAACAGTCAGTTAACCAACACACCCATAGACTTGGTCACAATTCTGACTGGCTGCTTCATAGACTTGATGATAATATTCTGCAATCCAGCCTTGTATTTCACGAACTTGCATCAGATCACCTCTGCATTATATGCCATCTCGACGTATCAGTCCCTAACCCTCCACCTTTATTTGCTACTGAGAGAAACCTCCGTATGATACATAGAACCAAATTCATGCATGACATCCAAGAAAACCTAACAACTTACTTACATCCTACAGCAAAACAACTCAATAACTGCCGCGTTCATTGCTTGAAAAACATGCTCCAGCCACCAAATGCAAAGTATCAATAAAAAAGTGTTCTCCGTTATATAACAGTGTTAAGAACCAGCATCGCACTGCTAAACTACATCGGCGAAAAGCAGAGAGGCTTTGGCTTTCCACCAAACTCACTATTCATAAACAAATCTATGAAACCGCTAAGAAGAACGTCACAAACATAGTCCATTTAGTCAAATTATCCCACTTCAGTACTTAGATCACGGAGAGTTCCAGCTGCAATGAAATCTTCGAGATAACTAACAAACTAATGTCAAGGAATAAATGTACACCACTTCCAACTACCTTCTCTGGTGTAGACCTTCCGGACCTATTTGCAAATTTTTTCCGTGACAAAGTACAAACCATTAGAGATTCGCTTGACAACACAATTTCAATTGCCTCGTCACCATACAGTTCTGACACAGAATTTAAGCGACAACCATTAGGAGCATTTGAACCTATCTCTATTGATTTAGTAAGGACAATCGTGATGAAGAGTGCACCAAAACCTTGTGAACTTCATCCAATTCCAACATCACTGCTGCTTGAGTGCTTTGACCCAATATTGCCTTCACTAACTGATGTTATTAATCTCTCTCTCTCTCTCTCTCTCTCTCTCTCTCTCTCTCTCTCTCTCTCTCTCTCTCTCATCGGGGGAATTTCCATCATTTTTCAAAACTGCTGAAGAAACCAAGATTTGACCATAACGATTCAAGGAACTAACGCCTAGTTTCTAATCTTCCGTTCATGTAAAACATCTTAGAAAAAGTTGCTGTAACCCAACTTGTTTCTCATTTGAATTCAAACAGTCTTTCTAGCAATGTACATTCTGCATATCGCCCTTGCTACAGTAAAGAAAATACTCTTCTGAAAGTATTTAATGACATTTTTTCTGCTTTGGATAGTGGACAGATTACAGTCCTCACCCTACTTGATTTCTCTGCAGCATTTGACGCAATAGACCATGATATATTACTTCACCGTCTCCAGCATGAATTTGGCATTCAGAATATAGCCTTACAGTGGTTCAAGTCATACGTAATCAACTGGAAAAATCTTTTTTTTTTATCTGCAAATGGAATACACTCTAGCCCAGTTGAGCTAAGTTGTGGTGTTCCACAAGGGTCCGTTATTGGACCTGTTCTCTTCATTCTATACACTCAGCCGCTCTCAAGTGTCATAGATCATCACCCAGTTTCTCACCAATTGTACACTGATGACACCCAAATATACAAGTCTAGCCACCTAACTAAGTTGATGCTACCATCCATTGAGTATAGAGGTGCATTTCTGATGTGAAATCATGGATGGCATGTAACAAGCTGCTGATGAATGACGATAAAACTGAGGCTATTCTGATCACAACACAAAAACTTTCTCATTCACATCCTTTACCTCAAACAATAAATATCAGCAACACCAACATTAAATTCAGACAGTCCGTACGAAACCTAGGTGTTACTCTGGACAGTACTCTCACATTGCACCAACATGTCATGAACATATGCAAGGCTGCATATCTTGAGCTGAGACGCATAAATTCTATTCACAATATCTTTCAGTTCATGGCACTAAAACACTTGTGTGTTCATTAGTAGTTTCAAGACTGGACTATTGTAACTCAGTTTTGTCTGGTTCGTCACAATATCTACTCCATAAACTTCAAAAAGTTCAAAACACAGCTGCTAGGACATCTTTAGAGTACCTCGATCACTGCACACCTCATCACTGCTCTGTACCTTACACTGGCTATCAATTTGATACAGAATCAAACACAATTTGTTTTCTCTGTGCTACGTTTAACTGACAGACTCCAGTCAAACATACCTATTAGGCCTCACCCATGTGTATATACCAGCAAGATATTACGCTCCTCTTCTGACAATCATATACACATTGTTCCCACTATGAAAACGAAGTCATATGGACAACGCTCTTTTGCATACCAGGGCTCGGCGATGTGGAACGAATTGTTCATTGAAATGAGGCACAAAGTGACAGTTGTCCCTTTTAAGAGTGCTCTTAAAACTCACCTTTTTCGACTGCAGGAACAAACTTAAGAGACATAATAATATTTTGTACCTTAGATATGTTTTTCAGCATGTTTTTATGATTTCCAATTTCATGGTTTTTGTTTTCTGTTTTTCTTTTGTGTATTCATATCATTATATATGTTGCAAAGTGCTTAGAGCTTTTAAAGATTAGGCGCTATACTAAGTCCTCATTATTATTATTATCATTATTATTATTATTATTATTATTATTATTATTATTATTATTATTAATCATGCTGTTTAAATTATTTTTAAAAATCAGTAAAAATTGCAACTTTTAAATTCGCACATCGGTATATGTCTGTTATTCGGTTCATGAACGAATATTTTACATTGATAAAATTATCTTTGTTTGCCTTCTATGTATTAAGGTATCAGTCAAAGAAAATTAAGAAGAGTGGTTTCCCATGTAAAGATTGTTCATTACGAGACCACATTAGGTCTCATTGGATAGCTTTGTATGTTGACACCTTTTTAAGGTAGAAGGCATGAACCTAATTATCACAATCTTAGCGTTTTTAAATTCACACATAAGCTAAAAATGTAATGTGGTTTATATTTACTTTGAGTTAGGCTTTGAAATTTGTTGACTAGTTGGTGACTGCCTGTCATAGTTAGACTAGCATTGGAGATCAAATACGTAACCTGGGCTTCAAATGAGCAGCCGACTTGGCTTACGTATTTACATGTGCCTGCTACAGAGGTAAATATCTAAAAATCTAGATGGTTAAGGGTTTCGAAAATTATGCTAATGAGGTACAGTACTAGTGAACTTTATTCATGCATAAGAAACTTTCTTTTAGCTGTCTTGTTTTTTTGGAAAATATTCAAATCAATTTGTCCTGCCAAAAACGAATGTAAAAAATGAGGGGTTGGTGGCAGTGTTCGTTCAGGAAAAAAGTCACTAGCTGCATAAGGAATTACCTTTAATACCTAAGTCAGAATCTTACAAGCATCCTTTCAACAAAAATCAATAGTTTTTATTTGTATCTTTAATGTAATATTATTATCGCTTTTCTGAAATAGGTCATGAACTTTCGCCTCCCCCCCCCCCTCCGAACAAACAAACACAGAACAACAACAACTATCCAGTGAGACCTTAGTATCTGGACAATTTGCTAATATGAAAAGAAGGCGAGTCGGTATTGGTGGGAGTTATTTTGATTGATTCCCTCTTGTAAACTAATGAGATGACGAGTAAGCAAACACTTGAGCAATGTTTTGTTTTATTCAAACACCAGTCTTGATTATTGAGAAAAAAATTCTTGAGTCATAAGAGTGCTCACTTGCACAGGGATAGTTTTAATTCGTGCCTTGGATACAGTCTAATGCTCGGTTTCTCAGATTACAGCTTTCATGCTGGACATGTGGGGCTGGGGTAGCGTCTAATTTTTAAATTGCACAGTTGCTAAGCAGCATCAGCTATACGATTGTAAACGTTAAACAGGTACTTAATTTGCCACTTAATTATGAATCGAAGAGATAACATATGAGGAACAAGTATTGATTAGGAAAATAATGGAGTCAGTTTACATTTTAACATTCTGTTTTGAAAGTTTTGATCGGGTTGCTCATGTATGAAGACAATACAGGATATTTTGATCTGATAATCCGATGAATATTCTGAGGAGTAATGTCAGATATTTACCTGAATACACAGCAGGCTGCAGTGCCACGGCGTTTTTTAAAAAAAAATATCAAAATTTTTCTTTACATAAATTCTTTCTAAAGATAATAGGTAAAACGGCCATTACCTAACATTTAGAACAGCTTCACCGTCTTCTCGATATTAAAATACTTCATAGTTGCATCTAACCGCTACTGTGGTCTAGTGGTTAGAGCGTCTGCCGCGGAAGCGGGAGGTAGTGCGTTCGATCCCGCTGAGTCATACCAAAGACTTATCAAAATGGTACTAACAGCTGCCTCGCTTGGCGCTCAGCATTAAGAGGTCAGCGTTAGGACTAGTAGGCCTGGTTTCAGGCTAATGTGACTGGGTGGGACATCATGCTACATGTCTGCAGCATGATGCCCCAGTGCTAGACATCACTATAAACTGCCTCATGGCAGACATCTTAGCGATATGACCGAAACATTGTTAAAGCTACGTCAAAAATCTCATCAAACAAACAAACATAGTTGCATCTGTAATATGCTTGATCCAAACCTTACAACTTTTCGTCAGGACTTGCTTTGTTTTTTTAATTGCTTGTTTTACTGGGAAGTCGGTATCTGAAGATATTTCTCAAATTGATTAACTGGACAGTTACTAGATACAGGCGTCATAGTGAACACTGTGTGGCCTCATCCGTGTTACCCTGCTTTGACAAACTGCTTTACGGCTTCGAATATGCGTACTGATAAATGTTAAGTGCAGAAAGACCATGCAAATGTGTGTGTGTGTGTGTGTGTATGTGTGTGTGTGTGTGTGTGTGTGTGTGTGTGTGTGTGTGTGTGTGATTTTAACGTAGCTTTAACAATGTTTCAGTCATATCGTTACGATGTCTGCAGTATGGCAGTTTATGCTGATGTCCAGCACTGGGCCATCATGCAGAAGACATTTAGCATGATGTTTTATCCTGTCACATTATCCTGGCACCGGGCCGACCAGTCCTAACACAAACTTCTTAAAACTGAGCGCCAAGCGAGGCAGCTGTTAGTACATTTTTTGTCATTGGTTTGACACAGCCGAATATTGAACCCATGACGTTCCGCATCCGAGACGAACGCTCTAACCAATTGGCTACCGGAGTGGTACGATGCAAATATAGAAGGAGTACATCTGTATGGTGCTTAGTTTGATAAGAGGAAAATGTTTTATTTTGGATATTAGCGCTTATAGAACACATCAATGGCAATGTACGTCAATTTTAAGCACTTGGAAATATAGAAGAAAAGAAAAATAAATATAAAAAAAACAGTCAAACGTACGCATGATATGAATTAAAAAACTCTCTTTCTTATTTACTAATGGCATGTTACAGTATGACTATACACTATGAATGCAAAGAGACTGAAACATACACGGGAGAATTAAACAAATTATATGACACTTTGTTTTCTGGCGGATTAGGATGTAAGGTGCACACGTTGAAATATATTTGAGATCCATCTCCAAATTCATTGTGATTATAACAGGTGTCTGATTTGTATGTTTATTTTTTCCGTGGTATTATGATTGGTTGTAGTCATAAATACAAAATAATGCATTTGGATATCTTGCTTCAGAAATACAATTTAAAATTTATAAAGTTTTTGCGTTCCGAAAGATCACGGTATTTACCCGAGTGGCACATGTGGAACACTCGATTTTTCAGTCTTTCTATAGCCTCGTTTTAGTAACTCTTATATTGTATGTATTTTTCTTGTGTGTGTGTGTGTGTGTGTGTGTGTGTGTGTGTGTGTATATATATATATATATATATATATATATATATATATATATATATATATATATATATATATGGTTCAAATAACGATGTTGATTCGTAAATGTGAAATGCATTGTCTGTCTTTCTGTCTGTCTGTCTGTCTGTCTGTGTGTATGCATGTATATATGTATGGTTCAAATAACGATGTTCATACGTAAATGTGAAATGTATGTATGTATGTATGTATGTATGTATGTATGTATGTATGTATGTATGTATGTATGTATGTATGTAATAATGTGTGTGTGTATGTCTGTGTGTGTGTGTGCGTGCGTGCGTGTCTGTCTGTGTGTGTGTGGTGAGTACCAGTGAAGAACTGAGTAATGACATATCCATTTTGTTTGAATGCTGTATAATGTCTAACCATCTGCGAACATCGCAGACTCGAATTTCCATCGCATAATCCGTCAGCAAATCAGAAACTACGCTGTTTAAAGTACTTTTCACTAAAGAAAGGAAAGCCAGACCAGGACGTGGGAGAAAACAACGCTGTGAGCGTTGATTAAACTAAATTAAGTTTATTGATGCAACAAAGCATGAAGATTTACCATTTTAAGATTAAATTTTGTTTTTATTTCGGTAAGAAAACATTTGCAAGATCATTTAGTTAAAAAATTCGCCAAACGTAATTTGTGCACATTATCATACAACCATTTTGATAATATCAACTATTGTTTAAGATTGCTGATGGATAGCTGAAAATGTATCCCTTTAATATAAAATGATTGTCTAGAATTGCGTGTTTTGCATAGGTTTAGAGTTTTTTTTAATGGAAAATAGTTTCCCAGATTTTCCTCACTGGTTATACTGCCATTTTAAAAAAGACGTATATCTTATATATTTTGAAAGAACTTGTGTTATACGTTATACAGCTTGTCCTTCATATAATTGCTAGTTTCCCTTGTTAACTCATACCTCCTGATCTTCGGAGGTAAATTGTCAAAAAGAGGCGATACATTTTGGCTTTGTTTTTACATTTTATGTATTTTGCAATTCATTCGCTGCATTTTCAGAAGCTGTATTCTCTAGTCTTGCAAAACATTTCTGATTTAAGGTTGGTTGTGTAGCTGAGATATTTAAGTTGCAAAACTCAAAACAATCCCTTCATTCTCATGTTTTTCCCCACATTGGTGGCAAAGAAACACAACCCCAGCTCGCCACCATGATGAAACGTGTGCTATTTGAAAAATGCATATTGCATATTCTCAACATAGCAAGCAATGTTCTGATGAACGAGAGGAACATGAAACTTTCAACAATTATTCCTGATATGCCAATAATACATTTTTCAGTTTTGAGAAGGGATGGAACAGGTCAGGTTCATGGAGGTCGAAGTGCAGAAACTCAAACTAGAACGACAATCAGAGTGATGCTTTTCTTGAAACTGATTGTAGAAACTGATTATTACAGACTAGGCTGACATGAAAAAGACTTAGTGAAACAAACTAAGTGTTATGATAAGAACAAAATTATTACTTTATTTGCATTTTTTTAGACTTCATTATATATATATATATATATATATATATATATATATATATATATATATATATATATATATATATATATATATATTCGTATGCATTTGAAAAATTAGCAATTAAGTCAGAACACATTATGAAACAACTGTTTTAGTTGCAAATACATCCCACTTTGTAACATGATTGTTGAAATATGTGGTGTTTAGGAAATGTTGGGGTTTTGTTTTCCTTCATAGTGGTTATTTGATGAAACTTGGAAACGGTTCTCAATTACGTTGAAATTTTATGTATTTTCTGGAAATCATGATCCAAAGAATGCATCCGTTGAAACGAAAGATACAAAATTGCACATTATTTTGATTAAAAATAAAATGACTGAAATAAAAGAGAGCACACTCATTTGGTTCTTAAAATGTGAATCAGGTATTGACATCTTAATATTAATAATGGGGCATATTCCTAATAAAACGCAAATTCACTGTTCTTTGTTTCTGAAAGAAAGAGAGGACTGTCTTGGATTTTTACCATCATTGTAAATCCATGTAGACATGTTTTATCGTATCACTTCTCCGAATTGTACGAAATATTGTATGATTCATGCACAGAGCTGTTTTTAATTTTTTTTTAAATCGAAGCTTTAGAAAGTGAAAGCGATTGAAAAGAGCCACTATTTATACCTGTTTATGCTTTTGAATAGAAATAGTAGTTCGTCAATTTGTCACATTTTTATTTTATTTTAAAGACGATTCAGAAGTGAAAAGGATGGTATTCCGAAGACGCAAGGTACAGGAGAGGGGACTTGCGGTAAGTACAAGTATTTTAAGTTGTGAAGATCCGATTAGTTGGTCAAACATTAGTCACTTTCAGTGAAATAACCTGGTACAATTTATGTGGTCGTTTTTTTTTCTTCGGAAGTTAGTTCCATATTTCAAGCTATTTGAAAATATTTCTGGTTTTCGCAAGGCATCACGTACACTACTTACTCGATTAACAATCGGTCATCGATCGCTGGCAGAAACTGATACCCAATTAAGAAGTGTTAATTGATTCTAAACATGATATTTATGCTTGCATTTTGAAACATAAATTAATCCATTCAACATAATTTGTAGACTTGGGCGCTCGCATTAACACGATCGAATTTAATATCTTTGTTTTCTTTGCGAACTATTATTGATCTATCGACAATTGGCAATCTAAACCACTTGCCACTTATCAAGTTAAATAAAAGTACTTATTCATTCAAAGATGTTGACATAGTTATAAATAAGTCGGCATTAGACGAGAAATAATATATAATTTCCAAACATCTAGGTCGATATATCCATTTGTTTATATCGGTGTAATAAAAGGGTTACTCGACTGATGTCTGTGTTAACTTATGACGTCTGGTGGCAGATTTCTGATACTTATTTTCTTAAATAAATCGTCTTACTGTATGTATGTATGTATGTATGTATGTATGTATGTATGTATGTATGTATGTATGTACGTATGTCTTTTTTCTTGTGAGGTGTACAGAGTCCAGGTTTCACTGGCATAGAGTAGAGTGCTTAGCACGCAGGCACGGTACATAACGACCATAGTGTTCAGAGTCAGCATACTGTTGTTCCACACTCTCTGCGACAACCTAGAGAGAGTTATTGATTCCTTTACAATCCGCTTGTTCAGTTCAGCATCAAGCGATAAGTTGTTGGTGATGGTAAAGCTTTGTTACGTGAACTGACTTCCTCAAGTTCGTAGCTGTTGATGATAATGCTTTGGGTGGAGTGGGGTGGGTTTGGGGTGGGGTGGGGTGGGGGTCCGCGTTCTGAGCTATCACGTTTGTTTGCTTAAGGCTGATGGTCGGCTTAAACTCATCGCATGCTTTAGAACAACGGCCCATCAGGTACTGTAACTCCGCTTCTGTGTGAGTGGCTAGGGCAGCAATGTCTGCGAAGAGCATGTCCTTGATGGTTGCTCCATACACTTTGCTCTTTGCCTCTAGTGGTGCGAGGTTGAACAGTTTGACGTCTGATAACGTGTGCAGGTAGATCCATTCTGTGGACGTCTCAAATGTATGCTTGATCAGGACAGCGAAGAAGATGCCGAAGAGTGTGGGGGCTTCGACGCAACCACGTTTCATTCAGGTGCAGATGTTCAAGGGGTCGGACTTTGAGCCATCGTACTGCACTGTCAATTTCATGTTATCGTGGAAGGATTGGATCATGTTTAGTAGCTTTGGAGGGCATTCAATCTTCTGCAGGATTGTGAAGAGTCTATCTCTGCTGACTAGATCAAACGCCTTGGTGAGGTCTATAAAGTCCAGGAAGAGTTTTTCTTTTTGTTGTTCTGTGTATTTCTCCTGCAGTTGCCTGACTTAGAAGATCATGTCGATTGAACTCTCTGTGTGGTACCCACACAGCGACTCTGGATACACTATATATATATATATATATATATATATATATATATATATATATATATATATATATATATGTTTCAAGGGTTGTTATCGTCGGGGTAGATGTGAGAAGATAAGCACCCATTCTCCTGGAAAAACCTCAATGGCTTGCCTCTGATAGTGTCTTTGACAACCAGATCCAGCTCCAGGTCTTCACGAGTGGCTTAACTAAGCCTGGCGAAACATGTTTAAACGGACATGGAGACGGGACGACAGGCGAGTTCTGGCGCCTGAAAACCAGATGCTTCGCGCAGATGGGGCTTGTTAACTTTGGGTGGTCACCCATCTAGGAGAAGGTAAACTCTGACTTCAATATATCGAATAAGATCTAGACATACCATTTATGGATATGATGATAAAAGTTTTCTATTCAGAGCCTTTACTATGTTACTGTTATTCCAGCTGGTGAAGAAAGAATTTCTTTAACGATATTTTTTAAAAAAAAGCAAGGGAAGTTGATTTTGATATCCTCAGTGGTAAGGAATTCCATACAGTACGTGCTGATGCAAAAATGAGCTTTTGTAATGATTGGCTTCGATCCCGGAATCTGGTTCTATGTTAGAGAAATTTATTGAGATTTGTAATGAGTCTCCCATGATAATTACATCATTGTTCTTAGATACAACAGCCTGCCTGTAACTCATTTTTATAATTGTTCAGTCTGTGAGGAGAGGGAGTTTGGGTGGGTGAGTACGCTGAGCAGATATTGATAGATTGACTATTGAGTAAACTTTGCTCGATCCATATTGATTCTATAGTATAACTTTCAAAATCTGTTTTTCTTTTGTATGTTAAGGTATTTGAAACGTACACGACTATCCTTCCACCTATCTAAACCTTGTGGTCGATCTCATCTTTCCAAAGAAACGTTTCTAATAGAGATAGCACATTCGGGTAACTACAATCTACAAACGTTTCGCCTAGTCCATTTACTGCAAGGCTGGGTTCATTTTGTATCGTACGTCTTCGGTTATCGATCTTTGGTAAGATGTGTCTCACATTAAAATTGATAAGTTGTATACCTTTCTTCATCCCTGAAGCGGAGATGTGGCCGTTTGATCGACCAGAGGCACGTTTCCAATAAAGAAGGTCATTGAGGATCCGTCCGTCATCTATCCGACGTTTATGACCCAGCCATCTGATGATGGCGGAGGAGTGTGATCATGCTGAAATCTTGGCATGTTCAAGCACCTCGTTGTTTGTTAATCAATCACTCCAAGTGATTCCGAGTATGAGTCGGAGACATTGCATGTGAAAGGTGCTCAGTCTTTTCTTTTGTGAGGCATACAGAGTCCAGGTTTCACTGGCATACATGAGAGTGCTTAGTGCACTGGGACGGTTTAGGTTTAGGGTCAGCATGATCTTGTTACACACTCTCAGCGATAGCCTGGAGAGAGTTGCTTATGCCTTTCCAATCCGCTTTTTCAGCATGTCATGCAGTTGGCTGATAGGCCGTCGCCTGTGTGCATCACTACGCTTTGTATTTCAGGCAGGTAGGATCTAACCTTTAATATACTGGGATACTTGTCTGCCTTTTCCAAATACCTCGCTAAACACCAACGTAGGCCAATTTTAACCTGGTTAGAGATCCCAGAAGTTACCATGGCAGACGACGGTAATAAGCATGCTGCTTGCACCACATACACTGGTGACAGTGTTTCACATATTTGAGATACTGTCGTTGCCAAGAGTTACAGTCAGGTAAACTGGAGCAAAAGCAAAATATTATATGTTCCTGTGTCGAGTTATGTGAGCTACCACAGAGAACAGCATCAAGGGCATACTAGTTGCTGGACAAGCAAATCACCAAGAACGTCAGGTCAAAAGTTTGCATGGCATGAGTGATCACTTTAGGGCATATTTTAGTGTTCAAATAACGGTCACTACTGAGCAGCGGCATTGCACCGTCGTTGACCGTGTCCGCTGAGGCGTTATCTGTTTCGTTTGCTTTGTGAGTTTCCGACAATTACAATTTGGCTGTTGACGCGGAAAGATAGCGCAAGGTGTCTTGTGCCTGCAGCTCGCCGCGCCCATTTTTATTTGCATTGTTGGATTAGTAGGGGTAGTACTACAGGTTGCAGATGCTTCAGTCATGGATAACATGGACTTCGTGTCAAGGGTGGGGTCTTCAACGTCTTGCAAAAATGTAATTATAAGAGACATGTAGCCTTACGACTGTCTTGTAATATGGTCATCTTGTTCTGCCGGCCATGAGGCAATTCCTGTCCATCATCCAAGACCTTTGCAAGTTTCTGTAGAGCTACTAGAATCATGTGGAAACGAGACATCGCTAGCTCCCGCTGACTCAATGTTTCCTTTTGAGCAAAGTTAAACTATTGTCCTGGGGTCTATAAGTGTTAAACCATTTCAAAAACGTTTACTTTTTAATTGAATTTTAGGTATTTTTTAAATTATTGAATGAAATACCATTTGTATTCCACCTAGTAATATTTATTTCATTTCTTTAACCTTTTTGTTTTACTTTATTCTTATCTCGACAGTTTCAGTTTTAAGTGTTCAATGATGAATTTTTTAAAATAAAATTTCAGTAGTTTAATTTTCTTCCTTTGCATTGTTTAATGGATTAATAATCACATATCTTTTAAAATTTATGATGGACGGCAGAACTTTATTTCTGATCACAGATGCTTGGTCTTTTAAGACAAGCATTATTGGTGGCCTATTATCGTTTGGAAAATAGATTCGATGGTTTAGTGTTTTGAAGGAAAAAAATATATGTACGCTAGTTAACGTATTAGTGTATTCTTTCCTTGTTTGTATCATTTCATATATGTCATTGTCATAAATGCCCCCTTTCAAATCGAACTGAGCATATAAATTAAAACGATTGCTCTTAGAATTCAATGCAAAAGCAATTACCAGTGCACATAAGCTCATATTAAGAAGAAAACGAATATTTGAGACATGTTTCAAATTTAAACAAAAGAAGATCCTGTAAAACATGGAATAAATGAATGCTAATCGTAGACGTCTAAAATATGTCATTTGCTGGGGTTTCGTTTACTTACTGAAATATAAAAAATAAAAACAACAAATAGTACAAAAACAAAATGAAAACACCAGATTTTCTTTATTTCCTAATTTATTGATCATAAGTATATTAGTCAGTGGAAATCACATTAATCAGTGTAGTATTGAGAATGCGATGTTATTGTGTCAGATCTATAAAAAATGTTGCTATCTCACCTGTTTACTTGCAATTATGGATCACAGAATCTAACACACACATTAACACAAGACTATACCACACGACACTGACGCTGATTGAGCTGATGCGATCGCCAATAGATTAGTGATGCCAATGACTCAAAATGCAGATGATACAACAAAATGAAAGAAAAAAAAAAAGATTAAGTATCATCCTTTTCAAAGCAAAATCACTTGTAAAAAAAATTAAACAGTTTCGAAGCGGCCTTTTGAGGAAAGAAACTAGCACTCGACAACTAGAATTAATGGACTGAAACAACTACCTCTCTGCAACACTTGTCGACAAACAGAAACATAGAAAATACGGCGATAGACTGACGTATACCGATTAATGATCAATTAATTTAATGATCAATTAATAATGATTGCATTTTTTTCAATTCTGTCGTTTTTTAAAGGTTTGTGGCGACTTATTTGGGTAATTTAATTGGTTAAGGTGTATGGGACATGTTGGCATTAAGACGAACGTTGGTCCTTAAGGTTTAGACTTTAATTTACTTGGCGTCAAATGACGGCTTATTTGTTGTAATATAGATAAATTTGAGTAAGATAACTGATTTAGGTGGACAAGTAGCAGCAATTTTCCACCACAGATGGCATAAGTGTGCATTAACACGGACATTGGTCCAATTATCCTCTTATAGCGTCGACCTATGCAAATGGATATGTTGACATCAAGTTTAGAAATGCTGACATTTCTCCTCTTATTAGGACTTTTAAAAAAATAATTACGTCAACATATTTTAATGAAAATTTCGATTTATTTTTGGTTTTTATCATAAAAGTGGTACTAAATACTTTGATATATGTTTGACACTTTCCTTGCATATTTTAACAGTATGTTTTTTTAAACTGCTCATCCCCATTTGTTAGCACCGATTTCTTAGTCAATTGTTTTGTCCTCCAATAAATACCAATACATGATACTTTTCGAGTGTGCTATCAAACTTCAAAAGATAAAAAAGTTATCCCATATCGTTCAGATATTGATATTGATCGCAACTTCTATACCACTGACACCTACAACTTACAATTAATAGTGTTGTGAGTTTACGATTAGTATTTGAACTACATTGCATGGTATGTGTTTGTTTTATTTTGTATTTAGCAGTTAGGATAGCACTGGTAATCTACGTATCGTAACAACATAAATCTATGTTGGTAAATGACACATCGTATATATGAAAATGCAGCTCAAACATAATATTATATCCTTTTTAACGGAATTTTTAGCCTATACTACGCTAATTTAGTTACATTTAATTGCTACTACAGTGTATGAACAAAGCCAAACAACTGTTATTCTCCAAAAGCAGACGATCGAAACAAAAAATTCTCCGTTGGTTTTGGAAAGCTGGGTGCATTTGACAGTATCAAACCGAGAAATTAGGAATATAAGGCAATATGGCAATAGTATTTTGGAATATAAGTGGCAATATGGCAATAGTATTTTGGAAAATAAGTGGCAATATGGCAATAGTATTTTGGAATATAAGTGGCAATATGGCAATAGTATTTTGGAATATAAGTGGCAATATGGCAATACTATTTTGGAATATAAGTGGCAATATGCCAATAGTATTTTGGACCAGGATGTTTGACTTTTGAAATATTTTATTGAAATTTCTAACAACCCAGACAAAGTAAGAAAGACTCATAAAGTCATCACTAGATTCAAGGATTGTTTAAAAGTGTCATAACTTTACCCCTTCGTTTAATAATGACATTCCACAATGTAAACAATTTAAAATACCAACCTTAGGTAGAATCCATGCCAATTACAGGGCTTGCATAATACAGTCATCAAAATGATAATTTTGTAAGGAGGAAGTTTAAGATGAGGGACTTAAATTATTTATTTAAATTACCGAGGAATTTAATTTGTTAAGTGAGAGAATACAACTGACAAACACTTGCAGTTTAAAGGTAGATGTATCCAAGAGTAGCAACTGTTTTGATTGTAAAGCAAATTTAGAAGATCTTCTGTGGGACACATGGAGAGAATGGTATATGTAAATTTTAAATTCTTGCGACTGCTCAGTTAGACTTGAAAATATAAAAAATAAAATAGAATAATATTGCAATATTCTTTAGAATTTTATTCGTAAATATATCTAACTGATTAAAAATCTAATCAGCATGTTAAAAATAGACCGAATATTCTATTTCTAAAAAATGTATGCGTAAATTATCGCTTTGGGTTCAATGCAAGAATAATTTCTTGCATTAAATGAAAACATAACAATGGAAAGTTTGAATGTATTATATATTAATGAGGTTTTGGTATAAAACTTATTGTATGTAATTAGTGATTGTGAAATTTGCCCTGTAATTTGCTTGGAAGTAGAATGTAAGAAATAAGGCCACTTGCTGGTCATAAACCTATATTCCATTTGAAAAGTAAGGAAGGAATCCACTTGTCTGTCACTGCATTTTAAATTAATTTACATATCCAACACAACATTATTAAAAATCGAAAGCTAAAGAGTAAACCCATATCTGCAATGCGGGCAGATCGATAACGCAACTCCACATTATATAGCGAGGCATAGCCACAGTTACGACAATGTATGTAGTTGTACAGCTTTCATAAAGTCAAAATGCCCAATTCATTCTGTCAAAGTTATACACAAAAAAACAACGTAAACGAATGTGTGAATAAAAGGGCATATGTAATACATACAAAACCACACCAGTGTCGGGGGAACGAGTTCTTTTGATATTGCTCGGCCTCACCGCCTTGACATTCCTACACCGTAGCAAACTCATTCTTTACGCCCACTTGGAACAAAACACATGTGATTTTGTCTATGGATTGATGGATTGGTTTCGTGTATTACAGCAGATCGCCACCTGTAGGTTATTTAGTGCTGAGGGAATTGTTGTCTAGCGCCTTGTCCCAGGATGCACTAAGGTAGGCGACACATGCTGATCCGATGGTAATGTAATACGTCAGATTTCCATGACCCAAGTTTATGTACATGAATCAGCATTCCAAATCCGATGATAATGTCATTGATATATGAACACAAATACAAAAATCTCACCTTTTCTAGCTATTGGACCGTATCATTACACTTTCAGTCATACAGTAATGTTATATTTGTTTCATGTCGTCATCATTAACCTTGGATAACAATGCTTTTGTCCTTAGCCTCGCATCGTTTTATCCTGCTATACATTCTTAACGCATTCTTTACGATATGCGTATACTAGAAACTGTGTCAAAAAGTTTTTTTTTTAAAGGGAAATTGTTAATTCAGGCTGTTCAGTTTGTTTTCCCAGTATAATTGATGATAATATGCATTTTAGCAGCAGAGATGATCTCAAACCCGAGAGTTTATCTAATTGGATTAGCGCATTTTCGTTGCTTTATCTTTGTTGTTAGTGTGTAAAAAATTAAAAATAAATTTGTATGTATGGTTTGTTTACCCATCCAGACGTTTCACTGAGGTCGCACCCTCTCTGCTGCTGTTTAGGTTTGAGTAATTAAATCATTGTTATATCAGACCAGCTGATATTTCTTAACCAAACATGTTGTCAAGATCTACATGATATCGTGATCGAGGGTCATGCAAATTTATCGCTATAAATTCATGTGGGGTGTGATTGCGCACATGTTAAGACGTTTTTAAATTTATTTATATCCATATCAACTGAACGCCAAGTTTGATGAATATTTTTTAATGTATGTGTATTGGCTCCATTAAATACAGCCAAAATATTAGTTATCTCCGATCACTTTAGGTAGTTGTGTATATCGCTGAGTAACATAAATGATTTCATTATGTTTATGCCTTCCTCGAGAAAATATTCGTTCTGAATTTGTTTGTTAGTCCAGCATGACATCATCGTAGACAACTCAATTAATAATAAATCCATTGAGTTCATTTACAGATGGGGCTTCATTAATATCGATGAAAAAAAGTCAATAATATTATCACCGTCTTCATTCAACAATTTTGCATATTCATTAACATCTTTAAGCACATCGTGACATCTCTGGTCATCTACGGATGGTGCCACTAAAAATAACTTATTTCAATTGAGCCATCTCATTATTAAATTAAGTTATAATTGTATCTTACCAGAGCGAGATGGGCCTATGATAATTGCTTTGATGGAATTTGGTAGTGATGGATGATGTTTGATTCGCTCTTGCTTTCGTGTTGCTGCGAAATCAATGACATCCCGGCTGTACAAATATACTTTAAAAAAATACGAATTTATATTGTGTCAGATGCAGAGCATCCCCTCCCCGGCCCCCACAAATGGAGTAAAACACTCATGACAAAAATGGTAGACATGCACTTACAGGTGAGTGTGTAAAATGTAGTACACAAAAGGTAAATATGTTTCTATTGACAATTCAAAAACGTTAGGTGGTGATATGACTGTTTCATTAGGACAATTGCCAGGAACTCATCTAGCATAATGTCCCCACCCAGTCACATTATCGTGACACCAGGCCGACCAGTCCTAACACTAACCTCTAAATGCTGAGCTCCAAGCGAGGCAGCGGTTAGTACCATTTTTGCAAGTCTTTGGTATGACTTGGCCGGGGATCGAACCCACGACCTCCCGCTTCCGCAGTGGACGCTCTAACCACTAGGCCACCAAAGCGGTTAACGAGGCATGGAGAGCATCAGATAAAGGTCATTGATCAAGCATGTCACGTTCATGATGTAGCATCTAAAAAACTAATTTTTCAACAACGGCATATTGCAGATATGAAGCTGATTCATTCGTTAAATTCTTTAAACATTTTTCAGAGTAGCTAATGGGATGGTAAGATCTGCGATGCAAGGTAAACTAATATTAGGGGCTGGTAATTGATCAACCGATTAATTGATCAACCGAGTTGTTACAGGAGGATTGAGAATATTGGAGAGATAGAGTAGCGATTATTAAAATCGCTGATGCAGCAAATGTCGCATTGTCTGAAAATTGGTTAGCACGACAGGCAATATGGCAACTTTGTTTGTTTGTTTGTTTGATTAGGATTTTTAACGTAGCTTTAACAATTTTTCAGTCATATCGCTACGATGTCTGCAGTGAGGCAGTTTATAGTGATGTCTAGCACTGAGACATCATGCCGCAGACATGTAGCATGATGTCTCACCCAGTCACATTATCCTGACACCAGGCCGACCAGTCCTAACACTAACCTCTTAATGCTGAGCGTCAAGCGAGGCAGCTGTTAGTACCATTTTTGTAAGTCTTTGGTATGACTCGGCCGGGGATCGAACCGACGACCTCCCGCTTCCGGGGCGAACGCTCTAACCACTAGATGGCAACTTTGTCTACAACCACCTAAAAAATTCAGTACGCGCATATTGATGTCAATCAGGCGCATACTTTTTTTTACCACATGATACCATTAAAATTTGTAGACGTCAATCACGCACATACAAATATACGTTGACTGTCGTTGACGTTCCAAGTAGATATAGAGAGCAGAACCATTATTAACTAATTGTGATAGCTGCATTCAATATTGAGATTACTTGTGCAAATTTTATAAAACCAATTAATGCGATCACAAAAACATATACCAATACAACGACATGATGTTTCAAAACAATCAGTCTTAGATGATTGTTACCGTAAGATATCTATATGAGCCTGGTTAGGTTGAAGCGGTAAAAAAGCGACTGATTCTGTTTGGAGTGTAACTACACATACAATTTCCAGCGTGGTACGATCCACAGGTAGACCTGCAATCTATAGATTATATTCAACTGTATCCTCAACGATGATTTTTTTTTAATGGTTTAACGCCTTTTTTCAGCACAGTATAGGCTATACATGACGGCCAGTATTATTGGTGGAGGAAGAACCCGGGAAAGAACCACCGACCCACGAGAAGCTACTGGCAAGCTTTCTTACATACACACATTGGCCGAATCCGAGACTCGAACCCACGCAGACAGAGGTGAGATGGCAGTGATCCGTAGCGGACAGCGCTTCACACTCGGCCACTAGGGGACCCTTAACGAGGATTTGTACGTGGACAATTACAAGTAAACCTGAAGATACACAATTATCATCGCCTTCACTTTTGTGAACTTGCGCCTCGACGTTGATTACAGTCAAGACAGGTCAGCTTCACATTTTAGCGCGTGTGACTAAGACTACTATTAATTCTATCTACGGTAAATTGTCTTTGATTTTTATTATTTCAATACTGCCACAGCATTATTGTGCTACAACTCACATAAAGATTATTCTGCCGTTGTTTTAATGTCATGATAAAATCAGCATCAAGATCAAAGTTGCATTTATTTCTACATCATCGCTAATAACTTCGATCTTATTGTCAGTAGTTTGGTTATTATTTTCTGTGAAGTCTATGATAATCCTTCGCAGCTGAGATATTCCTCTGCGAGATAAACAAAGTCTGACCACTCAGTTCTGTCATCATTAATCCAAACAACTGTATCAGAAATAGGTCATCCTTGAGGTGAATGATTTGTCATTGCTTATCCTTAGCTTTCATGGAGTTTTGTTCATAGTTAATACGCTCTCAAAAGCACTGACAGGAACTAAAACAATATCATTTAACACGAGATTTTGTTTCTTCCTTGACTCTATCAAGGGTCCTATTACATCAGCATCAATATACTGTTGTCGAGTATCTTCTGGGCAATAACACAACGGTACAGGTAGATCTGAATTGTTTCTTTGTATACCAGAAATAATTGTTGTTGAAGTGTATCACTAACTATCATTCTACTTGGAACTATCAAATCAGCAGGCCTCTTTATATTCCAAAAAGCATTGATAGTAGTTTCCGGAATTACTTCACACATTATTGCACACTGAACTTTATTCGGTTGTAGTCTGATTAATTTCTTAAAATCTCTTAATTCGGGATCAAACTATCTATGATCATGGGTTATTTCATCGCAATAGTCTACAAGCTTTTTCCGGCATTCAGTTGGAGACAATTCAACAATGGGCGCTGGTTGATCATGATGACAGCATATTAGCACAGTAGTATATTTTGTCAATAACCAATCAAGAAATAGTTTTAATATTTCTTTAGATTCTGTGTTTATTTTATCTCAACTAATAATTCTTGGAATGTATTTTTAATTCTTGGAATGTATTTTTCACCCATTCATTCAGAAGTCCATTAATCTCCTGTCATCGAAGGAATTTATGAGCAGTGATTGATGTAACCCAATCGTTTACTCGTTTCTCTTGCGAGTCTGTATGTAGGAATTAAAACGATCATATAAAACTTTTGAAATAATATGAACGCAGGAGGTAATTTTTCCAGAACCTATAGGCCCATTAAGATAAACTGTTTTATGTCTAATGACAGGATCAGTGCAGATAATAGCTTTAATGTTTGATTATTTTTGTAATATATTACCATGATTTCTTCGTCGGCGGATTCAGACTAATAAAATATATTTTTGTTTTATTATCCATTCACCCCATGATGTATAAGTGCAATATTCAATTTTTCAACAATTCTGAATATTGTTTTGTTGAATGAATCCGTAGCGACTCAAACAGGTAGATCAGGACATTTATTTATCATTGATAATAATTTTATTGAAACGTACGCGAACATTGAAAATAGTAAATGGTAATTTGCGACGACGCGCCATCTGTGTAGCTCACAATTGTAACTAATTTAGTTTCCTCAGACAAGTAAGCATTACTTCGACTTATAAATGTACCGCTCTTCGTTGTATTAGCAATTATAAAATCAAGTTCAGCATCGTCTATAATCAATCGTGTACAATGCTGTTTATGATCACATGATCCTCCTTGGGTAAATTTGCCAATCATTTTTCTGCCGAGATCTTTTGCGTTTTCTCCCTTCAAAATCGGTTATATCAGGATTTTCATCATCAGAATATTATTTTTTTGTGCTGTGGTCACCAAATTTCTTTCTGCGGACGATATGAATAATTCACTCACTGTCAGAAATATCAGTATTTTTTACATGAAGCATATATCGTAACAATTCTATTGTTACCCAACGTTTTCTGAAAAATGTTTGCACACCAGACATAATAACTTGGATAAAGACCCTTAGCAAACTTAAAAGACTCGATAGAAGCGAATCCGGTCAAGTCAAAATATCCGTTTATCGCAACTGTGGCCATCTCATGTGTTGGATGTTTTTAATCTTTTACAATATGCAGAATATTCTCCCATTCCAAAAAAAAAAAATAATTCCTGGTTAACACGGTGCCATATCAACCGAGAAAACATCTTTTTATTTTATGCTCAGCAGCGAATTACTTGATTTTCTAGTTAAAATAATATTGATATTTCACTGCAGTGAAAAAATAACAAGTGAAAAATATTTTTTCACTACAGGAACTACATTTGCGCGCTAATAACGAATTTTTTTGTTATACATTGATGAATTACTTGTGGTTTTTTTTTCTTATTAATAATCACTGTCTGTTATCCTTGAAACTTGTAGTTTATTTTTCTGGAAATAAAAGTTATTTTTTACCAATCTGATGTGGAACTAATTTTGTGCGCAGGTACACATAGAACAACAGAACATGTACGGTAAACAGCTAACATTACTGTAAGAAATCTGCTCTTTCACTGTGTCACAAACTTGAGGTAGCCAACGTATGTGAGCATAAAATAAAAAGAATATTTGCTTGAAACGAGTGAATAACGGATATATTTCATCGAGTGGATGAAAAACTCAGTATTTTCACGAGTGGCGTATCAACCGAGAAAACATCTTTATAATTTGTATTTAGTATATCACAATCCGCCTTGTCCAAATTCCATACAACTGCGTTGTATATCTTTAAGAAATTCAAATCGTGTTGACTACCATGAATTTTTTCTTTTTCAAAATGAGCATACAGTGAAGGAACGGTAATAAAATTATTTAGTAATTGTTCAATATCATTATTTGTATATTTCTGTAATGAAAATTTCTGTGCAAGAGGTTTCATTTTTTGTGAAGATATTTTGTACGATAAATATTTTCATTAGGTTGCACAAATGATCAAATTAATTTTTTTTTCTTTCGTATTAATACTTCCATTTATCCTTATTAGTTCATCACAGTACATTTTCATCGCTCTGACACAACCATACTGATACAGGATTGCTTTTACTAATGTTTCTGATAAAATCAAAACTATCACCTTTAACAGTTCTATTTCGTGGAAATATATTTTTTTTACTGCATTAGTCCACGCATTTACATTGTTATCAATACTATTTATCGGAGCTCCTTTAGATTTATACTTCGATTCTTATGAAATCTCTCCGGTTATTGTATTTACTATTATTAGGATTTTATTTCCTGATTCAGAGACGTCTTTGATAGACTCGCCGGTATCGTTAACTATATCTGTCCACTCGCTTATTTTTGTTTTTACATCTTAGATTTGTTAAACCGTTTGCATATATTGAGTTTGTGAAGTGTTCAATTACTCGTTCGGCTATACTATTCATTTTTGAAAATTTCATTGTCTTTAGATCACGATCGCATATATAACGCATAAATAACAAGATTCACAGGATACGCTCGTTCATAATATGGTTTATCAATACCAGTCAACATTCTTGGTCTGGAATTTCTACTCAATATATCAACTTTGTTTTCATTGTGAAGGAAAGGGTCATGTTTGTCACGGATACTCCAAGTATTATTGTCTCAATCAGATTATTCGTCGGGTCAATCATATCTTCCCTCTGCAAGTCAAGGGTTATTCTAATCAAAGTCAATTTTATATTTAGAAGGCTTAATCTTAATCTTAGATAATTTCTCAAACTCCTTCATGTTATAATTAAGACACACACACACACACACACACACACACACACACACACACATATATATATATATATATATATATATATATATATATATATATATATATATATATATATATATATATATATATATATGATATTTGCTTGAAACGAGTGAATAACGGATATATTTCATCGATTGGATGAAAAACTCAGTATTTTCACGAGGCCACGAGTGAAAATACTAGTTTTTTATCCAAGAGATGAAATGTATCCGTTATTCACTCGTTTCAAGCAAATGTTCTTTTTATTTTATGCTCACAATACATTGGCTACCTCAAGTTTGTGACACAGTGAAAGAGCAGATTTCTTACGGTAATGTCAGCTGTTTACCGTACATGTTCTGTTGTTCTATGTGTACCTGCGCACAAAATTAGTTCCACATCAGATTGGTAAAAAATAACTTTTATTTCCAGAATAATAAACTACAAGTTTCAAGGATAACAGACAGTGAGTATTAATAAGAAAAAAAACCCACAAATAATTCATCAATGTATAACAAATAAACATACACAAGAAAAAAGTAGTTCACTAACGGAAAATAAAAGGGAGGCAAGTATGTTCTGACCCAAAAATGTAGTTCCTGTAGTGAAAAAATATTGTTATTTTTTCACTATTTTTTCACTGCAGTGAAATATCAATATTATTTAAACTAGAAAATCAAGTTATTAACTGCTGAGCATAATATATATATATATATATATATATATATATATATATATATATATATATATATATATATATATATATATATAAAGCAAACAATATAAGTGTAAATGAATGATAAGCTCTACAACTCCTTGTAATAAAGCCTGTGTATATTCTGCGACTATCATCATTTACCAAGCGTGCGTTGCAGAAGTCTAGGACCAAAACCGTGTTTGAAGTGTGATATTGTAGAAACACGGTTGTGTGGTACAAAAATACAGAGAGCTGAAAAATATGCTAATATCATAAGAAACGCTGAAGATTATCTCGCTAGATTGTCAAAATAATCACATAGACAAATAATATTTATTTATTAAAATGAGTTTGAAAGACATCCAATTATCAAGGATGATGATTCATCTGGCGATGGCACCATCAAGCACAGTCGACTAAATCTTTTTAAAAATTATTTATACTAATTATCTAGTATTCTGTGGTTTGGGGAAGACATTTTTTTTCTTTCTCATAAATTCATAAATGAATATTATAATGGATTAATCAAAAATGGTTTTGTGATCGATCATATCAACGGCATTAAACGACGAGTCGGCATACAAAGTTAAAATCGCAAAATCGGTACGACTGGCTGTAGTAAAAAGAGAGCAAGATTAGTTGTAGATGTAGAGACCGGCGAAAAAAATGTATTTCCATTAATATATGCAGCTGAGAAGAGATTTTGATATTTGCTCGGCATCTGTAAAACGTATTGCAGATAATATATCAAGATCAACATTTTCGATGAAATATAAATACAAAATAATTGTCCTATAGAGCTGATGGGAAACAACTCTGTCAGACATCTTTATTTTCAGTAAATAGTTATTAAATAGTTATCTCGCTTGTTATTGTGTAATTAACATCAGTATTATTATTTATGGTCATCGTAATTCATTATTAACGATCTGTGTGATAATTAATATCAGTGGAATAACAAAATTCTCTTATAGTTCAAATTGAATGAAGGATATTTGTACACCTTTTAACTTTATCAACTAAGTCAAGGCAGAAAACAGTGGTCACTCGCTTCGGTTATACACAAAATCCTATGGAACGCCAGAGCTGTCTTAAGATGACAATTGTTATTATATGATGTGCAAATTTCTTTATATGATGTGTTTTGTACTTATATGATGTGCAAACTTCCTTATATGCTGTGCTTTCGTCCTTATATGATATGCAAACTTCTTTATATGATGTGTTTTCGTCCTTATATGATGTGCAAACTTCTTTATACGATGTGCTTTCGTCCTTATATGATGTGCAAACTTCGTTATATGATGTGCTTTCGTCCTTATATGATGTGCAAACTTCTTTATATGATGTACTTTCGTCCTTATATGATGTGCAAACTTCTTTATATGAAACGTCTTTATGAGAACCAAAAGCTGAACTTTCCCAGGTGTGCGAAGGGGCCAAACAGTCCGTTTACAAGAGTAATTTGGCCGACTCGGTTACCTTATCATCACCCTGTCAAATAGATTATACACAACTTCTAATCTATACAGTGATCGCCACCAAGAGAGAGAGAGAGAGAGAGAGAGAGAGAGAGAGAGAGAGAGAGAGAGAGAGGTATCCTGATACTGATACTATTTATCGCATAATATATTCTCTATGAATGTCATTCAATTACATAGTGATCTTCGTTAACAGAGAACCTTACCGACATTGTTAATTAAGTATAGAACGTTTCTAATTTCTTTAGTGGTATAATCATTTAAAGTTTCTTTAGTGTCAGCATAGGAGTACAATGTTTCTTGTATTTGTGATATCCAGAGAGTGACATAAATAGGTAAGAATTTTAGAGTTTAGAATATAAATGTTTTGCCGTATTGAGTAAGAGAGGTGTTAAGATATAGGGAAGTCCACAACTGTAATATTGGTTTTATCGTAAATGGAGTAAGAGTGCGAGAATTCAATCAAACCGGAATTACTACTAATGTGCAGTACATTTATTCTTATTCGCTTTGCAAAAGGAAATAATGCTTCAAACAACATTTTCTACAACAGCATACCATTTTACTTTTCATGCGTACAGACAAATCATTATATATATATATATATATATATACAAGGCCGGATTAACCATAAGGCAAAATAGGCAAGGTGGCCGGGCCCCCTAGGCTTAGATCTACTATTATCGTCTGATTTCACAGGCTGTGTTATTAATAATACTGTGACCATATCTATGGACATGGCAGGATGGCTATGGACCCCTGTGCTGGCTGTACCCAGGCCCCCCCCCCAAGACCTTCATCCGATTCTGTATGTATAAACTTCAATACAAAGAAAAGATATCAGTGATGTTTTAAAGGTCTACTAGTGCACTCGCACGACTTCTTTCGTTTATATTATAGATTTAACCTTCACGAAGCAATTTGTAATGGTATTATGTCATGTACCTCATCATTATTGACAATAATCACTAAAGAACATGGATTTTTTGTCCTTGGAGACAAAACGCTCCTAGCTGATTTGGCGCTCAGCAATTTCCGTAAGGCAATGCGGAAGAGACGCAGTGTATGGAAGCCATCTTCAAGGTGTTCACCTTTCTCAAACAACGAAGATGAGCATGACAATTTGCCATAAATTCGCTAGTGTCGTCACTATCAGCCATTATCATCACATACGCCAAACTTGTGGGACTTCCCGGCTGTGCGTCACTTTCTGAAATCAGATTTTTTACCGGAAGTGTAAGAATATTTCCGGAGCGTTTTCCGTAAGACATCTATTTTTGCTATAAAAAATCTTAATTTTTTCCTCTGAGAGTTAAAAACTACATCTAAATATGTACATTTCTGAGTTACTCAGCGAAAATATATATAATGTGTATTCGACGCTAGTAGACCTTTAAACAATTAGGTGCTAAAAGGAACAAATATTGTTATCTTGAATTCCTGAACATTATTGTGCACCAGTAGCATGTCAGATCTTACAGACTGACTTGTTTCAAACACTACAGAGCTTTAAATGATTTAATTTGTATATTGTTTCATTGCAATTAAAATTACCATTTAATGTCTCATTGATCTTCCTTTTACTTTTACAACTGAAACATATCGAGAATCTTATTTTGTGTTCAATTCACAGAAGATTAAGTGGCGTCTTTGGTATAGTTTTCTATAATCCGAATAGATTCTCTGTAAATATCAATTCCATAGTTTGACGAGGTCCAGTTGTTGGGGCACTTTAAATTCAATTCTTATTGACATCGTTCCTCCGTTGTGATAGATTGTCGTACAAATATTGGTCTATGATTGTCTTCCGAATCATCTAAGTCTATATTGCCTTCAACACCATAGTTGTCAGCATCTGCCAGTGGACTGTCAATTTGATTATTCATGAGCCCTGCTGTATACAGCCTTATCGGAGATGATCTGACTGTACGTAATCTATGCCGTTCCCAAGCATTTCGCCAAATGTTCTGCTTCTCGTTAATTTTTTAAAGAAACACATGATGAAGAGCAAAAATATGTACATCATTCATTATGTCCAAGATCTCCTTATCTTCCATGAAATAGAAAAGATCATAATAATAACTAATAACCCCTTCATATACATCTCTCCACAAACGCTCAATGCGCTGATTATGTGTACTTTGGCCTGTAATCATACTACCATGATTTGGTCAATGGGCTCTAATCATGTAGTCAGCTATTTTAGTGTTTTCCATACCTTTATCAGACCTGACCATTAACGGTAGTCCAAACTCCTGCACACCCCTTAAAAAACAGTTTAAGAGCGTTTCAGCTTTGTTATTATCTGTGCATTCAAGGAAGGGGATGAAGCGACCGAAGCCATCAATGCCTCCAACAATGACAAAATGCCATCTAATCAGCTTGTGATTAGTGTCTAAATGCCATGAATGGTTAGGTCCAGCTACGTTATACACTCTGCGATGTAGTCGTCTGTTTCTGCTTTGGATACCAGTTTCATCCAAATGATGTAAACTGTCCCTAAGTTGTGATCATGGTACCTGTTTGAAATGGATATTACAATGTGAACACTGAACATAAAAAAATTATTAACAAAGATAGTAGGACATATGCTAGAAAGGACAGGGATATTTATTTCAATATTTAACATGTTGGGAAAATGTGCTGTGAGACAAAAACTAAATACAACTAATCATTTTGGATTCTCGAAAAAATTTGAATTGTAGTCAATGTCTATTTACAGGACAGTGGTGTTTATAAAAAAAAAAATAATGAACATTTAATGACTTCAAGTTTAATTCCAAAAACGTAGTGAATGAACAGATTAATTCATTTTAATCACATATTCAGGTTCCCAACTTTTTATACACGATATATGTAAAGAATGCAACGACTGAGCTCTATATTTAGGATATCACAACAATGCTTTATTTGCTAGTAGAGTGACCATTCTGAGCATTTCCCATAAACGATTAATCAGTGAAAACACAATAAAATAACACAAACACCTGAAAGAGACAGTAAGCACTCACTCTAAAGTTTGCTTCTATTAGAAAATTAGGGAAACATATGTATTTTAGATCAAATTCATTTGAAACCAGTTATTTACGAACTATGGGGTTGAGATAGTTTTGTTTCATACATTGAACCCACATTGTACGCCAAAGACAGTTGGAAAGTAGACTGCATATCACACTTCCATACTATTGCAAAAGCCTTTGTAAAAATGTTTCAGCACCGTGATTACATTAATTCCTAAGAAACATCAATACAATGGAATACAACCCACAAGTGAGTTTTTGTGTGTTAACTTTCGGATATTAACAATGCTTCTGAAAACGACATTTAAAGCAATAAAATGTACGTTTTGTTACAAGTACGGTTTAAACCGTTCTGTTTAAATTGTCTTTAGAGTAATTTGTTACTGCATGCATAGTGGATGATAGAAAAAGGCATTTCAATTTGTCAATCTGTGTATCTGACTGGTGGGTAAAAGCTTAAAGAATCATGTAGACCCAAAATATCCGATTGCTTAACAAAATCAACTATTCTGATTGAATCCTTGCCTTCAATTATAACGTATTGGCATATTGAGAAAGGTTACACGGAGGCTATATACATGATCAAGAAAAGTATTACGTGGCGGCCATTCATTCTAATCAGCAAACAACTTTTCGCATATGTTTTTTAATAAACATCAAATTCAGTAACTAAAGCAAGGAGTCTAAAAAGAAAACGTAAGCTGAAAAAGATAGATATGTGAATCTGATTACCTTGACAGTATGTCCGATGAATAACCTTTTTCTACAATTAGAGCGTGAACACCATACGATTTGATATTCAGTTATCACCATTGGCTAATACAATGCACTTGGAACCTTTATTTTAGTTTTGCATATTTTCTGTTATACAAATTAATTTAGATTTTTTTGGTACTAAATTACCAATTTACTAAGTCTCTTAACTTTTATGGCAATGTAAATTGTCCTTTGCAAACTTGTTTAGGAAGTAAATGTCGTGGCTTAATTTATTCCATCCAGATAGAGCAAGGCACATGACTTTCCATCAGAGCTTCAGTAAACCCAAAGGAATGATTGTTTGAGATAAATAAATTGTGAAAATTAAACACATGAAATGGTTTGTCTTAGAGTACCCATATGTCAGTGGCTATTTTACGTGTTATAAAAGTGTAATCAAAACAATATTAACTAATAACAGAAACCTTCATATTTCTATGATACAAGATTTGTCTTATCATTGCTTCACCACAACGTGGGAATTCTCCTATTATTTCATTAACGGAGAAGTCTAGCGTTTCATCATTGACATCCGAGAAGTCAATACTACTGAGGTTGTATTGTCTCATTCTTTGATATACAGTAGTTTCTGAAACAGACTGTGTTGTTGATATTCATAACTGTAAATCCTGCTTCGAGATGCCTTTCAATACCACTGTAAGAATCTGAATTCACTTGCTTAAGAACATTAGACATCGAGCCAGCCATTTTAGAGTATTTCACTGGCTTTTCATAGCTCGCCAACTTCACGCGCCTGCGCAAGTTCCGGTTTTTCTTCTCATTATAATGGAGCTCCATATAAAGACGAAAGTACCGCATATAAAGACGTTTGCAGATCATATAAGGGCGAAAGCACATCATATAAAGAAGTTTGCACATCATATAATATGGAACGCCAGAGCTGTCTTAAGATAACAATTGTTATTATATGATGTGCAAACGTCTTTATATGATGTCCTTTTGTACTTATATGATGTGCAAACTTTTTTATATGATGTGCAAACTTCTTTATATGATGTGCTTTCGTCCTTACATGATGTGCAAACTTCGTTATATGATGTGCTTTCGTCCTTATATGATGTGCAAACTTATTTATATGATGTGCTTTTGTACTTATATGATGTGCTTTTGTACTTATATGATGTGCAAACTTCTTTATATGATGTGCTTTCGTCCATATATAATGTGCAAACTTTTTTATATGCTGTTCTTTCGTCCTTATATTATGGAACGCCAGAGCTGTCTTAAGATAACAATTGTTATTATATGATCGTCCTTATATGATGTGCAAACTTCGTTATATGATGTGCTTTCGTCCTTATATGATGTGCAAACTTCTTTATATGATGTGCTTTTGTACTTATATGATGTGCAAACTTCTTTATACGATGTGCTTTCGTCCATATATAATGTGCAAACTTCTTTATATGCTGTTCTTTCGTCCTTATATAATGTGCAAACTTTTTTATATGCTGTTCTTTCGTCCTTATATGATCTGCAAACTTCTTTATATGATGTGCAAACGTCTTAATATGATGTGCTTTTGTACTTATATGATGTGCAAACTTCTTTATATGATGTGCAAACTTCTTTATATGATGTGCTTTCGTCCTTATATGATGTGCAAACTTCGTTATATGATGTGCTTTCGTCCTTATATGATGTGCAAACTTCTTTATATGATGTGCTTTCGTCCTTATATGATGTGCAAACTTCGTTATATGATGTGCTTTCGTCCTTATATGATGTGCAAACTTCTTTATATGATGTGCTTTTGTACTTATATGATGTGCAAACTTCTTTATACGATGTGCTTTCGTCCATATATAATGTGCAAACTTCTTTATATGCTGTTCTTTCGTCCTTATATAATGTGCAAACTTTTTTATATGCTGTTCTTTCGTCCTTATATGATCTGCAAACTTCTTTATATGCGGTACTTTCGTCTTTATATGGAACTCCATTATAATGAGAAGCAAAACCGGAACTTGCGCAAGCGCGTGAAATTGGCGAGCTATGAAAAGCCAGTGAAATACTCTAAAATGGCTGGCTCGATGTCTAATGTTCTTAAGCAAGTGAATTCAGATTCTTACAGTGGTATTGAAAGGCATCTCGAAGCAGGATTTACAGTTATGAATATCAACAACACAGTCTGTTTCAGAAACTACTGTATATCGAAGAATGAGACAATACAACCTCAGTAGTATTGACTTCTCGGATGTCAATGATGAAACGCTAGACTTCTCCGTTAATGAAATAATAGGAGAATTCCCACGTTGTGGTGAAGCAATGATAAGACAAATCTTGTATCATAGAAATATGAAGGTTTCTGTTATTAGTTAATATTGTTTTGATTACATTTTTATAACACGTAAAATAGCCACTGACATATGGGTACTCTAAAACAAACCATTTCATGTGTTTAATTTTCACAATTTATTTATCTCAAACAATCATTCCTTTGGGTTTACTGAAGCTTTGATGGAAAGTCATGTGCCTTGCTCTATCTGGATGGAATAAATTAAGCCACGACATTTACTTCCTAAACAAGTTTGCAAAGGACTATTTACATTGCCATAAAAGTTAAGAGACTTAGTAAATTGGTAATTTAGTACCTAAAAAATCTAAATTAATTTGTATAACAGAAAATATGCAAAACTAAAATAAAGGTTCCAAGTACATTGTATTAGCTAATGGTGATAACTGAATATCAAATCGTATGGTGTTCACGCTCTAATTGTAGAAAAAGGTTATTCATCGGACATACTGTCAAGGTAATCAGATTCACATATCTATCTTTTTCAGCTTACGTTTTCTTTTTAGACTCCTTGCTTTAGTTACTGAATTTGATGTTTATTAAAAAACATATGCGAAAAGTTGTTTGCTGATTAGAATGAATGGCCGCCACGTAATACTTTTCTTGATCATGTATATAGCCTCCGTGTAACCTTTCTCATTATGCCAATACGTTATAATTGAAGGCAAGGATTCAATCAGAATAGTTGATTTTGTTAAGCAATCGGATATTTTAGGTCTACATGATTCTTTAAGCTTTTACCCACCAGTCAGATACACAGATTGACAAATTGAAATGCCTTTTTCTATCATCCACTATGCATGCAGTAACAAATTACTCTAAAGACAATTTAAACAGAACGGTTTAAACCGTACTTGTAACAAAACGTACATTTTATTGCTTTAAATGTCGTTTTCAGAAGCATTGTTAATATCCGAAAGTTAACACACAAAAACCCACTTGTGGGTTGTATTCCATTGTATTGATGTTTCTTAGGAATTAATGTAATCACGGTGCTGAAACATTTTTACAAAGGCTTTTGCAATAGTATGGAAGTGTGATATGCAGTCTACTTTCCAATTGTCTTTGGCGTACAATGTGGGTTCAATGTATAAAACAAAACTATCTCAACCCCATAGTTCGTAAATAACTGGTTTCAAATGAATTTGATCTAAAATACATATGTTTCCATAATTTTCTAATAGAAGCAAACTTTAGAGTGAGTGCTTACTGTCTCTTTCAGGTGTTTGTGTTATTTTATTGTGTTTTCACTGATTAATCGTTTATGGGAAATGCTCAGAATGGTCACTCTACTAGCAAATAAAGCATTGTTGTGATATCCTAAATATAGAGCTCAGTCGTTGCATTCTTTACATATATCGTGTATAAAAAGTTGGGAACCTGAATATGTGATTAAAATGAATTAAACTGTTCATTCACTACGTTTTTGGAATTAAACTTGAAGTCATTAAATGTTCATTAATTTTTTTTTTTTATATTGCGGTTGGTGTGCATGAAATGGAAAAACCTAGATACCCTCTTAATCTCTAAAGTTTCGCTTAGGGATTTGCCGGCGGGTGGGTGGTGTGATGTGTTTCAAAGCAGAAGCCTCCAAAAAAAAAATAGTAGCTGATGTGAGCTCTCAATCTCACTGATGGGTACACCACACAAGAATATTCAGAAAGAATGTCAATATTAAAAAATGTCCGCCATAAGAAAGGCCTTGTAAAGGGACTCCATGGAGCTGTAAATGCTGACAAATAAAGTTAATGATAACCGCTCATCATAGCTATTATATATATATATATATATATATATATATATATATATATATATATATATATATATATATATATATATATATATATATATATATATATATATATAATGTATTCTTAATAAAAACGGATCATGACATTGTAGATAAACGGATTATCCATACATACTATATTTGCTATTATGTAATTTTTATTTTTTTCATTGAGATTTTAATTGTTTTGAGTGCCATTTATCCCATTAAATTTGATGAAGATGTTTGATAATTTGAAAAATTATGTGTATTATACTCATCAATATGAAGACATAGTTTGATAATTTGAAACATTATCGGTAAAATACCCATCAATGTGAAGAAAATTATTCAGATTGTAATATTTATTCAGCTTATAATTATTTATTTATATAGTCTCGCCACAATTCATTTAGTTGTTTCTGTGTCAACACAAATTCTTCATTGTCATATACATCGATAATTATATCGACACAAAATTGTTCTGGGGGCAGTGTACAGTTTTTTTTTTCCTTTTCCTGACGGCATTGTCAAGTATCTCTTTTTTGTGTGCAGAAAAACCTTCACGCATTGGTACATCATAAAATATCTTTTTGATTCATTTCTAAATCGCTAACCTCGTCTCTATAAAATATCTTTTTGATTCATTTCTAAATCGCTAACCTCGTCTCTATAAAATATCTTTATGATTAAAAATCGTTAAGATTTTACGTTGAGGTTCAACTTTAAAGTTCCATGTCTTAAATTAAGCAATTGCCCGTCCTAGTCAGTAAATTTGAAATGTATTCTTGATAATAACGGATTATGACATCATAGATAATCCGAGTTAATGGGTTCTTGTTCAATCAAATATCTAGTATGAATTCGCAGAATAAATGTATGTGAAAGATATCCTTGATGAGCTTGGTTTGATTCTTGAAGCTTTGCTTGAGAGCTGCCATCAATTCCGTCACTATAAACTGCCTCAATGCAGACATCATAGCGATATGACTCAAAAATTGTTAAAGCTACGTTAAAAGGCCTAATGAAGCAAGCAAGCAAACAAACAAATAAAAGTACGTCGTCGTTAAGTCCTGGTAATATAAATGTTGGTAGATAGTTTTCAGTTTTTAAAAAAAAAATAATAATCAAGAAATATTTTTCTTCATTGATATAAAGTCATCCCTACCACTAAATATATACATTGTACCGAACATTGTTTGTTCACAAAATCGCCATGTTGTATTCTTTCAATACTTCTTTTTAAATTCGTTAAAATAATACTGTGTAATACTTAAAAAATATTTGTTGTAAATTTCCAAATATATGTATAAATTCAGGTTTTATTGATATTTTGTGGCCATCTGACACCAATTATTACAACTTCTGGTGATATTGTTATTGTTGATAGGATTACGCCGGTTCCAGCGATAACAGCGGTCGTCAAATACACAATTATATCAACGACAACTACATGTCTGTCCATATTTAAAAAAATACTTTTACTGTATACTCATCAGCGATATTTTTCATTTGGTTTGCCACTCACGGACCTGATTGTATCTAAAACGTTGCACTTTAAATGTGGATTTCATTATACTAAGTAGATGGTACTTTAGCGACTAATTCAAGACACCAATGAAATATCAAGGCGAGTTTTTATTTCTTCAGGTTGCACTACAAATGTTTCCTCATTGTTCTGACTCAGTACTACTAACACTGATCCAGATTAATCCACTAACTGGATAACGACTCGGTTCAAATGCGACAGATATTGTAAATGTTATAACACCGAGTACTGAGAAATATAATGGTTAAATCAGCGCGATGTTTTATGACTTTATTGAGTTGCGACCATCATACAAATCCATACACTACCGTATATACTACGTCGTCGGTGATCTTTTTTATGTTAGAGAGTTTAATATGAACGACTGCTGGTCTTCCAAAACTCAAAAACGTGTTTATGTGAGCAGTATAATCAGATCTAAAATTGATTACTTCACTATTGATTTTTGTTAATGAGTTCACATTGTGAGGTTTTTATCGCCGACGTATTTCTTCGTTCCAGAGTCATCGTTTGATTTTGGTTCTTTAAGGCCAGTAATTTTATTATAGTCATATTAATGATACCGGACATTATATCACCGGATTTTTATACTCGATTGCAAATATTATCTACTATCGTTGACATAATAACCCCAGGTTTAATTTTTCCATTACTATCAAACACAGCTATGCTGTTTCAGTTACTTCATTAATTCTAACGATTCTGCCAATTGAAATTAAACACAAAGACACAGTGATCTCTTTCAAGAGTGCTCTTAAAACACACATTTCTCGACTGCAAGAACAAAATTAAAGACCTAATAATGTTTTCTACTTTAAATATTGTCAAGATTTGTATGTTTTAAAATTTCATGGTGTTTTTGTTGTTGTTGTTGTTGTTATATCATTATAGATGCTGTAAAGCGCTTAGAGATTCTAAGGATTAGGCGCGATACAAAGTCCTCATTATTATTATTATTATTATTATTATTGTTGTTGTTGTTGTTGTTGTTGATGATGATGATGTTATTATTATTGTTATTTTATCTTGCAATGAAAGATTACTCGTTTTTAATTTGACTTGCTTATCTTCGTTTTGATCTACATTTGCAAGATTTAATCATTCAGATATTTCATCATTAATATATTTATTTCTATTTTCTTGTCCTATTCCGTCAGTTGTTATTTTTATAAATCTTCTGTAAATAACTCCCATTATATTTTAAGATCTCTTTTAAACGATGGCGAGTACTTGTATAATCGTGCACGATTTTATGAGGTTGTTTAGTTGATTTTGACACAACGTCGAGTACAGCAATTACCAGATCGGAGTTTGAAGAGTATTGGTTTCTACTGTATCGGCATATTTTAAAAATTCTTTTTGTGGTGCCAGTCTATAAGAATCAAAATAAACAATTATACGTTTATCAATCGCGTATGCGACCCAATGAGTGCTTGGACGGCCAGAACTATTGTCAATAATAATGATACCACTTTCAACATTATTTGCTTGTTTTGGTAATTGATCACGCATACAAAACCTCAAAGATTTAAAAAAAATTTTTTTTAGCAGCTTTAATTAAATCAAAATTAGACATTGGTAGTATAAACGAAGTGTCCGGGGAAGTCTCAGACCTTTTCGTTACCACGAGTGAGGAGTTCCTGGTTGTCTGAGCCCTTTCCCTATTTATTTTCTTCCTTTCCCTATTAATTTTTCTCCTAACTTATGACCAGCAAATCCACATTAGCAAGTGTAGCTACGTTTGCGATAGCTGGAGTAACAGCGGCTATTTACACTGGTAAAGCTGCAGGAAATGGAAATATACTACCTATTTTTTTGTTTGAATCTTGAATGTAACTCGGAGAAAGATGGAGTTGAACTCCTGTATTTGAGTTTTTCGCTTTGCTGAAATGTTTGAGCTGAGCTTTAGTTAATGTCTAGACCACCACTAAAAAGTTGATCTTTCTTTAATGTTATTTTTGTTCTGCATTTACTTGTAAGTTTTGATTGTGAATTGTTTCGCCTGACCAGAAGTCAGAGTGACATTAACGTGACTATATGACATTATAATATCAGAAGCGATTTAATTACATGTTTTCGACTGGAGCTTCAATGACTCTCATTCGTCCACCGACACCTTCATGTAGTATTGTTTTATCGCCGAGTATAACAGCGATTTCTCTATAACTAGCAATAGCTCCAGCATATCTATCTACGTGAGCTCGAACGTGTATATCAATGACAGTTTGTCTAACTAAGTCTAAAAGTAATAGATCGGGGACCGATTTGTCTAACTAAGTCTAAAAGTAATAGATCGGGGACCGATTTGTAAAAGCATATTGTGATATTTGCAAACCAGTATCTATATTTTGATCACGTCCCGTAAACATCATTAAACGATGATATATGTACGTGCTACATGATTTTGATCAAAATTCAATAATATTTCTTCAGCTATTTCTTGATGTCCGTTTATGAAAGATAAAGTGCCAAACTAAGCTACCCAATTAGGGAAGCTCTCTGTCAGTTAGAGGGTATAAAGTAAGTTGACAGAGAAAATGGTTTTAAGAAATTTATTGTGTAATAAAGAAGAGATGTAAGAAAAAAATATGAAAATTAAGCGTTAGCAAGATAAAGAAATACAAATATGCAAGTGCTTTTACTTAACAATATGATGTAATCTGAAAAGGTGAAATAAATAAATTCCTTTATATCTGTAAAGATGTAACTTGTAAAATGTAAAAATAAACGAATGACATAGTTTGCCTTACATACGTTTAGTGAAGTGCATGAAAAAATTTTTGATTCATTTAAAACCCAATTGCTTAGTTCTTTTATTAGATTTTATTAGTAAATTACCCCAGCAAAGGGAGCTGTTTTTCTGGTTATTTGACGGAATCATATTCTTGGAAATATTCTCCAAATATAAGTCAATATAATACATTTAATAGAAACTTGAGACCCATGTTTTGTGCTTGCTTGTTGTCCCAGTATTTATTGAAGTCATATAATATTTGTCCGTTTCAAACTGACGAGCTCCTCTGCCTATCCATCCGTTCTTCCTTCACGACCTTCTATCCATCTATCCTGAACTGACGGAATAATCCATACAGTAATGGAATAAAGACAATAAGAAACAGTTACATTCAGTTAACAAATTTGGCTAGGGAGGTAGATGTCTGTTTAGAAAAGATCATTATATAAGAAAGGTGGACGGAGAGTATCATCTGAATAGTTAATAATTGCTGTAAATCAAATAGCATATATTAGTGACAGGGTTGAAAGTTAATATATTTGGTGCTATGATACCATGAGCTACATTATGTTTATAAATGCAGCAGCTCTGTGATTTTGTTCAAATTATATTGCTCTAGTTAACATATTCTCGATGTAAAAAGTGAAAAATATTTGATACGTATAATCATACTAACAAATAAATGACACATCTTCCATGTTGTGTCATTATTGAGGTGGGCACATATAGTTCATTACAACAACGAGAAAAATGCAGATGAATATTTACAGTTCATGCAAACTTTTCAGTTTTGCCATTGGATATTTTAAAGAAAACAAAATAAGCAAGAAACTATTATAGAGATTTTCATCTCTTAACACAATGTCATAATGCATTTATCTTTGATAAATAACTACTCATCGCTGTGTTCTTTGGTTCTTGCTTCTCTACCGCCTCATCTGCTCCTCAGAATGATAAGTAAGTCACGTGACCTTTTGACCTTGTAAAGGAGCACTCCTATGAGACATTATTAGGATTGCGTGAGACAACTTTATGCAGTGAATGTCATGTAATGTTGAGCAGTGAATGAGGATATTGAACTATTAAGGTGTAAATGTTATGTGTCAGTTTATGTCTAGTAAAGAATTTAACGTCTCCATCTTTACGCAAAGGCTAGCAAACGTACATAAATCAGCATTGCAAATCCGATGACAATGTTATTGATATGTGCATACATATAAGGATCTCACCATTTCCAACTATTTGACCGTATTATTACACGTTCAGCCATCCATTGCTGTTATATTTGTTTCATGTCAGCATCCTTTTTCGTGAATAACAATACATTTGTTATCACTTTGACAGCCCGCGGCTCGGTACCTCTATCTTTAGCATTCCACGGCACTCCGAGTTATTCATTACTCAATAGTATACCGCTATACGGAATCAGATCACACTTAATTTTACTCTATATTCTACATTTTGTTCTCAGTACTGCACTTTCCATTGTTTCCAAATGATAATACATTATATCTTTGCCTGAAGTATATTCCACGATAAAGTCTTTGTCATAGGTTATCAGGCATTTTATTTGAGAGCCTGGACTATAAACAAAGCATTGTACAGTGGGTAACATATTTTACTGCCGGATCATCAATATCTCATTCTTCACTCTGCAAAGTCGCCGAAATGTACACCGACAACCAGACCATAATGCTCAAATGATAAAAAATAGACAATTACTGAACCTGAACGAATATTTGTAATCTGATTTTATCAGGCCATGTTATTTATAGCCATCTTTAATATAACTTTTACAGTTGCGTGCCACACTTATTTCAAAGTTTATACTTGAAGTCTTTGTGAATTTCCTAGGAAACAAGGCATGCGAAAGTTGTTAGAAAGTGTGTAGCGTAGCAGGGTACAAAATTTGACCCAAGTGCTCCAGGGAAACTAAAACTAAATCTGTTATATTATTGGACTTTTTCAATGCAGTAAAACCTTAATTGTAATACAAGAACAGGCCTGTCTGAAATCCTGTTTAAAATATAGATAAACATTCATAAATTAAATTTTAGTGGACATTTAAAAAAACATTTAAATTTGGAATTAATTTTTGAAAAAAACAACAATTTTCATACAAGTTTTAAAATTCAAACTGCCAATTTTTAGATGGCAAAGTCGACTAATGAATGAATGAATGTATTTAAAACAAGTGATAGTTTGGGTTTGTACAACTGACGACATTTTTCACAGGGTAGTGTTATATATATATATATATATATATATATATATATATATATATATATATATATATATATATATATATATATATATATATATATATATATATATATATATTGTTACGGCTATTGGATTTAAATTATTTATTTTATAATTGTTAAATCCAAATTTATCATTTAGGGTTTAGTATCCATTAATTGGGAAATTATTCTAGAAAGTTTAGGCTGACTTAGATTCTCTAATTGTAAACAAGTTTTGACCTTGGCTTGTTTGACCTAAATCCTGACCTTGCTTTAGACATTGTCAACAAGCCTCTAAAACTATTGGTCAATTTCAAGGACAACTTTTTATTTTTAGTAATTAGTGGCTTATTTTCTTCTGGATCATTTTATTATTACGTGACTAGGTGAAGGTAGACTCTTCCTCTGACCTTCTATCAATTTCTAGAAAAACGCGTAATCACTTGTTTACTTCAGAAGAACAGTTATATATAGCTGAATTTTGGAAGCTAACATCAGTAGAATCTTTGGGCTGTAAGTTATTAGTTGTGTATTTCATGTTTGAGTGTTAATTTTATTCTGGACATTGTGTCAATTCGTTGGAAAAGAAGAATTATTCTATTTATTTGGAAATAGGACATACGTTTCATAATTTCATCTGGATGATATTAAATCAAGAACTGCATCACGTGACATTGTCAGCCATTTTGGATTACATCGTCAAGATTCGAACCTGGAACTATTAGAACATTTATTTATCAGGACTTGCAATTCCATTAGTGGATTATTTTGTGAATTCTATATTTGTTGGATTTGATTCTCTAAAACCGTAAGTTTATTTATTTCATTTAAATAATTGTACTTAATAAAATCATTGTTAAAGTTTTACAAGCTTGTTAGTTTTCACTCTTTCTGTGTTGCTGCTTATTCGAGCCTAAGCACGTAACATAGAATTGGGGGCTCGTCCGGGATTGAGATTTGAGATAAATTTGAATTAAAATTAGAATTTCCTCTAGTTTTTGAAAATTTTAAATCTTTAGTGAGACTAACACGCTTGTATCAAAATGACATCTAAGCTAGAAATATTTCTTTCTAATCCTACCCAGGAGCAATTAGATCTTTTCAAAAAAGACGAGTTGGTTCAACTTGCCAGAAAATATGATCTTTCTGAAGTCAAGGCTTTTTTAACGAAACAAGATATCAAAAAGATTTTGGTCCAGTATTTGGTAAAACAGGATGTTTTGGAACAAAGTGCTTTGATTGCAGTCAGTAAGTCTACACCAGACTCTGACATTAAACTGAAGGAATTAGAATTTAAATTCAAGATGGAATTAGAGTTAAAGAAGCTGGAATTTCAGAGAGAGAGAGAGAGAGAGAGAGAGAGAGAGAGAGAGAGAGAGAGAGAGAGAGAGAGAGAGAGAGAGAGAGAGAGTGAATTAGAGTTTAAAAAAACTGGAATTTCAGGAAAGGGAGAAAGAGAAACAATTACAATCTGAAAAAGAGGAGAGAGAGAGAGACAATTTGAATTACAAAAGAGCAGATGCAAATTGAGAAAGAAATTAAAATGAAAGAAATAGAGCTGGCAGGTGAGAATCACCATCATACTTCAAATCAAAATTTTGATTTAGCAAGGAATATTAGATTAGTGCCCCCTTTCAAAGAAAAAGAAGTAGACAAATATTTTATTCTTTTTGAAAAAGTTGCAGAAAATTTAAAGTGGCCAAGAGAGAATTGGACTCAGTTACTACAATGTGTAATTACTGGTAAGGCTAGTGAGATTTACACTTCACTGTCTGTTCAGCAAAGTGGTGATTATGACGTAGTTAAAGAATGCATTTTAAGAGGTTATGAGTTAGTTCCTGAAGCTTATCGACAAAAATTCAGAAATTATAGAAAAGAAGCTGGACAAACTCATGTCGAATTTGCTAGACAAAAAGAGCAGTTGTTTAATAGATGGTGTTTAGCCAAGAAAGTCGAGCAAGATTATCAAAATCTCAAGCAAATTATATTAATTGAAGAGTTTAAAAACTGTGTTCATAGTGATGTTAAAAATTATCTTGAGGAGCATCAGATTGAAACCTTGGAAAATGCTGCTCGAGCTGCTGACGATTATTCTTTGACACATAAAGTTCCTTTTGTTAACAAGACTTCTACTCAACAATTTAATGGCAGAAAAGTATTCCCGCCTAATTTAAGCCCTTTTAAAACTCAAACTAACACAACTTTCAAAGATCAGACTTCAGAGAAGTTTGATTCTAGATCCTTGTCTCTTCCGACGTGTAACTTTTGCAAGAAAAAAGGACACGTTATTTCTGATTGCTACAAATTGAAAAATAGGCATCAGAATCAAGATAGACCTGTTCCAAATGCTCTTATTTCCAAGAGGTCAAGGTCACAGTCATGTATTGAAATCAATACAATTGTTGGGTCTAATAAATCCCAGTCTGATTTTGATATGGAGAATTATGAACCATTCATATCGAAGGGTTCTATATCACTCTTGGGTGATTCAGCCAATCCCACCCCTATTAAAATTTTAAGGGACACAGGAGCTTCTCAGAGTCTTTTATTATCAGGTACTTTGACTTTTTCTGAGAAGTCTTCTTCTAATGAAAGTGTTCTTATTCAGGGAGTAGAGTGCGGCGTTGTTAATGTTTCTCTCCATTGTGTAAATTTTTCATCAGACTTAGTATCAGGACCTGTGACAATCGGAACGGTCTCGGTTTTACCTGTTGAGGGAATAGATTTATTGCTAGGCAACGACTTAGCTGGAGACAAGGTTGTGGTTAATCCACTTGTGACTGACAAGCCTAATTTGGATCAGAAAGTTGATCCAATTGAAAAAGAAATCCCTGATATATTTCAAGCTTGTACAGTTACTAGAGCTATGGTAAAGAAGCTCTTGAGAATGAAGTTGAAAAGGGCAGTATTCCCTTATCTGACACTAGTATAGGTCAGGCTGTTGATGAGGTCACTTTTACTCTTGGTTATGATCAATCAGAAAGTATTGATCATAGTGATCCTCTTTTAACAACTCATTCTCTTTATTCTAATCAGGGTGATGTTTTTGAGAGTGATGTTACAGAAGACAGCATTCCTTCAACTGGCGCTTGTATAGGTCAGGTTTTTGATGAGATCACTTTTACTCTTGGTTTAGATCAATCAGAAGGTATTGATCATAGTGATCCTCTTTTAATAAATCATTCTCTTAATCAGGGTAATAAACGACAGTCACTTGTCGTCGAACAGGAAAAAGATCCTGAGATCTCCTGTTTGTTTCAAAGGGTCATAAATGAGACTGAAGTTACTGAAGTTCCTGTCTGTTATTTCATTAAAAATGGAATTCTTATGAGAAAATGGAGACCTTCCGAGGTACCTGTTGGTGATGAGTGGTCAGTGAAGTATCAAATAGTAGTTCCAAAACCTTACAGACAGGAAATACTTAATCTGGCCCATGAAACTCCTTTGGTTGGTCATTTAGGGATTAATAAAATGTATCACAGGATCTTGACTCACTTCTATTGGCCAAAAATCAAAAGTGATGTTGCCAAATACTGTAGGTCTTGTCATACTTGTCAAATGGTAGGAAAACCCAATCAGAAGATACCTAAGGCTCATCTGCAACCTATTCCTGCCTTTGACGAATCATTTGGTAGAATTATGGCAGATTGTGTAGATCCCTTACCTAAGACCAAGTCAAGTAATCAATTAAAGTTAAAAATGAAACTTTGGTTTGAAAGAACTAAAAGGGAGAGAACTTTTGAGTCTGATAATGTAGTTGTGTTACTCATGTTCATTCTTCTTACTTTTCTTCAGATTATATATTATGGCCCTTACAAAGTTAAGAAGAAAATGAATTAGTTAAATTACAGTATTAGTGCTCCTGGGATCTAAATTAATTATAGGAGTACCAGTATATTGAAAGAGATAGCCATGTTAAATATGTAATTAATTTAGTTGTGCCTGTCCCACTCTGTGAAGAAATATTGTCGGATTCTACTGACATTGGAGCGACGAATTGTTGGAATTCAGAAATTATAAACAAATCTAGACCAGAAACTTTCACAGTTGCAAGTGCAAGAAACAAATGAACTGGAAGTTATTATTATTATATGAGCACTTATGTCCAGATATTCTTACAAGGACAAACAAAAGTTTCATGACGTTGAAATTGAAAATTCCAAACAGCATCCATGTAGGATGAGTCCACTCAAACAGGAATAATTGAAAAAGAAAATTCAGTATTTGCTGGAGAATGATTTTATCAAGCCCAGTAAAAGTGATTGGAGTTCACTATGCATATTTGTTCCTAAACCAGATAAAACTTTCCGTATGTGCATAGGAGGGTGAACAGAGTGACAAAAACAGATTCATTCCCATTAACAAGAATTGACTATTCTATTGATAAAATTGGGAATGCCAAGTACGTCACCAAATTTTGACCTTCTGAAAGGATTTTGGCAGATTTCACTACGGAAAGAGGAAAGAAAAACTCGACATTGTGACTCCAAAAAGGACTCTACCAATATAAAGAAAGTCCATTTCAACGTCTCATAAAAATGATCATCTCTGGTCTAGAATATTGTGACGTCATCATCTACAGCGACACCTGGAGAGAACATCTAGCAACAATTAGAAAATTCTTTGACAGACTCACTAATGCGTGTCTGACTGTTAATTTATTTAAAAGTGAGTTCTGCCTTGCTAGAGTAGCTTTCTTAGGACATTTTGTGGGACATGGACAAGTTAAAAATTTGAGGCTATTTCTTGATAATATAATTGTAGACACTCTTTCCCATGTATAATTTATTATATTGTGTAATTTGTACTAGTTTTTTTAATCTCATATGTAAATTGGTTTGTGATAAAAAGAAAGTTTTATCATATAAACCTTTCTTTTTATTTTATGGGGGAAGGTGTTACGGCTTTTGGATTTAAATTATTTATTTTTTAATTGTTAAATCCAAATTTACCATTTAGGGTTTAATATCCATTAATTAGGAAATTATTATAGAAAGTTTAGGCTGACTTAGATTCTCTAATTGTAAACAAGTTTTGACCTTGGCTTGTTTGACCTAAATCCTGACCTTGCTTTAGACATTGTCAACAAGCCTCTAAAACTATTGGTCAATTTCAAGGACAACTTTTTATTTTTAGTAATTAGTGGCTTATTTTCTTCTGGATCATTTTATTATTACGTGACTAGGTGAAGGTAGACTCTTCCTCTGACCTTCTATCAATTTCTAGAAAAGCGCGTAATCACTTGTTTACTTCAGAAGAACAGTTATATATAGCTGAATTTTGGAAGCTAACATCAGTAGAATCTTTGGGCTGTAAGTTATTAGTTGTGTATTTCATGTTTGAGTGTTAATTTTATTCTGGACTTTGTGTCAATTCGTTGGAAAAGAAGAATTATTCTATTTATTTGGAAACAGGACATACGTTTCATAATTTCATCTGGATGATATTAAATCAAGAACTGCATCAAGTGATATTGTCAGCCATTTTGGATTACATCGTCAAGATTCGAACCAGGAACTATTAGAACATTTATTTATCAGGGCTTGCAATTCCATTAGTGGATTATTTTGTGAATTCTATATTTGTTGGATTTGATTCTCTAAAACCGTAAGTTTATTTATTTCATTTAAATAATTGTACTTAATAAAATCATTGTTAAAGTTTTACAAGCTTGTTAGTTTTCACTCTTTCTGTGTTGCTGCTTATTCGAGCCTAAGCACGTAACAATACATACATACATACATATATATATATATATATATATATATATATATATATATATATATATATATATATATATATATATATATATATATATATATATATATATATATATATATATATTCCCCCATGTCCATGTATAAGCATTTAGATAAATACGTTATTTCCCTTTATACAAAACTACTTTTGGGTCGACCTTTACATATATCCTGGAATCAGTGGCGTCACTAGGGGTGGGGTGGGGTGCGGAATGTGTGGATCACACGGGATGACATCATCGGAAGGGGTGACAACAAATGATATTACTAAGGATTCTATATGGTCTGTTACGGAAGGAGGTCAAGGGGGTGAGACCATGAGTTACCCCACTGGGTGTAATCAACCCTAGTGACGCCACTGCCTGGAATGTGTGGGTGATGATGGTAAATAATTTTTTTTTACTTTGAGTGGGGAAAGTGAGAAAATTATATCAACTAGTCCAATAGTAAACAACTAAAAAATGCAAGAAACTAAATTGTTCCTACGTTTCGTATAGTGTTCGCAATCAATTGTATTTAAAACAGGTTAACTGGAACTGTAAAGCATTTTTAGAACAGCATGGACTGGAAATATATGAACGGGGTTTTCTTTAGAGGAGGTTCTTCTTAGCCTAACTATATACAAATGTAGCAAATTACATTAGATAAAATAATGAGACATAAAGCCTTTAAACTTCCTTATTCAGACTACATTCGATTAATTACTGGTCACCAAGAAAGATGGATTAAAATATTTTATACAATAGGTTAAGATTTTTAAATCTGTATGAAGTGCTACACACTTACAAATGATGAAGGTAATTCAGTATACAAGAGTTTTTAAGTGAAGTTCATTTACAGTAAGAACACGTCTGTTCCGAGCCTAACAGCCGCGAGCGACTGGTTATCCGTCAGATCAGTGTCACTGAATCTCATTAAATGCTTACACGAAAAGGGAAATTTAGGTTGTTTATCGTTGACGTAATAATTTAAAACATATTGTAGAGTAAGTTGATAGAAAGCAGATTAATAATTTGAACAGGTTATACAGAAAGTTGACGGAGAAAAGTGTTTTAATTAATATTGTGCAATTAAGGAATAGATGTAAGTTATGAAAAATGAAGCGTTATATTAGATAAAGACAAACACATGCAAAAGTTTGCACTGAATATTGCTAGGTAATCTGAAAAGGAGAAATAAACAAATTCCTTTTATTCCTGAATTGTAAATGTTTGTGAAAAAAATAAAATACACGAATGGTATAGTTTGACTTGCATGACGAAGTACAGGGAATAGGCTCTGATTCATTTAAAAATCCAATTGTCTAGTATTTCTTTTAAAGGTTTTGTTGGTAATTTGTCCAGTAAAGAGAACTGTCTTTTCGGGTTATCTGACTGAATTATATTCTTCGAAATATTCTCCAAGATAAAACCTCAGTTGAATAAATTCAATGGAAACTCGAGACATATCTATTTCTTTGCCTTTTTTCCTATGGTTACTTTGAACACGTAATATTAGTTCTTTTGAATCGCCCACACAACCCAGTTCACAGCGCCCCTGCCTATCCATCAATTCCTTCTTCACGGCAATTCATTCATTCCTCCTTCACGTCTTCCATCCATCCACTCTGATCTGACAAGTATTGGATAGTAGCGTTTCATAGTAAGATTCGAACCCGCAACCTTTCCGTTGCAAGTAATGTACTTTAGGTATTGAAACACATCATTTCCTCGAAAGAAAGATCATATTGTGGATTGTCTTATATTTTGATCCTGTCAAAAAAACATATATTTGGACATTAGCTAACCCTGTAAAGATATTTTTTTGCGCAGGCGTCAAAGGATTGCAATGACTTTATCTGTGACCGAATGGGCGGGCATTTTTAATTTTTAAGTAAGAACAGCTGAGTCAAGTTTTAAAAAAAACTTCTTTTCGTTAATACATTGTATTAAAAATGAAATAAAAATTCCATGCACATTTAAGAATACAGAAGATAATTGGATTGAACAAATCAGAGATTTCATTGTACAGTACTCTAACGTTGACTACGGGAGTCCTTTAGCATGCGGTCTTATAATGGGTGTGTATTGGCGCGGTAGCACTCCTAGTGGGGAAACAGTCGTGCCTCTGTTGGAGTTGCTCACCCATCTTTGCTCCCCACAAGTACACATTCCTAGTTTGTGACTCCAAAAAGCTGTAACATGCGCAGAAGCCACACCCCGGAAAACTTCTTCGACTTGCAGACTTTGTCAGGTTAGTGAAACCGACGGGTCTTAATTCCTCGGTAAGTCAGGGCTGGCCTACTCAAGCATGTGTAGACTGGATTCGCCAGACTGCGCGGAAGAAACGGATAGCTAGTTCAATGAGCAGAAAGGCGATTCTCAGCAACGCTCTGGAACGCATATAGCAGGACCAAGCATGTAGTCAGTTCTGGTCATTATCTGCATCCGATTACATTTCCAGCCGTTTTAACGTTGTCTTGCCACAGAATCCAGATGGTCTTGGACGAGAGAGAGCGAGGTCGACAACGCGCAGCTAGTCATTTGGTCGTCTTTCTCCCCAAAATCCGAGGGCGATGGACTAGCGACGAAGCGGCAGATGTGGGTAGCCTCAAATCTGCACACGGGCGACTCAAGCCATATGGTCGTTCTTCATTGACAGAGAAGCAGCGGAGATCGTCAGCCACCTGAGTGACGGAGTAGCCCTTGTAAGATTCGCAAATTTATTTCTCACCTCCATGGCATGAGGGGGCTAGACAATTTGCCCTAAGATTGCCTATTCCACCCTTCCCTAGTCAACTAACCGCAATTGGAGAGAACGTACATCAGCGGTGGAAACACTACAAAGAAAGGATGAAGATCGTTCCATTTACTCTCAGTGCATGGAACGTGCGCACGCATTTTGGCAGAAGTGATGATGACAGACGTCAGATGAGAACTGCCCTGATTGGTAGGGAGCTAGCCAGATATAGCATTGACCTTACAGTCATGAGTGAAACCCGCCTGACAGGAGAGGGCAAACTTTGTAAAATGGGCGCTGGCTGCATCTTCTTTAGTAGCGGAAGAGGAAGTGAGGAGGATCATTGCCATCTCACCTCTGTCTGCGTGGGTTCGAGTCTCTGGTTCGGCCTGTGTGAGCATGTGAGCAAGCTTGTCAGTAGCTTCTTGTGAGTCTGTAGTTCTTTTCGGAGGTTTTCATGGTTCTTCCTCTTTCATTTATACTGGTTGCCATGCATAGCCAACCTTGTGCTGAAAATGTCGTTAAACCCTACAACAACAACAACAACACTGGAGTTCAAGGACGCTACTCATATACACCTGTATAAGCGCAAAGGAATTAGTTAGGCTTGTGACATTTACCGAGGTTTCTCTTTTCTCTTCATCGCAGGCAAGATATTTAGCATGATTCTCTTCAGTCGTTTCACGTTACACCTTACCCACTGACTCCTACATGAAAGCCAGTGTGGATTTCGAAAGGAGCTTGGAACCATCAACATGGCGTTCGCTGGTTCAAAGTTGCAAGAGAAAAGCCAGTAGCATAATGCTGACCTTTTTTCTACCTATGTCAACCTAAGACCTGCGACACTCTTAGCAGAAAGGGACTATGGAAGATCACAAACAAGTACGGATGCACAAGGAAGGAAATGTTTCACCATGGTGCAGCAGTTCTGTGACTATGGAAGCTACAGTCCGGAATAATGGTGAGACATGAGATTCCTTTCCTGTATAAAAAGGAGTGAAGCATGGCTGTGTACTGGTGCCAACACTTTTCAGTCTTATGTTCGCAGCCATGCTTACTGATGAATTCAGAAATGGTGACGTGGGAATAAGCAACATATATCAAATTGATGGACAACTGTTTAACCTCCAAGGCTCCAATCAAAAACTAAGGCCACAACAGTCATCATCAGAGAATTGCTATTTCTGATGAGTGCGCTCTCAACTCTGGCTCTGAAGCTGAGATGCGATACAGCATCGACATGTTCTCTGACGCCTGCACAAAGTTCTGCCTTACGATCAACACACGAAATAAATATATCAGCCAACCCAGAAAAACTGTATGCTGAGCCAAACATCACAGTCAGAGGCTTCAGTCTTAGCGCATTGAACAGGTTCACCTATCTTGGCAGCACTCTATCCCAGAACGTAGTAATCGACGACGAAGCCTTCAACAGTCTACACGCTGAGGTCTGGAACAGACGAGGCATTAGTCTACAGACAATATTGAAGGTGTAGAGAGCAATAGTATTCACTGCACTATTATACACCGAAGAAGCATAGACAGTTTATCAGCGCCATGCAAAGTAGTTGAACCACTTCCATACAAATCGTTTCAGAAGACTCTTCAACATCAAGTGGCAAGACATGATCCCAGCAGCAGAAGGGGCGAATCAGACAACATTTTTAGACAAGTTTTCACTGAAATCACGCTTAAAATCAATGAAACCAATGACATCAGACCCAAAAGTCAATGACATCAGGTCCCAAATGTGTGTGTGAATCATGGATTAGGTCCCAAAAAAAAAATATGAAAAAATCAATGAAATTAATGAAATCAAAAACTTTTCAACTATTACATTTTTTGGGAAAAAGGGACTACAACATCGTTGTCACTCACCCTCTCTGCTGCTATGGGTTAACCGAATATTTGATCCAGTCCGATACGATATCGTGTTCCAGACCTTGTCTGGGGGGACGAAAATCCTTAGGATTTCACAAACAGACTAATTTGTAAAACCTCCTCTTGTAAATCAATCAGATTATTAGACTGGTCAGTGAGTTTGAAATTAATTCTGGTTAATGAATTATTATGACATCGCATATAGACTGGATTCACCGGGGACTCAATTATTAAAAACCCTGGAGGAGCTGTTGGTGCAAATGAATACAAAATATATCCCTGCTGAGCTTGATTTGATCGTTCTAAATTTATTTGATAGCTTCCTTCGATCACATCACATACTAAATTGAGCGCAATCACCGTTGAAATATTCACATTGAACGGAGCAATATGCCTGCCACCACCATCTGGGTCATTATTATGTTTGAGGATAGTTGTTTGTGGTTGTGATTGTGTTTTTTTCCACGTATCATAGATTTTTTTGAAACCTTCATCGATGGCATCACTGAGAGATTTTTGTAATTCTGAGATATTATATCCTGGTAGTTTAAACTCACGAATATCTTCTACGCGTATATTACTTTTCATCGCAAACTCTGTTCTCGTTTTAGGATTATCGTCACCTAATATCTCTTGAATAATTTGTGAATGAAATGTTTCCATGTCATTGATGATTTTGTTACATATTTCTACAACGCTGATAAATTCATCTCGGGTGAGAGTGCCGGATTTAATGGATATTAACAACAGTAAAAAATCATATTCCATCGCTGTGAAATTTTCAGTAATTTTGTTCTGTCGGGGTACGAATTTGACAACGTTATTTTCTACTATTCCATTGAAAAGTTCCCACTTATTATAATCTTTATAACTCTTTATTGGATTATCAGATTTTATCCTGTCTGTGATATAATCGGTTTTTTGTGGTTCTGGTAATTTAACGGTTTTTCCACCGGGTGGTAATTCAGGCCATCCTAGTACGGTTCTAATAGAACTTTGATAGATATCTACGACGTATCCTTCTGTGCTTATTTCAATGGCAGATGATAGTGTCGGCACATGAACTGTTATAGCTATTTTTGACTCTACTCCAGTAATCGATTTTATTCTACGCGCGAATTCATCATTGATTTGTTCAATTTGATATGATCCGGTTGGTATGGAAACAACGTTCCAGTCTGGGGTACCGTCGGGTTTATTCTTATTTGCAAATACCAGTGAATTATTGGGTTGTTGACCACCAAATGATTTTGACCTAATATTTGGCCAACTGTGGTATACTCGTAATTTTGCTAGCGCTATCTCCTTCACTGGGACCGGAGAGGGGAAATTCACACTGAATTCTGGATTCGTTGAGGTTATTGAGATCATGCTTGTTTGTACTGGGTTTGTGTTCTCCACTATTTGTTGAAGTAATTCCATCTGTGTTGTCATTGTTATTATACTCATGTTTTTGTACTTCTAATTTTGACATCGCAGAATCATATATATCTACCATCGCTGAAAACTCACTCTCTGATATAATTGTATCATCGAGCGATGACGATATCAATGAGGATAATTGCGAGTATGCAGTGGACACAACATGAAATTGAATTATGTAGTCTTGTAGTTTCCGTTGGCTGCATGAGGATATTTTTTTTGTGATTATTGAAATAATTTCAGCGATTGTTGTTGCCGCAGAAATGCAAATTGGAACAGCTATCGGGGCCATCATTGTCACTGAAGACAGTATAATACCGGCTCCGGTGATTACACCACTCACTGAATACACAGTAACATCAATTGCGGTAATTCTCCTGCGATATTTTTTAATTTTCAATTCATACTCCTCAGACAAGGTTTTGAGTCTAGTTTGATACTCTCTGACCTGATCATAGCGATATTGCGATGATGAAATCATTTTTATTTTAAATACGCTATCGTTTTCAATTACGATTTACTTAAATTCGCTACGAATTCCACATACCATGATACCGGAGTTCTAGCCAAATTTTTATCAGTAGATGTGATCGTGAACTTTTCAGTTGTATTCTTGTCGATGATCGTTGAAATCGTATTATTGAACCCGGATGAACTCGACGATGATATATTAAATTGATCCGTTGTCACCAGTGTTAATCGATAAATACCCTTGACGGTTGCAGTGATATCTAATGTGTTGTTTGTAGGTGTCCACGCAAATGATCCGTGTTGGATCGTGTATACTACGTTGTTGGTTTTCTCATGAGGAATTTTTGTTTTTTCAATGGCTGTTATCATCCTCGAAAGATCACCTTTGATGCCTTCGATGGAAGTTTTCGTCTCATCGATTGATTTTTTAATATCAGGGAGTTTTATTTCAATTTTATCTAACGGGGTTCCAATAAATTTATCAATGATATTTCTACGAAATGCGGTAAACTGTTTTATGTGTTCTTCGGTTTTAGATTGAAGTGTTTCTAGTTCCAACGCAGAATCGTTGAGAGTTTTAAATCGATCTGTAATCGTCGAAAAAAGTACACCCGGTTTGAGTTTACCCTGATCGGAAAATAACGCGATAGTATCCTCGATTGCGTTTTGTTGTTTAACTAAAATATCATCCAGAGAAATATTACTAGATTTCAATTTACCCTGTTTGTCTTGAAATACAACTATTTCATTCGGGTCAACACTTGTTAAGTTCAACGTCTCAGCGATTTCATCTTTAATTTGTTTTGTTATATCACCGGTTGCAGTGTCATCGGGTTTGGGTTTCAGAGGTCTTCCCCAAATATCAATCATGTTATTGTAAAACTCTTTCTCTCTCTAAAAAGCGATTACTAGTGTAGTCATTAACGACAATATGAGGTGGTTTTCCCCTTGGGTTACCCAAGGAGTTAGAAATAGCGTCAAGGACATTTAATACTTCACTGCCGCATATTGGTGGGTCATTGATTTGTTGTGTTGGTAGCGTAGAATACCAAGTCTTCATTGGAAGGGTTTTTATATACCGCATAAACTCTTTTGGTGGGGCTAATCCATATGAATCAAAATAGACAATCCCACGTGGATCAATAGCGTATGCAACCCAGTGAGTTCCAGATCCGGTGCTGTTATCGAGATTAATAATACCTGTTTCAGTTTTGTTTGGTTGATGTGGTAATTGATCTTTCATAAAAACTCCTCTGAAATTTTTAATCACTAGTTTTTTAGCAGCATCCATTAAATCAAAATTGGACATGGGAACCATAGGTTCGGAAATTGAAGATTTCTGTATTAATAAACCGTTCCTGGTAGTCTCAGGCCTGATCCGTGAACGGATCTCCCGCTGTACCATGAATACGGGGTTCCTGGTAGTCTTAGACCCTTTCCACTGTACCATGAATACGGGGTTCCTGGTAGTCTTAGACCCAATCCTTGAACGGATCGTCTCTTTTTTTTTATATCCTTGTCCAGCTGCCTTTTTCAACGCCATTCCTGCTGCAGTACCAACGGCTCCTAACGCTGCTGCTTTAGCCACCGCTGGGGCTGCTGCTGCAATCAATGCTGGTATTGCAGCTAACAATGGAAATATACCGCCTGTTTTCATCATATTTTTAATAGCAGCCGCAGAGAGAGTAATCTGAACCCCTTTTTTATCCTTGAAAGCATCATTGAAATGTTTCACCTGACGAGTTGTCAGCGATAATTTATTTTCACCACCAGTCATTTGATTAGGTTTCAACGTGATTGTGGTTCCACATTTTTTAGCCGATTCTGATTGCAATTTTTTGATTTGACCAGGAGTTAACGTAACACTAATAACACTATATGACATTATATATAATTGATTGATTCTAATTCAATGAAAAATCGAGAAAAATCGTTCAAAGATTTTCTACTGGGGCATCTACCACTCTCATTCTTCCACCAACACCTTCGAGTAGCATTGATTTATCACTGAGAATGACAGCAACCGCTCTATAATCAGCAATAGCACCAGCACCAACAACAAGACGATTCACATTAGCTCTAAAGTGTATATCAACAACTGACTGTCTCATCAAATCGAGATGTTCCAGTGAGAAGTAATAGATCGGATACAGATTTTTAAAATCCAATTGTGATATTTGCAAACCAGTATCCACATTTTGATCGCGTGCCATAAATGACAACAGACGATGATACACGCGAGCAATATGATTTTCTGTGTAATTAAGTTGTATATCCTCGGATGGTTCCTGCTGGCCGTTTATTCTCAGTGAGACGTCTTTCACACCTAATTGATCAAATATCATATGACTGAAACGTTGATCGCCAACTCGTGTGTTATCCTGTAACGCAATAAATATATGACGTGGCGCAGAAACGCCTTGTTTTGATGCTAGATTCCACGTGAATAACCCGTTGATATTTGATTGCTTCACATCTGTACTCACGGTTAGCCAACTCAACAACGACTTTCCTCCTTGGTCCATAAATGATAGTAATCGTTCTTCTGCGGTGATTGCTGGAGTCAACACTGGCATCCACAATGATATTTTTGTTAAATTGACTTTACCAGCATCAGCATTGGGGGCTGCAACATCTGCTGCAATCCTCCAAATTGCGTCGTTATCATCACCCTTTCGTACAAGCGATACTGTATGCTTCGCCCCGTAGATAACTTTTCTGACGTTTCTACAGAATCCAAATATGTGATGCAGTGGAATCGCGCATGAAAATGATTTACGATCTCCTTGCAACATTGCGTTTCGTGTTGCGGCTCCTAGATTGAAATCAGGATCGTTGTTTATAACTACAGCCTCGACATCAGCATTAGCAGCACCAGCATTATTCTTTGGTCGTCTTATAATAAATGGATTTCCTCCAGCGGTATTCCTACCATCTTTTGCAAACATCATAGACGGACCAGCCGATCTTGTATAATCATCAGAATATCTCGCTAACCCTATGATTGTTGTGGCCACATCAACATCACGATCTATGGACTCAATTTCTTTTCCATCAATGAGATATCTAGCACTCTCAAATAACGCCATAATACCATTATTGACAAAACCGACTTGAGTACCAGCTGGATACGATGCTCCAGCAGCTGTTACAATTTCTCCTTCTACTTCAATAAATGCTTCACAGGGCAAAAAGTATTTACTGGTATCATGGACTTGAAGATCAATTCTTGCTCGACTATTTGAGTCTATGGCATGATAGGCGTAATATTGATAATCGCGTACAGAATCATTCTTGGGGACTGGGGCGTCTATATCAAATGCTGGATCAGATGATTTTTTGAACATTTTATTCTATTTATCAGAGTCTAAATCGTGAAATCGTAAACGATTTTTCCACTTCATCGACGTAGTTTTTTAAGGCCACTTCCTGCTATCATGTTTGCAATATTGTTTTGGTCCCCTTGATTTACCATCGACGCTAGTTTTTCATCTACTGCGTTATTTATTATTTTACTAACACTTGCAGGCATTTCTTCTGTAGACGGTAACGGTTTCTTTTTTCGTCTCACTAATGATGTTATTTTATCCTTCGCAGTTGAAAACGCTTTCCCGGCAAGATCTCCAACAGTACTAATACCCTTATCACGAATAACATCAATGGCTTTCATTGATAACTGTTTAGCTAACGGCATCACTTTTGGGGCCATTCTTGAAAAGAATCCTAAAATGGTCTTGCCGAGGCCATCTCCGTAGTATGCTCTATAAACTGGAAACCGTGAATTAACTACATAGACTAGGGTTGGTTTATCATGATTGTAGTGTACGATCATTATTATAAAAACAATAGTGTTTTCAATTGTTATTTAATCGCTATGATACCCATTTGCTAACTCGTCAATGAAATCTCGATAGGTTTTGATATCCATGATACCGCCGGCAAATAACCGTCTACAGATATCAGCTGCTTCATTAATTATTTCTGGGGAGTTATTTCCAGCTCGTTTTCCTCCGATGAGAACATCTAATCGTGATATATCATTGATAACACTATCAGGACAAGTGTTTCCAATCCTTGGATTTCCTAATCCACTTCCGCTATAACCAGTTGCTTCATCTAGTTTTTCTACATCCGTTTCTTGTAAATAATCATCATCATCATCATCAGGTGGTAGTTGTTGTTTTTTTTGTCTCCGTGTTGGTGTTTGACGTCGTTCTTCTAAATCATCATCATCATCAGGTGGTAGTTGTTGTTTTTTTTGTCTTCTTGTTTGTCTACGTGTTGGTGTTTGACGTTTTAGTTCTTGCCGTTCTTCTATTTCTCGTTGTCGCTCTTCTATTTGTTCTCTTTTATAATTACTAATTCCCTTTTTAAATTCCTTGTATCCTATCTCATCCTTATTCAAACGACCAATCCCTTTATTTAGTTTATACAAATAATCGAACCAATCATTACTTGATATTCTATCATTTTTATACTCGTCCTTTAAAAAATCTTTTTTTGAATTATAACTTTGAGCAGCAAAATTACCAAAGGCTTGATAATCCTTTGATTTCAATAAACTAGGTTTTTTTATTAATATTTTAGCATGATCAGTAAATTTATTCAACAGAGAAACAGTCGTTTTTTTCGGATCAGTTTTTTCAGTTTGTTCAGTTTTCGCTGCTATTTTTTCGAGTACAGAAATAAGACCCTCTTCCTTTCTTTTACCGTCAGGATCATCTCCCAGTATAGCACGCTCTACCCCCTTCGTTGCTGTGGTTACTGGTTTAAACAATTCTTCAGACCCCAGAGCAAAATCAGTTTGTAAACTCTGTCGTTGTTGCAGTTTATTTCTTACAGAGTCACGAATTGGTATAAATTTCTTAATTGCATCTAGTCGCTCACGAGCCAGTCGGGTTGTTAATGCTTCATTGACCATTATTTGAAATCGCAAACCATTTTTCAATTGTAAAACACTTGACATGTCGGATGATTTTTAACACAGTCATGGAAGTGTTATTTCATCGTGAGACACCTTCTATCATTGATGGAGAAAGTATCAAAATTGTATATAAATAAAATAATACTGATAGTTTCTCCACTTTTTTGACATCAATGACATGTCGGATGATTTTTGATACCACCGTGGAAGTGTTATTTGATTGTTTTAACGGCTCTATCAATGATGTTGAAAGTGTCATAATTGTATATAAAATAAATAATACTGACACTTTCAACATTCTAGTTTTGATCAATCTGACACATCGTCCATCGATTTTTGACATACCCTTGAGGGTCGGCTAAAAAAAATGATGATGGTCGGGCAATCAAAAATGATGATGGTCGGGCAATCAAAAATGATAAGGGTCGGGTAATCAATTTTCTTGAATTAATGCTCGTAGGTTTCTAATTTTAGAGTTGACTTCTTTTTTCAATTCGTATTCGTACCCCAATTCTTTTCGTATTCCCTCTACGATAGTATACAACGGAACGAACACACTGATGTCACTGGAAAATGCAAGAGAGTCTTTAATAGAATTCTGAATTCTTTTGATGAGTGCATATTTCTTGGGTAGCATATACTTGTTAGTGCTAACCCCGTATTCTATATCCTGAAAATCAGACACAATTTGATCAGGATTTAACCCATCTGATAGTTTGATATCCTGATTTTTCAATTTTGCTATTTCAACTATGATGCTATTCATGTTTTCAGAATTCATTATTCTATAAGAATGACATATCTCTAATTGGAAATTATGACGCATTAGACATAACTAAATTGAAATTTTTGCCCCGTCTTTTTTGAAATAGCCGATCGATAAATCCTCCCTGCAACTTTTTGAACAGAAGTTGGACAAATATCGAAGTGCCTAACGGCTTCATTCATAGATGAAAATATTTTTTCTTCATTAGTTATTGTATTCAAAGATGTCACAGGTCTCTTCCAAACCGTTTTGCAAGTACCAGCTCTTCCTTGTTTGGAATTCTCACTCAGTGTGATAGCCTGCAGATTTGATACAGAATTATTCTTTGGATTAGAATCCTTGTGATAAATAACAAAACCATTCTCGATCAATCCATAATGACATTCATACACGAAACGATGATTGAGATAAGTTTTCTTTTCTTTTCCCTCCCTAACAGTAAACCTCAAATACCCTTGATTACTCACAAAACCGACCGGTTTCTTCATTCTACAGTGTCTTACAACACCATCACTGGATGCTTCATATTTTGTAATCACTGGATGTGGTCTGAATTCTTGGTTCATATATACTATTCTATTGTTTGTCTAATTCAGTGTTTGGTTCAATAATTACATCACTGGAAAATCTTTCGATATAGTCTTGCGGGGTTCTTATGATTTTATCCTTGATGTTGTCAGGGTCAAGGGCTTTTTCAGGGTCATAATTTCTGATGGATTGTCCATTTTTTATTCTTTTATCATAATAACGCTTCAATTCCCTATATCGCTTACCACCACAATCAATACACAATTGTGATCTTCCCTTAACCCCAACCCCACATCGAATACAGGGTAACGGACCAAGACTTCCACGTCGAAAACTTTGCATATGATACCTACAGTATTCATTTTTTCTGCATGATTTGTTACACGGGGTTACATTTCCCATCATGAGCCATTTGCAGTGATTCATTATACATAAAACTTTCATTTAAATGTTTGTTTTTTATATAGCATGAAGGAGTTCAAGAGATTGACTTCGAAAAATGCTAAATTCAATGCTGATAGAGAGTTCAAGAGATTATTGAAAATCAATCCTAGATTTAATCTCGATAGACCAAAAAAACGTCAAAAACGTCCAAGAGACGGAAACATGAAAGAGTTTAAGAGATTATTAAAAATCAATCCTAGATTTAATCTCGATAGACCCAAAAAACGTCCAATAGACGGAAACAAACGTAACAAACGTCCAAGAGACGGAAACATGAAAGAGTTTAAGAGATTATTGAAAATTAACCCTAAATTTAATATCGATAGACCCAAAAAACGTCCAAAACGCCCAATAGACGGAAACATGAAAGAGTTTAAGAGATTATTGAAAATCAATCCTAGATTTAATCGCGATAGACCCAAAAAACGTAACAAACGTCCAAGAGACGGAAACATGAGATCATCATGGAAGGATGCTCAATTCAATCTTGATATAGTTTCTAATACACCCAAGAATAAAATTCTTGATAAAGCCATCAGAGACTGTTTTAATGAATTCAAGCGTGATGGAGCATCTTATTGTTGGTCAACATTTCGAATTGATGGTGTTGTTGACGCTACCATGAATGATGAAAAGGCAGCAGTGATCATTTCACGTATTGGGGAAAAAAGTCATTTTTTCCGAATCAAATTCATTATCCGTGAGAATGGCAAATGGATTATTAAGGATAAATTTGAACCCATTCTCAAGGGCAAAAAAACTATCACCGTGAATCAGGATTCAAAACCGGGAATTTTGACTGGAATTGATAAACCCTACTACGAAAGATCTTATCCTGTCACAGCAGTTGTTTACGGGATCTATCCGCTCAATGAAAAACCTGATATTTCAAAACTAGCACCCATGAAATATTCGACAGGCCTCAATTGTGTAGCAGAACGAATAATAGAACACTTCACAAATGCGTCCCGGGGAAATAAACTAACTGATCTAAGACGAAAAAAAATAACCGAGTGGGAGTTCACGGTAAAAGAGCATGGAGCAACAATTCAGGATATAACTAAATTAGAAAAATCATTAAGATTTCCAATATCGGTAAGGACAATCACCGGTGAAGTATTATACGAATCGAAATATAAATCACAGGGAGCCCCCATTGAAATTATTGATCATAACGCGCACGCGTGGTCATCTGCAGTAACAATATTCCCACGGGAAAGAACCGTAAAATATCTATCCCAAACCGAAGAGTTTTTTTCAGAGCAGAAATTATTTGATGCTATTTACCATTTGAGTAAAAACGATCCTGTGTAAGCGTGGCTATTTCATAGTAATTCAGACGAGGAATGCAGATTTGATCAGTTTGTAAGGCCTAACGGAGAATTATACCGTACTGAAGAACTGCAGAATCAAATGAAACAACTAGCTAGTGAGTTTTCTGAGGGGGAAATCGAAGATCAATTATTAGCAAACTGTTTCACAGTACCATCCATTGCAGCACATTTTGCTAGAAAGAAAAACGCGTGAAAACCAACACGAAGTGAGTTTTTATCAGATGTCAAATTGTCCTGTCTTGAATACAGCCACGGCGGATTATGGAACACAAAATACACCGCTGATACCGTTATTTCAGTTGATATGATTGCGTGTTATCCAGGAAGTTTTCTTGGGTATGGAGAATGCGAGAAATATTTCAAACGATTTGGACACCCTACACACGAAATGACCCGTGTTGCTATTAATGGACCACTTCCTGATTTTGATTTAACCGGATTCGCTTGTGTGGTATCATTTGAAATGGCTGAAGGACTTCATCCGTGTAGTTATCTTTGGATTGGTAAACACATGTCTGAAAAACACTGGATGCCAATAGTGTTATTACGGTATATGCTTGATTGTAAGATGTTAAAATCATTAATTGTCAGTGAAGCAATTATATCCTATCGAGCACAGAAATCAGTCTGGTTACCACAACCTGATCTAGAAAAAATAATTAGCGAAGAGCGAAAACTGTTTCCTGATTTTAATGAACAACAAATCATGGATTGGTCCAGACAGTTATTTGAAATCAGAAACAATGAAGCAAAAAATCTTGGACGAAGAATAATCGGTAAATTTACCCAAGGTGGCAAAGATGATAATACGAAATATTCTTCACGATTGATTATAGACAACGCTGAATACGATTTTGTAATGGCGGATTTAACGAATAAGGGCCTATATGTCAATCGTAAGGACGCATTTATGTCCGATGGAACCAAATTGGGTACAATTGTTACCTACAATGATGGATACCATCCGCAGTACACACATTTGAGAGCTTCTATGCTTGGTTATGCTTCTATCAATCTGTTTTCAATGATCAATAGATTTCCTACCACCGCAGTTAGAGTTGCTACTGACTCATTTTACATAAATAGCAAAATGGCTGATTTTAAGGCTACTGGCAACGAGAAATGGGGATCATGGAGAATTAAGAAAGAAATGATTCATGATTATATTCCATCAGCAGATGTTACCATTGAAAATAATTACTTAGAAAGCAATCAGTGTTCAGAATTTTCTAGTGCACCACCGATTTCTGATCCAATATGCCTGTATAAAACAGTTTATTTAAACGGCTGTGGTGGGTCAGGAAAAACAACCCGGGCAATTGAGTTATTCCGTCGTGGAAACGCTAGCGTTTCTAACATGATTGTGCTAACACCAACTCATAGACTTGCAAGAGAAATGATACAGAGAGGGGTAAATGCCTGCACTTATCACAGCTTTTTCCGATGGAAGGGAGATAAATGGACTCCTGAGCGCATGGGAGAGAAATTTATTCCTGAAATTATCATTTGGGATGAAATAGACACAGTGTCCGAAGATGTCTTAAAAATATTTCTTGAGTGGTTGTTATTGAAGAATACAAAAATCGTCATGTGCGGTGATCACGGGCAACCACCATCATTTGTCGGTGCATCTCCCCATGAATGGCTAAAGGGTTTTGTAGACTATTATGAAGAAATTGATACCGATCATAGATCACTTGATAATGAATTAAAAGAATTGAAGAAACTAATTAGATTACAACCGGATAGAATCCAATGTGAAATAGCCCGTGAAATAATTTCGGAAACTCCCATGAATGAGTTCTGGGAAATGTGGAGACCAAACGATTTAATCATTGCAAGTAGAAAAATAGTCAGGGACACACTTCAGATGAAGTTATTTGAATTGCATAAACAAAATTTGCAACACTTCCAGTGCCTCTTTGTTATAGGCCATCGGATACGCGAAAACAGAACATCGAAGTTGATATTCCAGGACAGAGTGAAAAGCAGAGTCTCGTATTAAATGATATTGTGCTGGTTGATATCAATGTCGTTGAAGATGCATTGCGTGCTAATAAATCCCCGTGGACGCTAGGATACGCAGCGACGATACATTCTTCACAGGGATTGACTATATCGGATACAACTGTTTGGATGGTAGATAATCGCATAGAATGGTCAAATTTAGTCTATCTTTCAGTATCCAGAGTACGAAAAATAAATCAACTTCGAAGAATTGTCCTGACAGAGTCAGGCGATGATGAAATCATTGGCGATGATGAAATCATTGGTGACGATAATGATATTATTGATAAAAAACTCTCCGGTTACAAACAACAGGACAAAAAAAACAACGAGAATTTGATATTGATGCTGAATTAATAATCACTTTGAAGAAACAACAGAATAATCACTGCGCGAGTTGCAATTGTATAATGCGTTGGCAGTATTCGGATAAGGATCCTCGCCAATTCACCGTAGACAGAAAAAATAACAATCTCGGTCATGTCAGAAATAATGTGATGTTGACTTGTCTTGAGTGCAATAGACGCAAGGGTGCTAGTTAAGACCATGGGGTGGCAATTGAGTATCCTCAGGTATCACTTGTAATTGTTGTCTAGTAAAACCCCGTTGAGGGGCAGTTGAATCCAGTTTATAGATTGGAGGTCTACCCGTAGATCGTGTTATACTAGATATCTTATGCGTAGTGACACTCCAAATAGGATCAGTAGCCCTTTTTGTACCACCCTCAAGCTCTCCTGGTTCATATAAATACCTCACAATGACATTACTACCAAGAATTGGTTCTTTGAAATCTTTTTGTGGTTTTTCAGGTATCGACTTCCTTTTAATCGCGTTGATAGGTTTCATGTTGATGGTTCTAGTAATCTCGTTATTCAGTGCGGTAACTACACCTGGTAATCTCTTAACCCATTCACGGGATCTTTTTTCTTGGATGAATTATTTTGCATATTGATATCCAAATAACCGCTCAGCAAGAATCCGATTAAATCGTTCTACAATGGCCTGATCACGATGCAGTGCAGTATGCCCTCGTCTGATAGCGACATTGTGATATTTCATTGTAGATAACACTGCACCCTGAAATTCCTTGCCCGGGTCAACTTGTAACAGATTTGGCCAGTGCAGAGGGTTCCTTCGATAAATCCTTTCAAATGCAGAAGCGACTTCAGTGGCTGATTTTGTTTTTAACGGTTCTGCTTCTTTGTATCGACTTGCAATATCAACTACAGTTAACGCATATTTGTAACCACGATCATGTGGCAGAAATAATAGATCAGCCTGATGAACTTCATTAGGAAAGGTCACATCAAAATGCGAGAATTGAATTTGTTTAGGCGGTGGTAGATAAATTTGCCATAGTGCCTGTTTGGATAACCAATGAGCCGCAGTGGTTTTTCTCACTTTTGCGGCGCTAGCGAGTTTACTGATTGCAGCGTTACCCTTCCAGTATCCTCTTGGGGAATAATAAATATATTCCATGTTGTTATTAATTACCAGCACCTAACATCAATTTGCTTTTCATTGCCGATTTTATCAAAAAGGAAGCCAATTTTTCTTTGAATGATTTATCAGGAATGGCATTCAACGCATGAATTAATTTCACATCTGCTAGATGCCTGTGTTGCAGATTACTGCTTTTATAAGCAACATCATGAAGGTGACAGGCCTTATCAATGGCGTTTATTGGTTCTTCACCGGGGTTGGGTTGGTTATGATCATTGAGTCTGATATCAAGTCTGGTTCCCGGTCCACAATAACTATACCCTGGAAGGTGTTTTTCTCCGGGGTATTTTGCCCATGGGGTTCCAGGGAGTTTTGCTAATTTGGCAGCGATATCACCTCCTCGTTTTTTTTTAAGGGTTCCTTGGGTTCCTTGGGTTTAGAAACAAATCTAAATTTCTTTGTACTACACTGTACGCATTTACCAGAAAGCGCTGATCGGTTATTTTTAGTTGTAATCGTCGTCAAGTCATCTGTGCCAGTACGCGCCTTACACTTCACGCAATATAGATCCATAATTTATGTATAGAGATATGAATATAATTGATTTTTCAGCGACTAAAACAAGAGAACCAGTGAAGCATCATGCAGCGCTACCAAACTCTATCCGCGCAATTATAATCGGGCCATCTGGATCCGGTAAAACGCAATTGTTGCTCAATTTAATAATGAGATGGATGAAGTGGGATAAGTTGTATTTAATTGCCCCTAGCGTAGATGACCAACGATGCTATGAAGTGCTAAAAGATTTTAATGAAAACGCTTCAGAGATTGCCGGCGAGGATGTTATTGAATTTATAACCGATATTGACGAGGCGCCATCCGTGAATGACCTCGATGGAAGTATCAACAATTTAGTTGTATACGACGATGTCATGTTAGATAATCAAAAAAATCCTGCTAGAATATTTTCCCGAGGCAGGCATAAAAACACGGACGTGATCTATGTCACTCAACGCTACACTCAGATTCCAGAAGTGATTAGAGATAACTGTAATATGCTTGCTGTATTCAACGGCGTTGATACACATACGCTACGAAATATTTGGCAGACATGGTGTTCTGATATGGATTTCAATCAATTTAGAAATTTCTTTAGTCATGCTCAGTCTACCCCACACGGATTTGTAACAATAAATTTACATGACCCTCGAACAGGATATCGTATCGGACTGGATCAAATATTCGGTTAACCCAGAACTGAAAGTTCCAACAGCAGAGAGGGTGAGTGACAACGACGTTGTAATCCCTTTCCCAAAAATCGATGGAGGATTTCATTAATTTCATTGATTTTTTTGGACCTGATTTCATTGAAAATGTTGTTTTTTTTATTTGATCCTAATCCATGATTCACACACACATTTGGGACCTGATGTCATTGACTTTTGGGTCTGATGTCATTGGTTTCATTGATTTTAAGCGTGATTTCAGTGAAAACTTGTCTAAAAATGTTGTCTGATTCGCCCCTTCTGCTGCTATCCCTTATAATGAGGTCTTTCCCTAAACAAGCCTGCCCAGTGTCTACACCATCTGGATGCAATCTGGGCTGGCCATGTAGCTCACATGCCAGACCACCGGCTTTCACAAAAACTATTTTATGACGAGCTTGAAAAGGATAAACGCAAGAAAGTAACCCAGAGAAACCGATATAAGAACACGCTGAAGACGTCATTGAAGAACTTTGGTATTAGCTATGACCCGTGGGAACAGACTGCCCAAAACAGGGACATGTGTCGCACGTCCATCACTAAAGGTGAATCAGTTTGCGAGGCCAACATGAGAGCCGTAGCAGAACAATGGAGGATGATCAGGAAATTACATACCAGTAACCCAGCGATCAGCGTTGCTACCATTCCATGTCCACGATGCAACATAACCTTCAAGGTGTTCATCGGCCTCCTACACATCCACATACTATTTATTCCCGCTATAACAATTGATGACTAAAGTGGTCCTCATCGACTTGATCGATGGACTATACGTCATTGTTCAAACAAGTCGGTACGCTATATGGAAAAGAGCAATATTGCTTTTTTCAACAGCTCGGACAAAACACCCTGTAAATAAACCGTCGTCATCAAACCTTTCGTTCCTTGTTAAGAGTATTAGGAACCATTTTCTTGTGTGAATATATATATATATATATATATATATATATATATATATATATATATATATATATATATATATATATATATATATATATATATATATAATATGATTTGACAACTTAAAAAGATCAAGTATAGCTGTTATTGATAGCCAAAAGAATTATCTCAATTCAAAATCTCACTCCGAATGGCTATCGGCAACAATTTGCAAATTTATACACATGGTTGCGCGGTTTTTCAACGTGTAGAAATAACACATCGCATGATTTAATGAAGTATGTATTGGCATAATGTATGATTTAATAAAGAATTTGATTGACATCGTGCATGATTTAATGAAGTATTTAAAAAACATAATGCATTGTTAAGAAAGTATTTGAATGACATAATGCTTGGCTTAATAAGTATCTGAATGACATAATGCATGATTTAATAAAAATATTTGAATGACATCGTACATGATTTAATAAAGTATGTAATGACATAATGCATGATTTAATAAAAATATTTGAATGACATCGTACATGATTTAATAAAGTATGTAATTACACAATGTATTATTTAATAAAGTATGTACTGACATGATCAATGATTTAATAAAGTATTTTAATGATATGCATTATTTAATAAAAGTATGTAATGACATAATGCATTATTTAATAAAGTATGTAATGACACAATGCATTATTTAATCAAGTATGTACTGACATGATCAATGATTTAACAAAGTATTTTAATGATATGCATTATTTAATAAAAGTATGTAATGACATAATGCATTATTTAAAATGTATTTGAATGACATAATGCAAGGCTCAATAAAGTATGTGAATGACGTCGTACATGATTTCATAAAATATTTGAATGACATCGTGTATGATTTAATAAAGTATCTAAGTGATATTGTGCATGATTTAATCAAGTACTTGAATGACAGTGCATGGCTTAATCAAGTACTTCAATGACATCGTGCATGATTTCATAAAATATTTGAATGACGTCGTGCATGATTTAATCAAGTATTTGAATGATATAATGCATTATTCAATAAAATATTTTAATGACATAATGCTTGGGTTAATAAAGTATGTGAATCACATAGTGCATGATTTAATAAGATATTTCAGCTGCAAAGTAACTATCCTGTACAAGACGAAAAACGAGCGCACGTGAGGTATTTATGACGTAGCCTTTAACAGTTGTTCCTGTTAGTTCCCAATGATGTGATAGAATGTGCCTGTATTGTTTGGTTTGTTTTATTTTCCTATTAGGCCCTGGCTGGAGAGACAGTGAAGTTTGCAAAGTCCCAGATTATTCTCGATAGGACTGAGGAAAAGCTCGAAAGGGAGTTAGAGAGAGAAAGACAAGGACCTCCCAAAAGTAAAATTGGAAGGTATATTGTCTCTTCGCTCACTGATTTGGAAGGAAATAAGTTCGTTCTCTATATATGTTAGGAATGTTTGACTGACTTATGAGTTTTACATGCATTTGTGTTAAGTACAAGGAATAAACTTGAGAAAAAAACAACCTTGGACATTATTTTTCTCTTTAACCGTTTGCTCTTTATCAAATATGATTAAAGAATAGAGCCATATTATAAGAATAGTAAACTTTAACAAAACGATTATTACAATCCATTTAGAAACGAAATCCTGCATATTAGATATGTTTAATTGCAAAGAATAATCATACATGAGGGTTTTATACAATAATAATTCTTCCCTTAGCATTTCCAATTTCATGTGACATTACAATTGTAATCTTTTACGAAAAGAAAATACATTGCAAATTTAACTAGATTTGACTCATGAGATTTAAAAATATTTGTTAAAATTATTGTCTTTTTTATACAGACTTCGGCGCAAAGGGGAGAAATTACTACATACGAAGTTTGTTCTGCTGTCAGTGGTCTTGCTGAACATCATTGACTGCACGCTGGTTTTGGGAGAGCTGATGCTGGATATTAAATACGTAACAAGTAATTAGTCCATACACCATTGACATGTCCCGCTATCGTAATTTTTATTGTCACTTGGTTACTGAGAGATTAATCTTGTATGCATTTGGTTTTCTCTTATCGTTTATATATCCAAGAAATCTTCGTCGTCGATGCTGCATCCAACTATCCTTAATGTGGATGTGTCTCATCTTATTAGGTTATCAATCTTGAGAGAGAGAGAGAGAGAGAGAGAGAGAGAGAGAGAGAGAGAGAGAGAGAGAGAGAGAGAGAGAGAGAGAGAGAGAGAGAGAATAATTAATCATGGTTTCTAAGTAAAGATGCATATTATAATTAAATGAAAAATGACCTATAATAAAATGACCTGTTATCTTATGAACATTTTAGGAAGGAAAGAACCTATGTATTTCTCAAATGTTAAGTCAGTGTTTTTATTCATGCATCTTTTTGCGACTTGTCATTTTCATTAAGTGGGATGTGGAATTGGAAGACTGTTATGATCTTACAAACACACATAGACACGCACATACCTACATACCTACCTACACACCTACCTACACACACACACACACACACACACACACACACACACTGGTTTCTCGGATTTACGAGGGGTCTTGATCTTACATAGACACATAGACACGTACATACCTACCCCCCACATACATACATACATACATACATACATACATACATACATACATACATACATACATACATACATACATACATACATACATACATACATACATACATACATACTGGGTTCTCGGATTTACGAGGGGTCTTGATAGCTCTGACTATTTTATTATAACTGTTATGTTTCTTTGAAACTATTAAATAAATTTAATGCCGATTGATATACAAAATATAGTTCTATAAAATAATATGCAGATGCATTTGAAGCACGCTGAACAACTGCAGATATATGCGTGTAACGAACCTTAGATAAAATACAGTGGCGTAAAAGTGCCAGAGAAGGACACCCCTGCTAATAATCCAAGAGCATAATATAAAATTTGGACTCTCCTCGTACTCTCTGACTGTTGTCAAGGTCGAAATCGTTGAAGTTTACACATGTAGTTTTTTGTCACATCATACAATTCTTAGTTGCTTTCATCGGTTTAAAGATGGCCGCGAATCCATGGAAGATGACCCATGTTTTGGAAGACCATTGTTTGCCATTAATGACAATGTTCGATACACAGTCAAAGATACTATTTATGAGGGGCGTTTATTCATCATCTGTTTTATGTATTCTGAAGAATTATCTGAAGCTCCGAAAGGTTTGTGAAGACGGTGTTACTAATCTATGCTTTCAAAATATGTAACAGAAAAGAGTGAAGCCAACAAGCTTTGGATAATTTAACAAATACTTTATTTTCACTGACTACAAAGTAAAATAATAATAAGAAAAAAGAACTTACGGTATTGTGAATTGAATCCAAATTGTAATCCAAGAATTAAAATACACAAATCTTTTCAATGAAAAGTTGTAAGTGATTTGCAGTTTAAATTCCGATGAAAATCCAAGATGGAAGGCGATGACATATGTAATAGTCAGCTTTGTACTGATGTGTTAACAGTCTCTTGTTGAATCTTAGAAAATATTATTCCAGTTTTTTAAAATTAAAATATGTATACATTTTGGTAAATGTCCTTGTTCAAGAATTATTTTACGGGACTTTAGTATTTCCAGGGAAAACAATCACTTGAAATTCAATAATTTCAAGAAAATATCAATTCAGCCCCAAACTGGACACAACAAAAACAGCTTGACGTCTCAAGTCGTAAGGCACGACTGATATAATCCATTATCATAATATCAGTTATAAGACTAACTAAAATGCAAAACAGATTGCACTGATTTGAGCTCCAAGTGACTTTTGATTCAATTCCATATTCGCTAAGTGGCACACGATTTTAAGGCCGCCTTGCAGTTGTAAGTGCAGTGCCCAATTTATGAACAACATACCAAAAAGTGAAACAGATGACAGGTAATGATTGGAGAATCAGACTGAGGATGAGTATAGAAATGAATCGTGAATACCTGGAAGGGGTGCAATGATCTACTTTCACTAATAATAAGATTTGTTGTAAAATGCACTAAGGTTTTTTAACTTTTTAAATATTTCTCTTGTACCAGCCAAAATAACAAATTACATATCTGTATATGGTTAGAATATACATCCATATTTTCTTTTTTAGTGTTATTTCTTTTTATTTACTTTTAGATTTATTATCGAAATCAGTCAAGAGTGCAGAAAACTTTCTTAATTCCATGAAGCATAAATATTCAACAACCCTTCAATACGTAAAAACAGTCAACATCGAAACTTTGTATTCGGAAATTCTCACAGCAGACGTAATTTGGTCCGCCGATTCACATGGAAGCGTGCAGAAGAGAGAGGCAAATTCTACAGGAAATACAACAGATGCTACTTCTTATGTCGTTCAGGTTCATGATCTCGCCTATACTCCAACTATTGAGGAAGACATTGCTCATGGTTTCCATAAAGCCAGTATTTCTATTTTGAGCATCCTTGTTTTCTTTGTAAGTTGCAGAATTATAAATGAATGTCTATTTTCAGATCACGTGGGAGAGTGAACAGGAATGCATATTTGTCAACTCCAAATTAAACATTTGTATAAACGCTAAATGTAACTGAGAAGGAGGTAAACTATAATTAGCTAGAAAACAATACATGTCGTAACTCTATTAGCCTATAGAAAAGTAACAATACATGTCGTAACTCTATTAGCCTATAGAAAAGTAACAATACATGTCGTAACTCTATTAGCCTATAGAAAAGTAACAATACATGTCGTAACTCTATTAGTCTATAGAAAAGTAACATATTCACACAATAGCCAACAGAAAATGTAACCTATTCCTACATTTTTGTTAGGAAGAAATCTCAAAACAAACGGGAAGAAATCAGTCATGAAAAGCCTTTATGTTTACTCAAACTAATGTGATCATTTTTACCAGCGCCGGTGGATGGCATTTTGGTGCCCTAGGCGAGATCAGATATCTGGCGCCCCCCTTCCACTCACGCCCTTCCACACCCGCCCATCATGAAATAAACCCTTAGCCCAGCGCCCTAGGCGATTGCCTTGTTCGCCTAGCGGATGCGCCAGCACTGATTTTTACAAATTATACTAATTTTGAGTAGTAGAAAGAATAATATTAATTAAATTTGATCCCGTTGATCTTCTTCAATTATCATAATCCTTAATCAATGAATTGAACATAGCCATATGGATGTTACTATATTATATTGTAACTAAACCTTATTCAATTTCAGATGATATGCAAGATATTCATTCTTGGAAAACAGCTGTGTGAACACAAGTTGGAGGTAGGTGTGCTATTAGAGGCCGTCCATGTAAATAAAAACTGAAGCGTTTTACTTTCTTGTTTGTTACGTTAAGGGAGTTAAACATACTTTTAATATATTAGAGCTTATTTCATACGCATTATGATATTTTTACGCGTGAGAATTATTTTGAAAAGTGACACCGAATTTGTTTGGGAAACTGCACAGAAACATGCATTTAAAGAAATTAAACATATTCTAACCTGTGTTGAAATACTTCGATGTTTAGAAGCATGTCGTTGTTAGTTGCATCAAATTCAGGAGCAGTGTTAATACAGTAAGGCAAACCTATAGCATTTGCATGCAAGTCTGTGACAGATGCAGAAAGGATGTAAGCATAGATCGAAAAAGAACTGCTTGCTGTGTTATTTGGTTTTGAAAGATTTAACTAGCATAGATCGAAAAAGAACTGCTTGCTGTGTTATTTGGTTTTGAAAGATTTAATTAGGATACTTTTTGCCGTCAAGTACAAGTTGAATCGGATCATAAACCTCTGAAATGAATCCGCAAAAACCTATATGTGTCCAACCGCCTAGACTTCGGAGAATGCAGTTTAAGACTGCAGAAATACAGTGTTAACTTAACGTATTGCCTAGGAAAACAGTCAATTGTAGCAGATAAATTGTTGCTAGCATACAAATAGACGAACACATATGAGATGAATATGGATAGTTAAACTTAGTACTATGTGCACATGCTCAGGACAAATATAGTGTAACGTCTCCCTCTTAGTACGAGAAGTAGTTAATTGGATTTAGCTACGTTATGTAGGGAATGACCTCCCTCAATATTACGACACGGTGTGAATGAAAGATGGAATATCAAGAGAGAACTGGGCACGATTGTTGTGAAGAAATAATGCAATACGGGCCCTTTTAGACAAGAAAAATATCAAAGTTAATCAACAAATTAATAGTGGTAAATTGAATTCAACTTATACGTTATGTCAACGGGATTTAATAACAGTTAATAATTTGGTTTTATTTCATCATCATAGCAAGTGGTGAAAAAGCGCAATGCCCACGACTGATTGCATCCACTTCCTCTCGACCGTGTCCCAACCTTTTATAATTCCTCGAGTCTTCCTATTCCGACTGCGTCGACCTTCTTTGACTTCCAAGATTTTATTCTGAACTCGTCATTTCCCTTTACGGACTTTACTCGTCACTTCTCCCTTTTTCCAGACTTCACTCGTCGCTTCTGTTTTTAGGACTCCGGACTGTCGAGTCTCACTCTCCCTCGGAAAGCTGTTTCCTTAACGCGGTTAACTTTAGAACTTTTAAACCCCGTCTTTCTCACAAGACAGACGCCTGGTCCCTCTTGTTTAATGAGGAAACCACTTTTCGTTTCCTAGGCTTCCTCGGAGTCAAATTTGGCTCTCTCAGAAAATTTTGGACTCAAGAATTTTGATCAAGGTTTTCACTTTAAATTCACATCACTTCCAAGGTGTACACCTAACTTTCACTCGGCCAATCATAAGCAGTGGTTTCTACAAATGTTTTTTGAGACAATTATTCGTTTTGTCAGTCAGAATCTCTGAACTACATTATAAAATTTTCCATTTGAAAAATGACTATTTTACACGAATCGGAAGCTGTCTCTATCAAGACCGTGTTAAAATATCCGGTCATTTTTCATTGAATCGGAACACTGGCCCCTTTGACGTTTTAACACTGACATGGAAGGAATTAAGTGTCAATATCGAAATGACCCTTTACAAAGACTCTCCGGTCCAAATGTTATACAATCGTAATGCTCAGTGCATTCAACTTTAAAATGTGATGCTTATTCAAAATTCGGTACTTCACATCTAAAGATTGCAGATACAGATAGAAGGAATAAAGAACTGAAGCAAAGGTGATAATAAAATAACCAAAATACAAGAGAGGACTCCAAAGGGGTGGACAAATGATAAACATTTTGTATATTTCTGGGACTGCTGAGATGAACTTTAAGAAATGGACGGATTAGTTCCAAAAGGAGAGAAGATTGTAATACTGGATTCTTTTCAGAAAGAAATGTTAAAAGAGTTGCTCAAAAGTCATATGGGCATTGAGAAGACAAAGCAAAGAGCAAGAGACATATGTATTTGGTCTGGCGTGAATGCACATATTGCAGACACAGTATCGAATTGTTCTATATGCCAGGAATATCGAAAGTCAAATAAAAAAGAACCATTGTTGTCTACACAACCTACTGCACCATGGGAAATGGTTGGAACATATTTACTTGTGTGAAATGATTACAAGTATGTCTTAATAGTAGACTATTGATCCAGTTATGCGGAAGTTGCTAAGTTAGAAAATAAACGAGCAAGCACAGTAATCTCTCACACAAATTCAGTTTTTGCAAGACATGGAATACCAAGAGAAGTAAGGAGTGATAATGGCCCACAGTTCTCCTCAAATGAAAATGGTCAGTTTGCAAAAACCTGAAGATTCAACACACTACGTCAATTCAAACTGCCAAGGTTTTCTCAGTTTTGCAAACAGACGGAATCTATGTTGGAGTACACCATATTGATGATATAGGATCTCCGGCACAAATACTGACGAGTCGAAGACTTCGATCGACTTAACTGCTACTAACATACAGCTTTATCTGCAAGTTATAAAAGATAAAAAAAAAACCTTAAGTGGAAACTAGATGGAAAAAGTCAGCAAAAGAAACAGTATAACAGACCAACTAAAGAGCTTCCAAAATCTGACTTCGGGAGGCAAAGTAAGAATCAAAAGACAAGATCTTTGGGAATCAGCTGTAGTCCTCAGAAAAAGTAGCATTCCAAGGTCGTAATATGTGAAAACCTAGAGACATCGACGACATCTGTTACAAAAAAGTTAGACATGATTACCAGAGATATATGATACATAAAAAAGATACTAGCAAGGAGGTCACTGACCTGAATGACAAGATGTCATTAGTCTGTATGCCAAACCAGACAGGAGATTCGAGCAAGGAGTGGACGTCTAATAAAACAGCCTGCAAGATAGAGATTATGTTACGTGAACGTAATATTTTTTTTCTGAATTATACATATGTTACTGCATATCACATCAGTTAATATGCAGTCATAACAACTGATCTGAAGAACAAAATATTAGGACCATAGCTTGTAGTGGCAATACCAGTATATCAACATATAATTCTTGTCATGAGTTTAAGAATGGTTGACAATGTCATAGGGCTAAAACTTAATTTTAACAACAATTAATTGAACTTTTACAACTCACCAGAAACTATTTGAAATATATTTATCTGCAAAACAGAACTTTGTCAAATCTGAATTTGTTTACAAACGTATTAAAAAGAAAAGGTGAAATGAATATGTGAATTTAAAAGTATAAAACTCATTTTTAGGGAGAGTTGAAGTAATATACAGTAATGCGACAAATGGTCTGATAGTTACAGGTCGCCTAAAGTCAGTCCCAGTATCTCACTCAGCTGTAACCCTATATGCCGCATGATAACATTAGCGTGAGAAATTAGTGTACGTGTGTTTTCTGTTTTAGTCATTTGTGTGTGTGTGTGTGTGTGTGTGTGTGTGTGTGTGTGTGTGTGTGTTAGGATTTTTAACATAGTTTAAACTTTTTTCAGTCAAATCGCTACGACGTCTGTAGTAAGGCAGTGTATAGTGATGTCTAGCACTGAGAAATCATGACGCAGACGTGTAGCTTGATGTCCCACCCAGTCACATTATACTGACAGCAGGCCGACCAGTCCTAACACTATCTGCTAAGCGCTAAGCGAGGCAGCTCTTAATACCACTTTTGTAAGTCTTTGGTATGACTCGGCCGGGGATCGAACCCACGACCTCCCGCATCCGCGGCTGACGCTCTAAACAATTGGCCACCGGAGTGGTTTAGTCAGTTGTAATCTAGTCAGAAAAAAAGTTAGACGAAACCATATTTTGTGCAATTCAGCAAAACATAACAGGATTGTTAATGTTACATTGTATACTTATATACATCATATATCGTCGTGTGTATTAACGTTTTAGAACATGTTAACATTAAAATGATCTGCTTGAATACAGTCATTTGTGTATTAAGCTTGAAGAACAAGCTGTGTTTGCAAGATTATCCTCCTAATCATTATTTGCCCCTACCCTCTAGACACTATGCCTTGGGAAAGGCAAGAAATAAGTAAAAACTAATACACTGACTAATAAGCATTTCTTATTGTTACAGATCTTCGATGGATTTGTGGTGTTCGCTTCATTCATTCTCGATTTGGTCTTTATTAAGGGATTATCGTCCTACCCTATCCAAGATTTTGTCCTGTTTCTGGCTTTTATGGTGCCCTGGAGAGTGATACGAGTAGTCAACAGTAAGTATCAAGTGTATTATTATTATTATTATTATTATTATTATTATTATTATTATTATTATTCGTGTTGTTAATATTATTTTATTATTAATATATTACATCTATTAGCCTTGTCCACTTTCTGGAAGGCTTTAAGTTTTAACCGACTGTTGCATACTTCTTGACAACTTCAAGTTAGTGAGAAGCGAGACACACAGCAGTCACCTTTTTGGCGGCGACAGCATTGCCAACATATTTTTTTTGTTTTGATAAAACGTTGTGGTTAAAGTGTTTAAACTGCACATATTTCCTTAAACCGTTAATATATTCTAGTCATTCTTGGCTTGAATCATTATGAAGAAAAAATTCATTCTTGTCATACCTGGCTTGAATCATTATGAAGACAAAAATTATTCTTGTCATTCTTGGGTTGATTCATTATGAATACAAAATTAATTCTTGTCATTCTTGGGTTGAATCATTATGACTACAAAATTCATTCTTGTCATTTTTGGCTTGAATCATTATGAAGACGAAATTCATTCTTGTCATTCTTGGGTTGAATCATTTGTAAAACTGTCTAATATTTGACTGGTTTTGTGTATACGTTGGATAGCTTATTATGAGGTTAAGACAATTCAGTCAATGACATGCTTCGTCTGCACTTTTGACATTGGGGCATTCGTGGGTTCATGCAGGCCCCGAAGTCTTCTTTAAAAGACCGTGTTTCTTTTGTGTTTTTATTGATTCATGTATTTGTACGAGTACCTTTTTAAATACCTCAGTTTTTAACATTTAATACGAGATGAGTATGTTTGGATGACTCGATTGCCCCATGTTCTATCACCGAGTCCTCGATTTGTGTATGAGAAGAGATATAAAATCCAGGGCCAAGATGCCATGTTCACCTACGACACGTTCTGTATGTCTGTATAATAATCTTTTTTATCAGAAAAAAACATTCATAAGATGGCTTTAAGTCTTATTTACTGGATGGCTTTGAGTGAATAAGGCATAACTTATATTTTAATTTTTCTCCACAAGGTCTTGTAGTTGCGCTTTTGGACCATGAGCACTTCCGGCTGAAGCTCTTGTACCAGCAGAAGAAGAAGGTCCAAAATGAACTTAAGGATGCGAAGTGCGAAGAGAAGAAACTTAATGTATGTGTAATGTTTGGTTTTCATAATTTTATTGAAAATGTATCCGAAAATGTAACAGTCTATTCTAAGAAGCGTTTTGCAAACCAAACTACGACGAGAAGAAAGGGAACGCATGCAGAATGTATTACATGTATTGATAGTCATTTCTCTCCTCCTCCAAAAATAAATGAACTACTCAGGGCAACGTTTAGGAAACCCGCTCATTTTGTCCTTCAGAAACATAGACTAGCAACAGGGAATAATTTTAACGTATATACAACATCTGGACTTCATGACCTATTAGATTTTTTTATATCCCTAATCTCAACTAATCTCAACGGTTCGGTTAACTTTGAATTGTTACGATTCTGTCTTCTAAAACCATGTTACAGAAAAGAGCAATACCAGCACACTTAGGAAACTCAGCAACTAATTTTCCCTTGAATTCAAAGTAAAAACTCAAACAACATTTACAGTAGTGTGAATTAAATCTTAAATAATCCTTAAAGTTCTACCACAAGTCGAAAACTTTTGGATTTGTGATAGGATGTTGTTCCGAATGAATCCCAATAGTCTTGAATGTCTTAATATATCACAATGTTATAATCCATAATAATTTGGAAATAATCCTAAATAATCCCAATTTAGTGATTTAGTACAAAATGTCAATGAGCTTTTTGTAATTCTAATAAATAATTTGAAATTAGATACTTCCTCTCAAATTACTACTTAATACAACTATACACTATGCTCATAGATTCCCAAAGACTGATATTAAAACATGAATGAAGACTTTGTTTACAAGAATCGTTTTAAATACATCGCCGCTTGATCTTTTTTGCGATAGTATTTTCTGAAAAACTGATGGAAAATTCCAAAATAATGTCAACAATATCACTTCCAGAACATACCGATCTCGTAAAAAAAAGTTTGGTCTTGAATTAAAGTTTTAGTGAATGGCTTAACAACATGAGAAAGTTAGGTTGGTCAAAATTGTACCCTCAATCACGGACAAAGGCCAAGCACACACTATCAAAAATTAATACGAAAACAAAATATTGGAAGATCATTTCTATTTGACCAAACTATTTTGTATCAGGACTATTTTCTGTGCGCTTCCTTTGTATACATTTGTCCGATTTGAGATTAATCAATTTTCCCCACGTGATATATACTTAATACCATCTACTTTCTGTCTTTAGAAGGTGGGGTGGGGGTGGAGAGAATGGTTGTTTCTTTTAGTCTTGTCGATTCTATGATGGAAAGACTATTTTTTGCTGTATATCCCATGTTATTATGTGACACATTTGTTATGAGTGATACAATCCTACATCGAAGGAAAATCACATGTACAATTTTACAATTACAATTTACACCTTCGATCAAATATGTATGATGATAATAGTTTTATGTTTTGCTAACGTATCTTTAGTTGTGACCTGATAGGATATTGTATATTATACTCAGAAGTGTTTATCTTTTCGTTCTTTCTTTTTATTTTTATTTAAAATTATATATACGATACTTTCAAATGAAATGGTATGTTGTTTATACATGCAACTTTATAACGCAAACAAGCACTTTTACAGGGCTATATTCATTATATGTAATCTATATTTATGAATGATAACAGTTATCTCGATAGCAGTGATTTCATTCGAGTTGCCTTTCTAAATTTAACATTATATTTTAATATCTTTTTATCTGTGTTGCAGGAAACATGTCACTGAGGCAAAATTATAGATTTTATTCCAAAATGTAATTTCAGGCATGCGTAGAAGCCCTGGAAAAGATTTGCACTGATGCAGGTGTTCCAGAAACAACAGTCAAATTTAATTTAGGTGAGTTTTGCTAAAATGTATTACCGTCTTGGATATTTTAAGCGGTACGTGTATCGAAACTCTTTAAAAGTATATAGATATATAGAGAGATTTGGGAGTATGCATCATTCTGATTTCTTCAGGTAGTTGTCTATATAGCATAGAAATAAGGGAGACTTGCTGTTTCTATGCTTCGTTTAATGCTTTGAAAAAGAAAGAATTTCGTGTTTTCAATCAAATATCACGGTATTGACAAATTTAACAAGAGTAATGTATTATTCGCAAAATTTGAGTTTTATTGGTCAAACCTTTGAGCTAGGATGAAATGTTTCATGGCTTTGCATATGGCATTGATGTCATGTCAGAAAACTAACATATGAATCGTTGAAGAATGATATCCCAGATTGATTAATTTGCTCAACATGAAATGATACCCCATATTCTTTAATTTGCTTAACATCAAATGATACCCCAGATTCTTTAATTTGCTTAACATCAAATGATACCCCATATTCTTTAATTTGCTCAACATGACATGATACCCCATATTCTTTAATTTGCTTAACATCAAATGATACCCCAGATTCTTTAATTTGCTTAACATCAAATGATACCCCATATTCTTTAATTTGCTCAACATGAAAGTTAGGTTAAAATTCTTAGTTTCACAACTTTAAAAGTGTACAGCTTTTGGCAAAATAAAATTAAAATAATAGACTTTTAAAGTTTTTCTTAGTTTTAGTTTCTTCCCTATATTGCTATATTTCAGTTATCTAGTTTCCGTCAATAAATACATCTGATTTTTAAAAAAAAAAACTTTTTGCCACGATTTCAATTTGTGTTCACAAACAGTTTTATGATAACAAATAAATTATCTAGTATTTCATAAAATAAACACAAACTTGTGTATATTCTTCACATTACAGATCTACTCAAGAAAGTTACTTTTAAGACGAACGCCGTCGGTGCATTTGCTAATATTGGTCTTGGGGGAAACGCATTGAAACATCATTTTCAACTTGGTCTCGCAATGAAAGACCCAGAAAAGAATGTAAAATTGCCAGTTAAAATCCAAGTCACTCCATACGCTGACTGCAACGGAAACGATAATATAGAATTACAGGCAGACGATAGGTGTTTGGTCAAAGAGGCAGACATCACTGATGTTTCAAAAATCGTGGTTACCACAAAGGACAGTAAAGCACATGTCTCTAAGATCTTCTGTGATAAGGGCACAATTACTGATACATGTATTGCATCTCCAGCTTCAACAAGCACCTACCTGAAACGAATCGTAGAAGGCACTGCCAGTTTCATAGCCACCACAAGCGTTGATGACGCCACGCCTCCTTCAACACATATTAGGGAGCGAAGACGCGCAAGAAGCGTAGGTTGTGTGAGTCCTAGAATTGCTCCTTCGAAATTACACCAAAAAAACAAAGACAAACAAAATGACCTTGAATCCAAAAAGTGACCACTGATAATAAGAGTGACAGAGACAAGTAAATGAGCATTGAATCTATAAGGATGAAGAAAAACGTTGGCAAATAGGGAATTAATTTGACAAATACGCAGTCATTCTTAGAGACATTGTCTTTCCTCGGCTGCAGACGCAATGTCACAGTTATTTGTTATGGTTTGAAATGTATACAATGCATTTTTAAGTTTCTTGGTGAGTTACAAGAGCAAAATAAATATCATTGGCTGATTTAAAAGTGCTACTTTTAAAGTTAGCCTGAGTATGTGCAGGAGTAAGACGTTGAGATATACATGATGTAAAATACAATTTATTTCTGGTTTCTATTTAACGCCTTTTTAATGTAATTCCTGAACTTTAATCTTTATTTGTAATTTGTCGTGTAAAGATATTGATCATACACGGTTCGCCTTTGCAATGTCGGGCTCCAAGAAATGAAGGATTTGTGAACATTCGGACTCGGTCTCACCCCTCGTGCTCTAGAAAACTTTTGTTAATTCATTATTTTGTGTCTTATCATTTTTATAATTTTTTCAGTGTTGACTATCTTAGTAGAATTATGTGTACGTGCCGTTAAATTTACACACACACACACACACACACACACACACACACACACACACACACACACTGTCATGGTCAACATTGTTTTTTTTGTGTACATTCTGGAGGGAGCCCACTTTGTTGAGACCTCTTGATGAGATTGATTATACAGCATTAATTATATTTTATGAACGCACATGCGTATATGCAAAATTGATCGCTGTCCCACGTGCAGATGCAGAGAGAGAGAGAGAGAGAGAGAGAGAGAGAGAGAGAGAGAGAGAGAGAGAGTGTCTTAGGGATTTTTATATTAACGGTGTTAGTTATAATCACATGTTAAATGTTAATTATGTTAATTATATCCATGTCACACACACACACACACACACACACACACACACACACACACACATATATATAAAGCATTTGTAAAATATCGTATATGGTTTTGTAATCTATGACATCTTTCTAATCATTTATGATTAGTTTGTAAATCTGAAAAGTAACGATTTCCTGTACAATAAAAATGTATCACGTGTATTGATGAATGGGAATTCGTTATATGATATATAATTTTGTATATGAAAACTAAATGAAACTGATCAATGAATATATATAAAAGACCAACATGCTAGAATTTATTATTACAATGTCTATGTTTTATTTGTTTGCAAATTATCATCCAAAATCATTAATAATGGTTGATATTGACACAACTCTCCTACGCATCAATCTTTATTTGATATTCAGTCAATAGAACTACTGCCCAAGTCCATGTCCGTCGCATGCTACAAAAGAACTCGGATCTAAATGGTGCACCCCCTCCCAATACCTCCTCCCCCCACCGCGAGAAAAAAAGAAATAAAAAGGTACCAGTCTTTAAAGTAACATTACAATTACATCCGTGTTCTGTAAGAATGTCGGTGTTACTCGAATCTAAAAATCTAAAAGCACTCCACGATGTTCGGAGTCAACCCTTGCCGACATAAGTCATGGTCTACCCTGACTGTTATCAGCATAGAAAATTCGCAGATTACTTTATGGGTTTAAAAAGGGGTAACATAGTTCCCCGTTGCATTTGGTCCACGTAAAGCATATATAACATCATTAGGGTTTTGACGTCTTAATGTGATTGAAAAAAATGACGTCAGGCTAGAATATACCAAAAATATTCTTACAATATTTTTTCAAACAGGAGTACAAACTTTACTTTTGTTTAAATTAAAGGTGTAAACTGGTTTGTTTCGTTTTGATTATTAATTTCATTTACATTAGACAACGCTAACAGCTGAATGAACGAGGCTAGTCTGGTATTTATAGGGTCCTCTACAGATATTATGAACTTCCGAGAGAGTTACAAGTGTAAGGTAAAATAGTTTGCACTTGCAACATGCACAGTAGAATGATGGCAAACCTCAATATTACTTTCATATACTATGGCTAAAATTGATTTGGATATTGTACTTCTAGAAATAGTGCATGATTTAAAATAACCAAAATGACTGCTTCCATGTCTTCATATACTTGCCAGAATTAGTCAAATATATCCTTAGCATTTATTAAAATAGGGAAAATTACTTTTTCCAGTTGAGACAATACCAGATTCTGAAAGTGAAATGAATTAGTTACCAAATGTATAAATATTTTGGAAAAAAAGAGTTTTCTACTCTTTTCTTTACAAATTATCTCTCAAGTCTCAAATCTTGGACGTGAAAACGATTTGGCAGAGCTAGCAATTTTTTTGAAAGTAAGGTCAAGTTGCATACTCTTTAACCCAAAGGTTACACAAATCAATCAAACAGCATAATAAAGGGAATTAATGTTCTTTTAACTATATATATATATATATATATATATATATATATATATATATATATATATATATATATATATATATATATATATCCCTTAGTCTTGCCGACCGTTGGGGCACCACTGATTACCTCACAACCAGCTTCCTCCATTCCAATCTGTTCTCTGCTACTCTCACTGTCACTCAGCTTCAGTCCTGTCCATTCTGAGATGTTATCTTCCCATCTTTTCCTCATAATATATGGCACTACGAATTTGTTTATCAACATGCGTAGCTTTCATCGCGACATCGTAGTGCACGACATTTATTCCGGATTGTAATGAATCAAACCTTTAGGTTGATATCGTCCAACAATGTCCACGTACTTTTAACATTGATTTTGCCTTTGTATACTTCTCGGTGATGTGTACTTCCAACAAAATATGGATGTATTCAGATCAAAATAAAGTGACTAATTGCCATTTAAAGACTTAGTTATTACCTCATTATTTTCATTCATTAGCTTAATTGTTAGTTTTTTTTATTTTGCAAAAGCTTCTAATTCTGCTCATTAAAATCGCAGAAAATGCTTTAAAGATATACCTAATGAATGTATTTCGAAAGGGAGGTAACCCATAAAGGAAGTACGATGCAACTGAGACACATTGGGCAGTTTCTATCAAGGCGATACATAAACCTTCGATATAATTTGTCATGACACAATGTGGCACGATTGGAACATCGATCAACAACGGAATGATCTAGGACAGATTGAATGTCGCACGCTGTGATACCACAATGAAAGCTAGGCATGTTGATAAACATGTTCGTACTACCCTATATTGTGAAGATTAGACTCGGCGTGCTCTCTTCTAGACCTTACCTGGCCATAATTGTAAAAGCCCATACCGGTCGATAAATTTCGTCTGAAATTTCCTGATGACAGTTAAAGTGCAGATCATTCAATAATCAGGACTAAATAGACTTCATTTTAAGAAAATTAGTATTAAATTTCAAACAAATTATTTATAATTAAGACGAACAATTGCTCATACATGGCCCACATGACATTTACTATAGACTTTGTGTAACGTCTCCGTCTTAGTAAGAGGGATAGTTAATTGGGTTTAGCTACGTTATCTAGGGAATGACCTCCCTCGGTATTATGACCCGTTGTGAGTGAAACATAATATCTACAGAGAACTGGGCAAGATTATTGAGAAGAAAGAAAGCAATAAGAGCCCGCTTAGACAAGAAAAATAACAAATTTAATCAAGCAAATGAATAGTGTTAATTTCAATTCAACTTGAATGATATCAACAGGATATACTAGCAGTGTCTAATTTGGATTTTTTCATCATCATAACGAGTGGTGAAACGAGCGCACTGCCCACGACTGATTGCATCACCTTCCTAACAACCGTGTTCCATTCAGACTTCACTCGTTACTTCTCTCTTTCCGGACTACACTCGTCACTTTTTTTTTTTTATCGGACTCCGTCTTCGGACTGTCGAGTCCCATCTCCCTCAAGAAACGTTTTCCCTAAAGACAAAATTATCCCTCAATCGCTATATGTACCACTTTCTAGATGTATATAAAATTAATTCATTTACGTTACTCAGAACACACTCATACCGCTCTGGACAGTGGCCTAATGGTTAGAACGCCCGCCGCGGAAGCGGGAGGTCGTGGGTTTTATCCGAGTCATACCAAAGACTTACAAAAATGGTATTAACAGCTGCCTTGCTTGGGCTCAGCATTAAGAGGTTAGTGTTATGACTGGTCGGCCTGGTGTCTGGATAATGTGACTGGGTGGGATATCATGCTACATGTCTGCGTCATGATGCTCCAGAACTGCACATCACTGTAAACTGTCTCCCTGCATACATTGTAGCGATATGACTTAAACATTATTAAAATTATGTTAAAATTCCTTATCACACATACAGAGAACACACTCGATTCAGACACTGCGTAGAGCCTACCTACGACCGTACCTTGCCATAAATTACCACGTGTCCTCTCTATCGAAAATTTACCTTATGCTGCTACATGTTCGATTACTATTTCATAAAATTCACAGATCCTTACTCACTTCCATATTATTTAAACATCACAAAAGCAAATATAATAGGCATGTATCGTTAACTCACGATAGTCAGTATCGTCCTAACAAGACAAAGTAAATTATTTCATATTTATTCATATAACCCTATAAATCGTGCACATATGAACATTTGGATCGTATAAAATCAATCCTGTTAATGAACTAATAACTGTAAAATTGAAACATAAGTTGCATAGCAGTTCTAACATCAACACATTTCCTTGAAATTGAATAAACAAATTTGCACACAGCAACATTATGAAAAGAATATTACGTGAAATTATAATTGCGTATCTTAATGCTGTTAACTTAAATTTGTTTGCATCCGGCACTAAACCATGTCTTTCTCGCAAGACAGACACCTGGTCCATCCTTTATTTAATGAGGAAAACAACATTCTTCTTTAGGATTCCTCTGAGCCAACCTTCTTTCTCAGAAAATGTCTGACTAAAGAATTTCGATCAAGGTTGTCAGTTTAAATGCCATGTACTTCCAAGGTGTAGATCTATCTCAGTTTCACTCGGCCAATCATAAGCAGTGGTTTCTACAACTGTTTTCTAAGACAATCATTTGTTTCGTCAGTCAGAATCTCTGAACTGCGTTATATAACTTTCCCTTTGAAGAATGACTATTTGATAATGATCGGAAGTACAGCTGTCTCTTTCACAACCCCGTTTTATAATATCCGGTCGATTTAATTGAATCGGAACACTGGCTCCTTTGAAGTTTTAACACCGATATAGAAGACATTAAGAATAAAGGTTGAATTGACCCTTCCCAAATACTCCCCTGGTCTAAATGTGATACAATCTTAATGCTCGGTGCATTCAACTTTAGGGCTCACTGCTATTCAAATTTCGATACTTCATATAGCCTCTTTTTATAAGAGAAGTTTGAAGCTGCACACAAACTATTGTTGTATCCTTCTTATGGACCAAAACAACCGATGCAGATTCGGCTGGTCCAATGACCCCAAAGTCAACAATAGTTCTAATTTCGTCCCGTACAGTATCTAACATCGGATCAGGTAGTGGATAGGGTTTCAGTTTCACATGCGTTCTATCCAGCAACTTCAAACTGAAGTCCACCAAGTCCGTCCTGCCTGACTTTCAGTCAAGACACTTGAGTAGTCATGTATTATCTCCTCCACCGCTTCACTTTGTTCTGACGTTCACGTTACGTCGAGAACGACATCGACGTATGTCTCATTTCTCGTCAAAGGACAACTAGGAAGTACTTCCGCCACTCCTCCGTTGTCGTCGAGTTTCAACTGTAGAAACCACGAACTCAGTGGGTGTATCCCTTTTCACGATATTGTTTAAGTAGGTTAACGCGGTAGAACTTCTTATATCCTACCTGGATACGGTAGTTCTGTCCACAGTTCTTTTCCGTGATAACGAACGGTCCCCTCCAGGAGACTTAGAGTTTATTGTGCTCCAACAGTAACAAAATTAACACATTGTCACCCACTTCAAACTTCCGTTCCTTCTCCCTCCTGTCGAAGTACATGGCTTGACGTCCCCGAGCACGACGGAGATTCTTCTGGGCCAAGTTGCAAACTTATTCCAGCTTAATACGTTGTACTTTCCCGGATGCTTTTCCATCCGTCTATAACTGTTTCATTACAGCCATGATCCTCTCACTGTCCTCCCATAAACTAGTTCGAAAGATGAAAATCCTAGACTAGTCTGGGTACTTTGCGGTACGCGAAAAGATATCGATCCCAGTCCTTTGGTCGACCTTCGCACAACTTCTTCAGAGCTTCTTTTATAGTCCCATTGAAACGCTCTACCACTGCACTGCGGTTGGAAAGTAACCGATTCACTTTAGTCTTATTCCATCACCTGGCTAACAAACTGCACCTCTTTGTCAGTTAATATCTCTTCAGAAACACCAACTCTGGACCAAACTCCTAACAAGGCCTCAGCCACCGTAACTGAATCAATGTCTTTCAACGCAACGGCCTCCGGGTATCTGGTAGCGTAATCAACAATCGTTAAAACATAACTAATACCACTTGCTGACGCAGGCTTTATCAGACTTATCAAGTCTATCGCCACCTTCGAGTAAGGTTCAACGATTAGATGAGTGGTTCCTAGTGGCACTGGGCGATGCGAGGTCTTAGATGCCATCCGCAGACACCTGTCACATGACAGACAAAACTTCTTACATCCCCATACGCACCTAGCCAGTATAATTATTTCACTAACATATATCTTGTCTTCGCCACGCTCATCTGACTACAGAGTAGGCTCTCAAGTGCTAACCTAAGCACTTCTCTTTTAGAGAACACAGAAACAAGAGACACCCTTGGGTAGCAATCAATCATACACACCTTTACCAGAAAAACATCTATCACCAGTCTATTTTTAATAGTGAAAACCAGTCTATATCAGTATCACCCAATGAAAATTATGCATTACCTGTGTCTTGTTTATTACCCGTGTCTTAGCGTCCTGTTTTTTCATTGGGTTAGGGGAAATATTATAGTCTATTTTCAAACGGGTACATGAAACGGGTTATGCTAATCTGGAAAACTTGCAAACATTATTTCGATATCTCAGTATCTGCCGATATTAACATAACTGTTTACGTGCTAAAACTTTTTTTGATATCTCCATATCTATCGATATTAACATAACTGTTTAGGTACTAAAAATTATTTCGATATCTCTCTCGATATATACCGATATTAACATAACTGTTTACGTACTCAACAATCACGTAGTCATCTAATGCTTCTCATAGTTCTGTCTCGACGAATATAGAAAAAGGCGATATTAATCTCAGTGTTCGAATGTTGTAATATGTGGGTCAATTGTTTAAAAAAAAAATTCAATGTTCCCTGTCTGAAACAGTAAATCTTTTTCAGGACTTGCCACGAGATCATGTACGTCCAAAGTTATCACGATGGTAGATTATTATTACTTTCTACCACTGGCCTTGCACACGCGCGCGCATGTGTGTGCACGAGCAAAGAGAGAGAGAGAGAGAGAGAGAGAGAGAGAGAGAGAGAGAGAGAGAGAGAGAATAATTAATCATGGTTTCTAAGTAAAGATGCATATTATAATCAGTTAGTATTAATTATAGCAATGCAATGTATATTTCTGAAACGTTATGACATGTTTTAAATTATATCTGTTTAGGCAATTTATATTTTATATAAAATTGAAAATTTGTAATAAAGTTTTCTCTTTTCAGTGTAATAATTGGCAACCTCTGGACGATATACTTTTAAAAAATGAACAATGCTGTAATTTATTGAAGATAAATAGTAACTTGAAAACGTTCTTTTCACGTACTTGTAATATTTTATGTTCTCTGAAGAATTTGCATTAAACAAAATAATAATAATGAGTCTTAATAAGAAATCTATTTACGGAAATAATGCGATCTTCCAATCTTCTCGTTTATCGATCTTTTGATCGAACTGCAGATAGATCGATAATCCTCATTTCACCTTAAATATTCTTTGCACATGTAAACATTAGTTCTCATTCGTGATTTTTACATTAAATCATGTATAATTATATTGTTCTCTAACCAGTGTGCGAAACTGCCCAAATAATTCTGCAAGCCCACAGAACCAGTTACCTATAAATGGTACCGGTCCTGTCCTGAACCAATTCCACCTACATTTCATCAAGAAGACCAAATGCATGGGGTGACCAATGTTAAATGCAGGTATACAGGAATCAAAACTGAGGGAAAATAAAAAGATAAATAGAAAATAAGAAATTTATATCAATATTAAATGTTATTTAAGTTCATCGCATCATGGTCACCGTTTATTGAGAATGACAATGTCTGGATGATAAAGATCTAAACATACCTCTTATACAAGTCATATAGCTTCATGTACATGTCTAAGTCCTCTTTCGCAGCTATAGGCGTCATTTTGGTGAATTTGATTACACATACCTTTAAATGGCGTTTATTCACTTTATTTCGTACCTAGTCCAACAACTATTTTGAAGATTATCGCATAAATTCCTCGAAAAATGCTTAAAGGAAAATTTCTATTGATAACATAAGCCGAAATTTTGAACCATAGTCAAGCAAGTGCGGTTAACTCATTTAAACCGGTTTCGTCGTGAGCTATGCCATAAATGGGAATGCACCTACGGCAGAGAAAAAGTTGTACTACATACATAAGCAGAGACGCGACAATGTTGTCATTTATAAAGAAAGCCTGTGGAAACACCAGCAGGAAAACTTGGCAAACAAGTCCAATAACTAGAGTCAATTATGTAACTTCGTTTATATCTTTTATATGGCATATTTATAGAGCACTGCAATCGTATTGGAAAATATGAACGAGTTTTTCGGATGGAAATGATGCACGACATTGTGAGTGCAGTATATCCGCCCAACAAAACGAATTCCGATACAAATGCAGTAAACTTTTTAATATTTACTCATTTTCTTATTCAACCTACGGCTTAATTATATAAACAAAAATACGCTACAAGAAACAAAGTAACTGAATGTATGCCGCATTCTAAACTAAATACATAAATGCAGATGCATCATTATATTAGAACATCATTTTTGAGTAAAAGTATTAGGAATGAAATTTTCTCTAAATTGTATTAAAAGTAAGTTTAATTAAATTATATTGAAATTTTTTTCTCACTAAAATATATTGAGATTCCTACATATTTAATGGTTGAGTAAGCTAGATGATTTACATGTTCCACGGGAAAGGACGAAAGCCTTGTTCTGATTCGAAATGAGCGAACACAAGCATTGCGCATAAATTGGGGGTAAGCGTGTATATTCATTGGTTCATCGATAATCAGAAGGCTCTGTCTGTCCTTACAGGTAAGAATCATCTGGTTTCGTAAACGTATGTAAAATATAAGGACATTTTAATGTTTAAATTTTTTTTCACGGTAAAGTTCAATCCAGACTCGATAATATTTGCAATAATTTTGTTATTTCCTTCTATTCTATATTACAATATAATGGAACATTTAATTGTTTAAAACAACTTTTATTCATTCGTACCTATGGTACTTATTATTGGAAAAGACGAATTCGCTACCAACATCATGTTTAGATTTAATTTGGAAGTCAAATATTCTTCAAATAATAGAGAATAATGTTTTAGTGACCTATTCTAAAAAGTACTCTATTTTAAATTTAAGAAAATACATTTCTTTAAAATGATGGTTGAATTATATCGCAAATATTGAATTTTACACTATTTGGTCATCATAAATGTAGTCGACATCTGATTATCCGTATTATATTATAAAAGGCAGAAATTATAAAAATGTATGAAGTTGGCAAACTCGAAGGAAAAGTGTAATTTTTAAAAATGTATTTCATGCATTTTAAAATATAAAGTCATAAAGATGTGTCTTTAAAAATATAAATCATTTAAATAAAATTCGTTCATCGAGAATCAGAAGGCCATCTCTTTCATTACATCCACTATGTACCTCTCATTTCCCAAGAATTAGCCGCATCTACACTGTTATGAGTGACACCTTTTTTTAACAGAGCCTTCCATCTCTTTCAGACCATGGACCAAGATATGAATTAAGTTAGTTCCTTCTCATAGCAAGAAATGAGAAGAAAGTGTTTGATCTAAACCTTTTTATAACAATTACACAATAACTTTATTAATGCGCACATTACTCCGCCCAGATACATTTGAACTTAGTTGTGCGCTATACCTAACTGTCAAACGAAAATGGCGCTTTAGTCTACTTAGAGTTGAAATTTGGAGCCATATATAAATGAATACGCATTGCAACAACTTTTCGATTTGATCCGGAATGAATTGATTTTTGTATTTTTGTCGATTCTACAAAATTTATTTCGTGATTATGGACTGAATTTATCTGTGCCAGTTCTACAAGAAATACATCGGATAGAAACAGCGAGGGAGAAGAGTGTTGACATCCACAAGTGTACTTCTGTTCTGTCTGTGAATGTTTGAAATCATAATGCGGGAAAAACATAAAGTCTTTCAAGAGCAATTATCAAAAAGAGGCTAATGTTTATTTCATTTTGAGTGCAGTAAGGAGGACGTAATTGCACTTGGAATTTAATCGAAAATACAGTACAATTTCAAAATGTGTAATTAAGCTTTAGTACCCACGGCATGGCTCATGTAATTCGGATTCGCAGAACTAAGAAAGTACATTTTGTGGAATTTTGGGATGTAAAATTACAAGTATATTTCCATTCTTATTACCAGCTAAAGAAGACAGTTTTATGTATTGTCATTATTGGTAAGAACCCTGTACGGCGTCTATAGCTAGCCTAAATCCAAAATATTGATTCGAAAAGTTAATGCGGAATGTGCCAAAGCAGATGGTATGTGGCAGTCCACGAAACATCTCGTTTAGTTCATTCAAAAACGAACCGAATCATCCAAAAACGTAAAGCGTCTACTACGAGAGTGTACATGATTTGTTTACAAAGTAGTTCCTAATACATTATTGGGCACACGTGCGATCAATATGAAGTTGAGCGCGAGTGCAATATCGTCAAATATTGAACGATTCTGACCATGTAAAGTTAACGGAGAAACCAAAAATGAGCATATAATAACAACATAGCTTTTATTGCAATTGGTATCTAATGCCTATTTTTCCCATACAAGTATGGGCTTTTAGACATACAAAGGACTAGAAAGACGGCCGTCAATTCATATTATTTTTTGGGTTAAATTTTACCTTATGCTAAATCATAATTTTCAAGAAATGTCATATTTACATACTAAAAATAAAACTTATTATATGTTACTCCCATTTAAACTTGAACATCCATCCTGGAGATGATTAAGATGCACGCGACTTCATGTTCACGCGATCGTACACTTGATTCCCCCTGTACTAGTAATAGTTCAATACAAAATCGACTTTTCTGACCCAGTGTTATGCCGAAGTGGCATGGTAAAAATCCATAGCGATCGATAAAATTCTTTTGAATTTATTTTATGACAATAAACGTGTAGATCACTCAAAAATCACGACTGAATAACGTTTTTAAAACTATATTACGATAAAAAATTTAAAATAAATAATTTTTTTAACATGTATCGATAAATGCGCTTACATGACCCGTGTGAATTTTTTATTTTTATTTATAGAGGCGGGACATCAGAATCTTGACTCATGCTTTGATCAGTCTGAATCAAAGAACGAAAATCAGGATCCTGATAAACTAACTTGTCAGAACTTCGAACACGAGGCTATTGTATCCAACCAGTAAATTATGTCTGCAGAAAGACGAGTACCAGCAGTATACTGCTGGTTATTGATTAACATCGTTTGCAATAAATCTTATTGTTAAGGGAATCATGGATAATCCACGCGAATACTGTAATCCATCTATTTTAGTACAGCGTTTTCGTTTTTTTTGTGTTGTATTATCTGTGAATAGTTTTTTTGTCCTGGTCTGTTTTAAGTATTTTAGTCTCTGGCGGCATCGAGGCATCCACAATGCATCAGATGTTGACTTTGTGAATCGGAAGTAGCATGTGCCATCACGCATCTTATAGATGCAGAATACTTTATAGTACTGGAGATACTAGTATCTATTGTACGCAGATTATATACGAGTTACTTCCCTTTTCATCTCCCTTTGTTGCTCGGATTGCTACTCTCTTATATGGAGGTTTAATCTGGTCAGCCTGCTGAAACGAGACAGATAAAGGCAGTATCATCTCTATTAACATTGACAAAAAAGTACATATAATTCATAGACAATATGATGACATATCAGAATCTGCTGAAAGTACATGTAACCAGTACGACAGTACATAAAATGCATGCCATGAACAAAACGTAATGGAACATGCATAATTTCAGCCTGCATTGCAAGATGAAAATCATTTCATAGGCGAACGGGATGGGCATCTAAAACTGTCTTAATGATCGAAGCAATCAAACAACTATAAGATGATAACACGTCCAGACTTATCGAGACCAAACATGAGCGAAAATTTTGATTCAAAAGGATTATCCAACCTTCAAATGTTGACAATCTGAAAAAGTAACAATTTACACATTTCTCCAATGCTGACGTGTTAACTTAATCGAGCGACATATGAGTAACAACAGTGAATATTTATGAACTTCAATCGTGTCTTGTAGAATGAATGATCTTTTCAAAGACAGAGCCTGGCATTTGAATATTTATGTGCTTATTGTGCAAAGAAGTTTTCATGATAATCTGGATGTAATCTACACATTCTAGAGCGATGGCCAAAGCGAGAGCTATTGAGTAAAAGTACTTGCTGTGCTCGACTGTTCAGAATTATTTACAGAAATGCCGAGAGGTGCTCTTAACAAAGTGTACACATATTCCAATTACTCACATAACTAGACTATACCGTACCTAATAGGCATTGCTCCTCAAGGTGTTGTTACATTTACTTCTGATTAACGAGGACATGAGAACCACTGACTGGTATGCAACAAATAAATCAAGACTTGTCAGTAATCAGCTACCAGGTGACATTGCGATGGTTGACAGAAGCTTCGAAATAGATGATACTTTTGTTATCAAATTGAATTAGCCATTCCTAACTTTACACGAGGAGCATCAGTTACATCACTCGAAGCTGAGAAAACACGCGTTTGTTCTAAATCATGGGGAACTTAATATGGGTCTGGTTTTTAGTTGTTTGTTTGCCAGTTTTAAATTCTTTTTTTTATTTTTCATTACATGCTATTGTAATTTAAATTTATCCACTAGAGATGTTGTTTTTGCAGAAAATCAGTTGCTGTGAATTATTTTTTGGTAAACAACTGTTGACCTTGATCCTGACCTTGATTCAGGTTTAGTGGCAACCACGTCAACAGGTTTAATTTTAATTTTAAAATGACTGGTTGTTGTCAAAGTCAAGATGGCACTAGTGAATTAAGTAAACAACTTTTTATTCTTAAAGTAAAAATGATTGGTTCTCCTCCGGGTCATGTTAGGAGTACGTGATTAAACGATCACGTGACTCCTTCCCCCTTCGTGATTTTACAAGTTGGGGATTTTTCGAAAAATGCGTATCAGAGTACGATATAATCTTTGTTTTAGTAAAATATTCTTAGTTTTGGGCTTTTACAAATGACGTTAAATCATATTCTTTTGTTGCAATTAGTTTTTGAATCCATGGTAACTTTTCTTTAGTTCAGTTGGATTTTAAAGGATTAATTCGTACATCTTGAAATATTTTATATGCTATGCAGAATTCTTGGGCAAAAACACTTTATCAAAATGTTATTCCCATTTCCATCAACGGAGTGTTTAATGTTGTGTTTCTACAAGGAACTGTAGATAAGGACAAAACAGACTTCAGCATACGTCATCGTCTTCCATCTTGGATTTTTCAAACAGGACTCGAATTTCATCTATTAGATTACCAAGACTTTTGTAATTTATTTCGCAGATTGTTCTTGGATTATTTTTAACCTTGATTCTTACGAATGTAAGTTCTTTTTCCATTTTTAGAATCTTTTCCCAGGGAAATAAATTATCTGTTAACTTTTAGAAAGCTTGTTGTTTTCACTTTTTCTGTGTTATTATTAGAGCCTAAACACGTAACACGTATATTGACTTCTTTTGAATATTTACCTGCACATAAGATACAAATTAATGCCCATTTTGGCAATTCTAAACAATGCTTCTGCTGATCTGTATGTGTTTTCCTTGCCGAATAGTTGATAACTGGTGTACTGTTCCATGTAAACTGATCTGTATGTGTTTTCCTTGCCGAACAGTTGATAACTGGTATACTGTTCCATGTAAACTGATCTGTATGTGTTTTCCTTGCCGAATAGTTGATAACTGGTATACTGTTCCATGTAAACTGATCTGTATGTGTTTTCCTTGCCGAATAGTTGATAACTGGTATACTGTTCCATGTAAACTGATCTGTATGTGTTTTCCTTGCCGAACAGTTGATAACTGGTGTACTGTTCCATGTAAACTGATCTGTATGTGTTTTCCTTGCCTAATAGTTGATAACTGGTATACTGTTCCATGTAAACTGATCTGTATTTGTTTTCCTTGCCGAACAGTTGATAACTGGTGTACTGTTCCATGTAAACTGATCTGTATGTGTTTTCCTTACCGAATAGTTGATAACTGGTATACTGTTCCATGTAAACTGATCTGTATGTGTTTTCCTTGCCGAATAGTTGATAACTGGTATACTGTTCCATGTAAACTGATCTGTATGTGTTTTCCTTGCCGAACAGTTGATAACTGGTATACTGTTCTATGTAAACTGATCTGTATGTGTTTTCCTTGCCGAACAGTTGATAACTGGTATACTGTTCTATGTAAACTGATCTGTATGTGTTTTCCTTGCCGAACAGTTGATAACTGGTATACTGTTCCATGTAAACTGATCTGTATGTGTTTTCCTTGCCGAATAGTTGATAACTGGTATACTGTTCCATGTAAACTGATCTGTATGTGTTTTCCTTGCCGAATAGTTGATAACTGGTATACTGTTCCATGTAAACTGATCTGTATGTGTTTTCCTTGCCGAACAGTTGATAACTGGTGTACTGTTCCATGTAAACTGATCTGTATGTGTTTTCCTTGCCTAATAGTTGATAAATGGTATACTGTTCCATGTAAACTGATCTGTATTTGTTTTCCTTGCCGAACAGTTGATAACTGGTGTACTGTTCCATGTAAACTGATCTGTATGTGTTTTCCTTACCGAATAGTTGATAACTGGTATACTGTTCCATGTAAACTGATCTGTATGTGTTTTCCTTGCCGAATAGTTGATAACTGGTATACTGTTCCATGTAAACTGATCTGTATGTGTTTTCCTTGCCGAACAGTTGATAACTGGTGTACTGTTCCATGTAAACTGATCTGTATGTGTTTTCCTTGCCTAATAGTTGATAACTGGTATACTGTTCCATGTAAACTGATCTGTATTTGTTTTCCTTGCCGAACAGTTGATAACTGGTGTACTGTTCCATGTAAACTGATCTGTATGTGTTTTCCTTACCGAATAGTTGATAACTGGTATACTGTTCCATGTAAACTGATCTGTATGTGTTTTCCTTGCCGAATAGTTGATAACTGGTATACTGTTCCATGTAAACTGATCTGTATGTGTTTTCCTTGCCGAACAGTTGATAACTGGTGTACTGTTCCATGTAAACTGATCTGTATGTGTTTTCCTTGCCTAATAGTTGATAACTGGTATACTGTTCCATGTAAACTGATCTGTATTTGTTTTCCTTGCCGAACAGTTGATAACTGGTGTACTGTTCCATGTAAACTGATCTGTATGTGTTTTCCTTACCGAATAGTTGATAACTGGTATACTGTTCCATGTAAACTGATCTGTATGTGTTTTCCTTGCCGAATAGTTGATAACTGGTATACTGTTCCATGTAAACTGATCTGTATGTGTTTTCCTTGCCGAACAGTTGATAACTGGTGTACTGTTCCATGTAAACTGATCTGTATGTGTTTTCCTTGCCTAATAGTTGATAACTGGTATACTGTTCCATGTAAACTGATCTGTATTTGTTTTCCTTGCCGAACAGTTGATAACTGGTGTACTGTTCCATGTAAACTGATCTGTATGTGTTTTCCTTACCGAATAGTTGATAACTGGTATACTGTTCCATGTAAACTGATCTGTATGTGTTTTCCTTGCCGAATAGTTGATAACTGGTATACTGTTCCATGTAAACTGATCTGTATGTGTTTTCCTTGCCGAACAGTTGATAACTGGTGTACTGTTCCATGTAAACTGATCTGTATGTGTTTTCCTTGCCTAATAGTTGATAACTGGTATACTGTTCCATGTAAACTGATCTGTATTTGTTTTCCTTGCCGAACAGTTGATAACTGGTGTACTGTTCCATGTAAACTGATCTGTATGTGTTTTACTTGCCGAATAGTTGATAACTGGTGTACTGTTCCATGTAAACTGATCATTTGTGACTTTTTTTTTTAGATCCAACCATAAGTGGGACTGATGAGCACACAACTTATTAAAATATATATTACTCATCTCCTTGTGTTTTTGATAATCATGAAAACATATTGAAGACTATGTCTCCGCTGATTCTAGTTGAGTCAAGAACGAACTTTGCTAATGCTGTATTAGCAGCTACATCAAAAGTCTTCTCTTGTCATGAGTTACAAAAGAATGGTTGTTGTAGGGATTAACGCCATTTTTCAGCACACCATAGGCTATACATGGCGGCCGGTATTAATGGTGGAGGAAGAACCCAGGAAGACCCCGGAAACAACCACCGACCTAGGAGAAGCTACTGGCAAGCTTTCTCACATATCCACATTGGTAGAATCTTAGACTCGAATCCATGCAGAGGTCAGATGGTATATCCGTAACGGAGAGCGCTTTAGACCTTAGGGCCCCCCACAAAAGAATCGAAGTCCATTCCTACTAGAGGTGCCCGATATTACCTGTATACCTGTTTACTTTCATATTTTTTCCGGTGTACGTACCATGCAAAATTTTCAAGTTCGTAATTTCCTTAAGTGAGGAATGTACGAAAAATCCAGAGGAATCTTCAATGATTTTAAAATTGTGTTTTCATTATTCATAACAAAATAGTTAACATATTAACTTTTTATAATTTCTTTTTATAATTAATAAAATGGTTGTATATATCCAAAATTAATGGTGAATATTACAAATATAACTTTATTTCATTCTCATTTAATGTTACTTGCATTACATACTAAGTTAATAGTACATGGCTGATCAGGCGTGCGATACAGATGTTCAATTTGTGATTGGAGAGAGAGAGAGAGAGAGTCCTTAAATTAAAAAATTTACATATTTTCCTGTTGAAATCTTGTATTTCAATTTTTAAAAATCCAGACAAACGAAGAAAGACTCAGTGAATCACAAGTCAAGATTCAAGACATGGTAAGAAATTGGAGAGAACGTTACCCTATGTTTAATTTAAAGAGAAATTACGAATGATCTAAAATACCAAACTTTGCTAAAATTCTTTTTAGCTTCAAGGTTTTAGAAAGACATACACATAACAAAATTCGTATTCAACAAGGTTTAGGCTATTTAATTCTTGGGGAGGGAGTGGAATTGTTATTTTTGTAAGAGCTGAAATATTTTTTCTTTGTATATCAAGAAAATTAATATTTTTCCAACAACAGCATGGATATAATATTGTGTTACTTTGCTATAAATTAAATCAAAATATTTTTTCCGACTGTTGAAAGACAGAAATTAAACAAATCAGTGTATTAACCCTTGCCCGAGAATACGGAATTGTTAGTCCTTAATATAACTGCGGTATACCATGGTACTTATTACGGAACGTTCAGAAATACCGCAGAGCAATACGATACAAAAATGTTCGCGGTATCCAGCTCTACTATATTACATGAATAGTGTTAGCAAATCAATCCTATTCCAGGCTATTGATACATCATCACATTCAAGATGTGAATTTATTCGGAACACCACCGGATTTAATTCGGAATAATCTAGAACGTGTAGGACTATTTGTGATTTAATTTACAATGCTGTGAATTCTTTTGTTTTAAGTGTTGTTGAATTTTTACAAAACTTTTTAGTCGTAACACTCAATACTCGTCCATCTGATTTCCCACTGCTGTTTAGTATAACCAAATAAATTCATCTTATATTTTCAGCCCCAGAGAGTTGTGTATTTATTATTGCAGCATTTCCGCCAGTATTAAACTGTTCCAGTTCCATCATTATAACGTCGATTATAATTACTACACTAACGCATAAGCTTGTCAAAGTTCCACAAATCCATGAGATACAGTTTGATATCACACTCATCATTCAGGCAGCGAACACGGAACAGGCAGGACCGGTCTTCACCTGGCTACGGTGAGCGAGAGCTCTCAGCAGATAAATAGTGCCATTTAGGATTGCACAGGAAAAATGCAACCATAGAGCATTAAGGTACCTGGAGTAGTGTACGGGATTACCACTGCGAAGCTACATCACTAAAAGACCATTTAGGAGAAACATTCTTCACGACGCTTCGAACAAAGGAAAATGGAGGCCGCCACGAGGAAAACCAAGATGAACGTCACCACACGAGGTGAAAATGACTTCACTAGCGGTGGGGACCGAAGTGGAGGGAACCAGTGGCTTAATTTGTTAACTCCTGAAAAACTTCGTTGCCTTGGGAGAATAGATAGCAGACGGAAATTTGCGGAGCCATGAGAAAATTCTGGCATTACTAACGGAACGCACCCCGAGAAGACTGCCTGCGGAGCAAGATGTGATAATTTTCACATTTGCCTTTCACTTGCCTGAATAATAGGGTTTCTCATTTGGTTACGAGAACCCTCTTCGAATAATCTCTATTACAAATCTGACTTGATCAATTTTGAATACCGCTCAAAATTTACAATCTAATTACCAAACAGTGACTACACTTTTATATGTCACATAGACATATTAGTTAAAAAAATTTGCTATTGACTTATGATATGTACACTATAGTACTAGAAAATTGGTATAGTTAGGATGTTAAAGAAAAATTCTACGACTCATTTATTTGATACAATTGCACAGGTGGCTTACACAATATTGGTATTAGGTTGTCCATTTTTATAACTGGACTGAATTTGAAATAAGTACGGCTAGGGCGTTCCGGGGCGTAAACGACATCCATATACAACAACGGCTGTCTTTCCGGGATCTTTTCCTTCTTTTCATCGACCGGACTCCAACAAAAATGAAGCAGCAGCAGGGGCGAATCAGACAACTTTTTAGAGGCGTCGATTCGGCAAACGGAGGCTTCTTCGAAATCATAAAAAAGCGTCAATTTGGCAAATTAAGACTTCTTTGTAAATGCTTTATAGTAGCTGATTTGGCAAAAAAACGCCACAATTATTGTCCCCTCCCCCCTGCTGCTGCTATGGGTTTAAAATTTTTTTTAACCGAATATTTGATCAAGTCCGATACGATATCTTGATCTAGGATCATGTAAATTTATCGTTACAAATCCATGCGGTATTGACTGAGCATGACTAAAAAAATTTCTAAAGAGATTATAATCCATATCACCGCCGCACCAAGTCTGGTGAATATTTCGTAGCGTATGTGTATCAACTCCGTTGAATACAGCAAGAATATTACATTTATCTCTGATCACTTTTGGTATTTGAGTGTATCGTTGAGTGACATATATCACGTGAGTGTTTTTATGTCTGCCTCTGGAAAATATCCTAGCAGGATTTCTTTGACTATCTAACATCACATCATCATACACGACTAAATTGTTAATACTTCCATCAATATCATCAATGCTCGGTGCTTCTTCGATATCGGTTATAAATTCAATAATACTCTCGCCGGTGATTTCTGCTGTCTTTTCGTTGTAATCCTTTAACACTTCGTAGCATCGCTGATTATCTTCACTTGGGGCTATTAAATACAACTTATCCCATTTCATCCATCTCGTTATCAAATTAAGTAGCAGTTGTGTCTTGCCACTTCCAGATGGTCCGATTATAATCATTCTAATTGAATTCGGCAACATTGCATGGTGTTTAATAGGTTCCCGTCGTCGGGTAGCTGAATAATCAATTGCATTCATGTTATTATAAATATATTAGGGATCTATATTGTGTGAAATGTAAGAAGCGTACTGGCACAACCGACTTGACGACGATCACAACTAAAAATAACAGATCAGCACTTTCTGGTAAGTGTGTACAATGTGGTACCAAAAAATTTAGATTTGTTTCTATGAAATCTGCAGGCTAGCATTTCTGATGATTTAAAAAAGAACGAGGAGGTGATATTGCAGCCAAGTTAGTAAAATTACCAGGAACACCATGGGGAAAAATACCCAGGAGAAAAACACCTTCCAGGGTATAATTATTGTGGACCCGGGACTAGACTCGATATCAGACTTGATGATCAAAACCAACCCCGACCCGTTGAAAACCCAATAAACGCTATTGATAATGCGTGTCATGCTCATGATGTTGCTTATAAAAGCAGCAATCTGCAACATAGACATATCGCAGATGTGAAGTTGATTCACGCGTTGAATTCTATCCCTGATAAATCTTTCAAAGAAAAATTGGCTTCATGATTGATAAAATCGGCGATGAAAGGTAAATTAATGTTGGGTTCTGGTAACTAATAACAACATGGAATCTATTTATTATTCTCCAAGAGGATACTGGAGGGGCAAAGCAGCAATCAGTAAACTCGCTAGCGCCGCAAAGGTGAAAAATACCACTGAAGCGGATTGGTTATCCAAACAGGCGATACGGCAAATTTATCTACCGCCGCCTAAACAAATTAACTACTCGCATTTTGATGTCAGCGCTCCTAACGAAGTTCATCAAGCCGATATATTATTTCTGCCGCATGATGGTTTTTACAAGTATGCGCTAACCGTAGTTGATGTTGCGAGTCGATACAAACAAGCAGAGGCGCTAAAGACAAAATCATCAACTGAAGTTGCTTCTGCGTTTGAAAGAATTTATCGAAGGGGTCCTCTGCACTGGCCAAATCTATTACAAGTTGACCCTGGCAAGGAATTTCAGGGTGCGGTTCTATCAACAATAAAGCATCATAATGTCACTATCAGACGAGGACATACTGCATTACACCGCGATCAGGCAATTGTTGAACGATTTAATTGGACACTTGCTGAGAGGTTATTTGGATATCAATACGCGAAGGAATTTATTCAGGATAAACGATCTCGTGAATGGGTCAAGAGATTACCAGGCGTAATTACCGCGCTAAATAATGAGATTACTCGAACAATCAATATGAAACCTAACAAAGTGATTAAAAAGGAGTATATACCCGTAAAATCACAAAATGATTTTTCAAAACAACCAATACTTGGTAATGTCACTGTTAGGTATTTATATGAATCAGGAGATCTCGAAGGTGGTAAAAAAAGAGCTACTGATCCTATTTGGAGTGTTACCACGCATAAAATATCTAACATAACACGATCCACGGGTAGACCAGCAATCTATAGGTTGGATTCAACTGCTCCTCAGCGAGGATTTACTCGTGAACAACTACAAGTGATACCCGAGGATACTCAATCACCACCGCGTGGTCTTAACTAGCACCTCTTCGTCTGTTGCACTCAAGACAAGTCAGCATCACATTATCTCTGGTATGACCAATACTACTATCTTTTCTGTCTACGGTAAATTGCCGAGAATCTTTATCCGACCAACACCAATTCATTATACAATTGCAACTCGCGCAGTGATTATTCTGTTGTTGTTTCAGTGTAATTATTAATTCAGCATCAATGTCAAATTCTCTATTATTTGTTTTCTCTTGTTGTTTATAACCAGATAGTTTTTTTTCTGATGTCAACGCTGACAATATCATTTATTGTAATGTCATTAGCATCTAGAACAACTCTTCGAAGTTGATTTATTCTTCGTACTCTGGACACCGCAGATAAACTAAATTTAACTACTCGATGTGATTATCTATAATCCAAACAATTGTATCTGATATAGTTAATCCCTGTGAAGAATGTATCGTTGCTGCGTATCCTAGCGTCCATGGGGATTTATCAGCGCTTAATGCATCTTCGACGACATTGACATCAACCAACACAATATCATTTAACACTAAATTCTGTTTTTCACTTTGCCCTGGAATATCAACTTCGATATGTTGTTTTCGTGTATCTTTGGGTCTATAGCAGAATGGCACTGGAAGTGTTGCAAATTTTTCTTTATGTAATTCAAATAACTTCATCTGAAGTGTGTCTCTGACTATCTTTCTACTTGCCACTATTAAATCGTTTGGTCTCCACGCTTCCCAGAAATCATTTAATGGGGTTTCCGAAATTATTTCACGTGCTATTTCACATTGGATTCAATCCGGTTGTAATCTAATTAGTTTTTTTGAACTCGCGTAATTGTTCATCAAGTGCTCTATGATCGGTATTAATTTCTTCATAATAGTCTACAAAATTCTTTAGCCAATCATGTGGAGACAAACCGACAAATGGTGGTGGTTGACCATGATCGCCACACATTATTACTTTTGTATTCGCTAGCAATAGCCAATCAAGAAATCTTTGTAATACATCTAACGACACTGTGCATATTTCATCCAAATAATGACTTCAGGAATAAATTTCTCACCCATTCGATCAGGAGTCCATTCGTCACCTTTCCATCAAAAGAAACTGTGATAAGTAGAAGCATTAATTCCTCGTTGTTTCATCTCTCTTGCAAGTCTGTGGGTCGGTGTTAGCACAATCATGTTTCATGCGTGAAAATCCGTAGAAGTTTTCCTACGAAATAATTCAATCGCACGAGTCGTCTTTCCTGATCCATTACAACCGTTTGAATAACTAGTTTTATGTCTACATATTGGATCAGATATCGACGGTGCATTAGATAGTTCTGATATCTGATTATTTTTCAAATATTTATCTTCAATCGTAACATCTGCTGATTTGGAATAATCACGCAGCATTTCCTTTTTTATTCTCCATGATCCCCAACTCTCATCTGAATTAGTGAATTCTGCCACTGCTTCGCTGTGTTTCACGTTTATATAAAATGAATCAGTAGCAACTCTAACTGCGGATTCAGGAAATCTATTTATCATTGAAATTAAATTAATAAAAGCATAAGCTAGCATAGACGACCTCAAATGTGCATACTGTAGATTTTTCCATCTGTGTAAGTAGCAATTGTACCCAATTTGGTTCCATCGGACAAGAAAGCGTCTTTACGATCGACGTATATACCCCTAGATGTTACATCTGCGATTATAAAGTCGTATTCAGCATCATCTATAATCAACCGCGAAGAATATCAGTTATTGTCATATTATTTTCCACCCTGAGTGAATTTACCAATTATTCTTCTACCAAGATCTTTTGCGTGTTTATTTCTAACTTCAAAGATTTCTTTTGACCGTTTAACGATATATTCTTCGTCGAGATCGGGGAATTCTTTTTTGTAATCGCTGATTATACTATCAAGACTATCAGGTTGTGGTAACCAGACTTCAGTCTGCGCTCGATATGATATAATTGTTTCACTGACAATCAGAGATATCAGCAATTTAGAATCAATCATATACCGTAATAGCACTATTGGCATCCAGTGTTTTTCAGAGATGTGTCTACCAATCCAAATATAACAGCACGGATGAAGTCCTGTAGCCAATTCAAATGATACCACACGAGCAAATCCGGTTAAATCAAAATCGGGTAGTGGTCCATTAATCGCAACACGGGTCATTTCATGTGTGGGATATCCAAATCGTTTAAATACTCAGAACACTCTCCATACCCGAGAAAACCCGGGATAACACGCAACTATATCAACCGAAATACTACTTTCAGAGGTGTATTTTGTATTTCATAATCCGCCATGGTTATATTCCACGCAGCATGATTTGATATCTGATAGAAATCCTGCTCTTGTTGGTTTCCACGTGTTTTTCTTTCTCGCAAAATGAGCTGCAACCGACGGAATTGTAAAGCAATTTGTTAATAATTGTTCGTTGTCTTCTGTTGAAAAACCATTAGCTAGTTTTTTCATCTCGTTGCTGCAGGGCTTCAGTACGGTATAATTCTCCGTTTGGTCTTACAAATTGATCGAATTTACCCTCTTCGTGTTCAAAACTGTGAAGTAACCACACTGACACAGGATCGTTTTTACTTAACTGATAAATAAAATCAAATAGATTTCCCGTGTAATATTTTACGGTTCTATCCCGCGGAAATATTGTTACCGCAGGTGTCCACGCGTGTTCATTATGATCAATAATTTTGATTGGAGCTCTTTGTGATTTATATTTCGATTCGTGTAATATTTCTCATGTTATCGTCATTATGGTTATTGGAAATCTTAATGATGTTTCTAATTTAGTTATATCTTGAATTGTTGCTCCGTTCTTTCTAACTGTTAATTCCCATTCATTTTTTTTTTACGTCTTAGATCAGTCAATTTGTTTCCACGCAACCCATTTGTGAAGTGTTCTATTATTCGTTCTGCTACACAATTTATCCTTAACAGTTTCATTGGTTTTAATTTTTCAATACTCGGTTTATCATTTAACGAATAGATTCCATAAACAACTGCTGTTACAGGATAAGACCATTCGTAAAACGGTTTGTCAATCCCAGTCAGAATTCCTGGTTTGGAATCATGACTCAAAGTGACGGTTTTTTAATCTTTCAAGATTGGTTCAAATTTGTCGCGTATAATCCAATTTCCCATTTCTAAACGGATAATGAATTTCACTCTAAAAAAGTACTTTTTCTTGTCAAGATGTGAGATTATCGCGGCTGCTCTTTCGTCGTTCGAGGTAGCATCAACATCACCATCAATTCGAAAAGTTGACCAACAGTGAGATGCTCCATCGCGTTTGAATTCATTAAAACAATCGCGGATTTTACCTATCATGCTTCTATTACTTATTAAACCCTTTGGTACATCTACGGAGACTCTATCGAGATTGAATTTTACATTTTTCCAAGGCTTAATTTTCGATAATCTCTTGAACTCCTCCATTATTATAATTAAAACAAGTATTTAAATAAAGAATTTATTATATAATGAACCATTGCAAACGGCTTATGATAGGATCAGTAACCGCATGTAACAAATCATGCAGAAAGGAATTCTGTGGATATCATTTACAAAGCGTTCGTAACGGACGTTTTGGACCACGCCCTTGCATGCGATGTGGGGTAGGCGTGCGTGGTAAATCGCAATTATGTCTGAGTTGCGGTGGTAAGCGATACAGAGAGTTCAAGCGTTTTTATGATAAACGAATTAAAAATTCCATCAATGACTCTGATTATGTTAATGACAAAATGATAAGAACACCTCAAGACTACATTGGAAGATTTCCAAATAATGTAATAATTAAACCAAATAATCAATTAGAAAAAATAGTATTATATATAATGAACCAAGAATTTCAACAGCATCCCGTGATCAGCAATTATGAAGCGTCTTGTGACGGTAATGTAAGGAACCGCAGACTGAAAAATTCAGTTGGTTTTGACAATGGTATGGGATACTTATGTTTACCTTTGGTGGAAAGAAGAAATATTATAATCGTCGTTTCGTGTATGAATGTTACAATGGATTGATCAAAGATGGTTTTATTATTGATCATATTAATGGATGTCCTCAAAATAAAAAATTGGATAATTTACGAGCTATTACACAGAGTGAGAATACTGTTGGGAAAACTGGTACTTGTAAATCAATTGGGAAGAGACCCATAAAATCATTTAATACAGTAACTAACGAAGAAAAAACATTTAAATAAATGACTAAGGCTGGTAGATATTTTGATATTTGTATACCCTTCGTACGATATGATGCAGAGGGAATAACCCGATCGGCCCTTTCGAAGCAATTCGAAAACAGAATTCAATTCGTGAATTCTATTTTGTATTATGTGTATAACACCAAAGGGAGATAACTCGTGCATGTATGTGTTACCTTCAATGGGTTTTTCCATTAAATTCCATTGGATGGTTTTATGTCAGGCAAACTTTGTCCCCCCCCCCTTCTATGGGTTTAACACTAATAATTTAGGGTGAATTTTTTTTCTTACGATAAAAGTTGCTAGATGAAAGTCTTAGGATGAAAATCATTGTTGAAATTAGAAGAATTTTCACGACTTCACAAACAGACTAATTTGTAAAACTTCACCTCGTAAATCAATCAGATTATTGGACTGGTCAGTGAGTCTAAAATTAATTCTCGTTAATGAATTATTATGACATCGCATATAGACCGGATTAGTGGAATCTTCAATGATTAGTAACCCTGTATGAGCAGTTGGTGCAAATGAATATAAAATATATCCCTGCTGGGCTTGATTTGATCGCTCGAGATTTATTTGGTAACTTCCTTCGATAACATCACATACTAAATTCAATGCTATCACCGAAGATATATTCACATTTTGAGGAGCGATATGTTTACCACCGCCGTCTGGGTCATTATTATACTTGAGGATTGTTGTTTGTTGATTCCAGTTGGCAAGTATCATAGAAACGTTTTCTTGAATAAGATCATTAACAGATTTTTTTAGTTCATTTGCGCTATACCCTGGAAACTTGAAATCAGTTAAGTCGGCCTCTGTTATATTGTAACCGGTTAGGAATTTTTGTTTATCTCCGCTCTTATCATCAATTATTACTTGAATTATTCGTTTGTTGATATATTCCATATCGGATACAAGCTTATTTAATATCCTAATGTGTTTTATGATCTCATCACGTGCCCTTGTTATATAAGAGAGATGCTCTTGGAAGCTCCGTCGTAGTTGTTCTAGTTGTGTTCTATGTAATTGATTAATCTCTTTCAAATAATCAATAATGTTAGTTAACGTAAATGTAATTGTAATGGATGAATCAGGAGTTTTCTCAAAAAGAAAATACCATTGCATGGTATTATTATCGATAAATGTAAATCTATCGGTTAATTTTGTATTTTTATATCATGTAAATACTTTCGATATGATGGGTTCATTTCATGATATGATTGTATATCCGTGAATAAGTTTTTTTTTGGTTCGGGTATTTGATAAGATGCCTCAGTTATTTTTTCAGGCCAACCCAGTATTGTTCTTATAGAACTCTTGTAGATATCTAACGACATACCCGGGTGAATTTATCTCAATTGCGGATGATAACGTCGGCTCATGAACCGTTATAGCGATTTTCGATTCTTTTCCAGTAATTGATTTTATTCTACGTTGAAATTCGTTATTGATTTGTTCAATTTGGTATGACCCAGATGGTGTCGAAACAACGTTCCAGTCTGGAGTGCCATCGGGTTTATTCTTACTCGCAAACACCAAGGAATTATTCGGTTGTTGACCACCGAATGCTACCGATCTAATATTTTTAGGCCAACTGAGATACACTCTTAATTTGGCTAACGCTATCTCCTTCAGGGGAATCGGAGTAGGGAAATTCACACTGAAATCAGGATTCGTTGAGGTTATTGATATCATACCTGTTTTTACCGGTGTGGTGTTTTTCATTATTTGTTGAAGTAGTTCTTGCGACGACATTGACGTTGTCATTGTTGTTGTTATTATACTCATGTTGTCGCTCTAATTTTGACATCGCGGAATCATAAACACGTACCATCGCTCTGAACTAACTATCTGATATTAATGCGTCATCGAGTGACGACAATATCATTGAGGATAATTGTGAGTACTCGGTTGATACAATATGGAATTTAACTACGTAGTCTTGTAGTTTACGTTGGCTGCATGATATTTTTTTGTTATTATTGAAATAATTTCAGCGATTGTTGTCACCGCTGATATACAAATTGGAACAGCTATCGGAGCAATCATTGTCACCGAGGAGAGTATTATACCAGCTCCGGTGATTACACCACTCTCCGAGTACATGGTAACATCAACTGTGCTGATTCTTCGTCGGTATTTTTTTTATTTGAAAACCATCACTGAGTGTTTTGAGTTTATTTTGAAATTCTCTGACTTGATCATAACGATATTGCTGTGACGACATTTTATTTATTACAACAGATTTCAATTGAAACCACTAGTGGTTTAATTGTTTTCTTAAATCCGCTACGAATTCCATATACCATGTTACTGAAACCCTAGCCAAATTATAATCCGTGGTTGTTATCGTAAATCGTTCAGTTGTATCCCTGTCAATGATCGTTGATATTATATTGTTGACCCCAGATGAACTCGTTGATGAAATATTAAACTGAGTCGGTGATACTAGTGTCAATCGATAAATACCCTTGACGGTTGCAGTGATACTTAATATATTGTTTGTAGGTGTCCACGTAAGTGATCCGTGTTGGATAGCGTACACATTATTTACGATATTTGTTTGTTCCTGACGGATTTTTATTTTTTTCAATAATTGCGAGCATCCTCGTTGCATCATTTTTGATTGCCTCGATGAAGTTTGTCATATCTTCGATGGATTTTTTAATATCAGGGAGCTTTATGTCAATTTTATCCAGTGTTGTTACAAAAAATTTATCAATGATATTTTTACGAAATGATGTAAACTTTTCAACGTAATCTTCATATCTGGATTGAAGTGTTGCAAACTCTAACATAGAAGTTTTTATCTCTGTGAGCTTCGGTGTGGTCACTGGTGTTACGTGCTTAGGCTCGAATAATCATCAACACAGAAAGAGTGAAAACTAACAAGCTTGTATAAATTTAACAATGATTTTTATTAAGTACAATTATTTTCATAAAATAAATAAACTTACAGTTTTAGAGAATCAAATCCAACATTAATCCAACATAGAATTCACAAAAATAATCCACTAATGGAATTGTTAGAGTCCTGATAAATAAATGTTCTAATAGTTCCAGGTTCGAATCTTGACGATGTAATCCAAAATGGCTGACAATGTCACGTGATGCAGTTCTTGTTTCGTTGTTCTTGTTTTGTTATCATCCAAATGAAAATCATAAACATATGTCTTTTTTTCAAATAAATAGAATAATTCTTCTTTTCCAACGAATTGACACAAAGTCCAGAACAAAATAATAAAATTTAACACTCAAACATGAAATACACAACTAATAACTTACAGCCCAAATATTCTACTAAAGTTAGCCTCCAAAACACAGCTATATATATATATATATATATATATATATATATATATATATATATATATATATATATATATATATATATATATATATATATATATATATATATATATATATATATATATATATATATATATATATATATATATATATATATATATATATATATATATATATATATATATATATAATTCCCTCGTAAACAAGAGGAATCATGTGATTCTGGAAGGTCACAGAAAGAAGCTACCTTCTCCAAGTCACGTAATAATGGAATGATCTAGAAGGAAATCATTCACTTCCCACCCTCAAGAACTAAAAATAAAAGTTATCCTTGAAATTAACCAATAGCATTAAAGACATGTTTACAATGTCTAAAGCAAGGTCAGATATTGAGGTAACCAAGCCAAGGTCAGCCTGTTTACAACTAGAGTCTAGGTCAAACTGAATTTTCTAGAAAAAAATCTCCCAATTAATGAATAAATATTAAACCCTAAATGACAAATTTGGATTTAACAATAAAAAATAAATAAATTAAATCCAATAGCCGTAACACTGGAGGATTACCAAAAAATTCTAACACGGATTTATCAATATTGTCCGTGATGGATTTTTGTAAACTAGTAAATTCATTAAATGCATTTAAATGATCTTCATACTCTTTAACATGATCCGCGTATTCATTTTTAAACGTTAAAAACTCTAATATAGAAGTTTTTATCTCTGCAAGATTTGGTGCGGTCACTGGAGGATGTCCAAAAAATTCTCATAGTGGTTTATCAATATTGGTCATGATGAATTTTTGTAAACTAGTAAATTTATTAAATGTCTTTATATGATCGTCATACTTTTCATTGAGTGATTTCAATGAATTCGCCGAGGATATATAATTGTTATCGAGTGCTAATATTTTATCTGTGATTGTTGAAACATGTGCGCCTGGTTTGAGTTTACTCTGATTGGAAAACAACACGATAGCATCTTCTACTGCGTTACGTTGTTTAACTAAAATATCATCAAGAGAAACATTACTCGTTTTCAATTTATCCTGACGATCTTGAAAAACAACTATTCCATTGGGATCAACACTTGCTAAGTTTAACATCTCAGCTATTTCATCTTCGATTTTTTTTTTACATCACCGGTTGCAGATATCTCCGCAGTGGGTTTCTTCAACATTGATAAAGATCTCCCGCAAATATTTGACCATTGTTATTGTAAAAATCTTTGATTTTCTAATTATTTTCTCTCTAACATCTTCGTTGACGACTTCGTCGTTGCCAGCGACTACTAGTATATTCATTTACGACTTGATGAGGTGGTTTTCTCGATGATGAAATAGCGTCAAGAACATTTAATACTTCGTTGCCGCATATTGGCGGGTCATTCATTTTTTGTGTTAATAGCGTAGAATACCAAGTCTTCGTTTTATGAAAAGTGTTTAATTGTTGTATGTTACGCATAAATTCTTTAGGCGGCGCTAACCCATATGAATCGAAATAAACGATTACACGCGGATCAATCGCGTATGCAACCCAGTGAGTTCCAGGTCCTGTGCTGTTATCGAGATTAATGATGCCGCTTTCAACGCTGTTTGGTTGCGTCGGCAACTGATCTTTCATAAAGACACCTCTGAAGTTTTTAATCGTTAGTTTTTCAGCAGCGTCGAGTAAATCAAAATTTGACATGGGAACTAGTAAACCGTTCCTGGTATTCTCAGACCGCTTCTTTTGTACCATGAATCATGAACGGGGTTCCTGGTAGTCTTAGACCCTTTCCCTTTTTTTGTATCCCTGTCCAGTTGCTATCCCTGTCCAGTTGCTTTCTTCAGTGCCATCCCGGCCGCGGTACTAACGGCTCCTAACGCTGCCACTTTAGTTACCACTGGGGCTGCTGCTTAAATTAGCGCTGGTAACGCAGCTAACAACGGAAATATACCACCTGATTTAATCATGTTTCTGATCGCAGCTGCAGAGAGAGTGATCTGAACACCTTTTTTATCTTTGAAAGCATCATTAAAGTGTTTTATCTGACGAGTTATCAATGACAATTTATTCGTCCCACCAGACATCTGATTGTGTTTCAGCGTTATCGTGGTTCCACATTTTTAGCTGATTCCGATTGCAATTTCTTTACCTGACCATTGGTCAGGGTAACACTAATATGACTATATGACATTATTAAAAATACTAGTAGTTTAAATAACAGATTGATCTAATTGTTACATTACATGTTTTTAAAAATATTACATATTTTCTACTGGCGCATCGATTACTCTCATTCGTCCACCAACACCTTCAAGTAACATTGATTTGTCGCTGAGAATGACAGCAACTGCTCTGTAATTAACAATAGCACCAGGGCGGGTTACACTGGCTCTAAAGTGTATATCAATGACAGATTGTCTTGTTAAATCAAGATGTTCCAGTGAAAAGTAATAAATCGGATATAGATTCCTAAAGTCAAACTGTGATATTTGAAGCTGTGATATTTGAAGACCAGTATCGACATTTTGATCGCGTCCCATACATGACAACAGACGATGATACACACGTGATATTTGGTTGGTATTGTAATCAATTTGTATATCCTCGGATGGTTCCTGTTGTCCGTTTATTCTCAATGATACTCCATTACACCCGATTTGATCAAATATCAGTTGGCTTCGTGTTTGATTATCAACTCGCGTAGTATTCTGTAGCGCAATAAATATATGACGTGGAGCTGAAACACCTTGTTTTGATGCCAGGTGCCATGTAAATGTACTATCAATATCACCCTGTTTAAGATCCGTTGTTGTTGTGAGCCAACTCAGTAATGATTTTCCTCCATGATCCATAAATGATAGTAATCGCTCTTCTATTGTGATTGATGCAGTCATTACTGGCATCCACAATGATAGCTTTGTTAAAATGACTTTACCGGCATCATCATGTATATGTAATGGATCTAAATTTGCTGGAATTCTCCAAATTGCATTATTATCATCACCCTTTCGCACGAGTACTACTGTACGCTTTGCTCCATAGATAACTTTTCTAATATTTCTACAGAATCCAAATATATGATGCAGTGGAATTGCGCATGAAAATGATCTACGCTGCCCTTGTAACATTGACATACGTGTTGCAGCTTCTAGGTTGAAATTATCATCAGCATTTATAATCATATCCTAGGCTTCATCATTATTAACGGGATTAGCAGCACGATTCCTTGGTTGTCTTACAATAAATGAAATTTTTCCAGTACTATCCTTAGCATCATTTGCAAACATCATAGAAGGGCCTGCCGATCTTGTATAATGGTCGGAATATCTTGTTAAACCAATTATTGTTGTGGCCACATCAACATCACGTTCTATTGACTCAATCTCGTTTCCATCAATCAGATATCTTGCACTCTCGAATAACGCCATAATACCATTATTTACAAAACCGACTTGAGCACCAACTGCCTTGGCGTATTAGCAACAACATTTGTTACAATTTCTCCTTCTACTTCAATAAATGCTTCAGCGGGTAGAAAATATTTACTGGTATCATGAACTTGAAGTTCGATTCTTGATCGAAGATCTGGTTGTACTGCATGATAAGAATAAAACTGATAATCGCGTACAGAATCATCTTTACGCACTGGGGCTTCCATATCAAACGCTGGATCAAGTGTCCGTTTGAACATTTTATTATATATTCCTTGATCTAAATCGCGATTTCTGTCGGGATCTTAAGCCACTTCCCGCTGTCATGTTTGTGATATCATCTGGGCTGCTGGCCGGCGACGGAGTCGTTAACGACGAAGTCACCAACGATGCTAATTTCTGATCCACTGCGCTATTTATTATTTTGCTAACATTTGTAGGCATCACTTGTGTAGATGGTAGCGGCGATGGTTTCTTTCTTCGTCGAACTAGCGACATTAGTTTATCCTTTTCAGCGGTAAATGCCCTCCCAGCAACATCTCCAACAGCGCTAATACCCTTATCACGAATAACATCAATAGCTTTCATTGATAATTGTTTTGCGATTGGTGCTATTTTTGCAGCCATTCTTGCAAATAACCCTGCAATGGTATTGCCGAGACCATCACCATAGTACGCTCTATAAGGGGTCGTCCATTTAGTACGTACGCAAAAAAAAGACAAAACTTGACCCCTCCCCCCTTGTACGTATGCATACTTTTTACATCCCCCTATGCGTACGTACGTATGAATGACCCCCCCCCCACCCACTCGTATAGAACTTCCAATATTTCATCCACGCAGAAATGACACAGGATTAATAATATTCAAATGTTTAATGAAACGGAGTAAAACAGACAGTCCTCAGCTGCTGTATATAGAAAAGAAAAAAGTTTCATGTTATTAAACCTTTAAAAAGTTCGCCAGTGTCTGCTAAAGGTCAGACAAACGCCGACTGAACCCAGTCAAACAGGTTACTTATAATAGGGATTTCAGCAACAAGCTTAACGTTAGGCTGAATCACAACAGCATTAGATGCACTATGCTAGGCCGCTGTCTCAATATCCACAGCCTCGCTGACTTCATCATCCAGGTTTTGATTCAAGTTCTCAGTGTCGGTTGACTCAGTAGTGTGAACGCTTTGGTGTCGTCTTACACTGGCCTGCGACGAGTGATACACGCCGCACACAGGACATGTGCGCTTGATAATTTCAGATTGTGCAAGTGACGGACAATGCAGATCAAATGACGCATTAAAAGGAATTTTGGATCCAAAAGCTGGCCGCTGTGCAAATGAAGTGTAGTATACATGCGTCTGATCCTTTACAGATTCTGGCTCAGGAATGCTAACACCAGCGGTAGAATGTGCAAGTACAACTGGTCCTGGCAGGAAACGATCAGGAAAATAATTTTTCCAATAGGTGCGCCATGGGCGACAGCAGCCGGAATCATCACACTTAATGATCTGCAAAAAATATTGACTCTGCCAAACGTGACGCGCGACCCAATCGACTTCTGGTTCACTGGTTGGTTCACGCTCTACTGGATCAATATATTCTGCATAGACATCATGCTTATCCAATTCTAATGCGGACGATACTTCTACCAGTGTTTTTCCTGCCTGCTCAAAGTTCTTCTTTTCCAACTCCGTGTCGGTTGTTTTTCCTGATGCATTGAGATGTGACCCGTAGTGATCATGAGGTAGTACTAGTCCAGCTAGCTCTCGGCTCAGTGGCGCCATCGGGCGCTCAACTCTGTTGTAGGCTGAATAATGTGGTGCGTGGGTGCCTGACAAATACACATCCAGATCCCAATCAATAAATCTAGCAGCTGCAACCTGTAACGGTTTGAGAAATCTTGGATTCTCGTCCGGTCCTCCATCACTCGCCACGACCACTATTGGTTTCACACAACCATCAGCTGTGCACATCAATGGCTGGAAACTTGGAATTGAGCGAAGACGTTCCATATCATGCTCATGTGTAAAAGCTGTACTGCTGCCGTGTTTCATTGAGCGCACTGCAATATATGTAGGACCGGAGTATGTCACAGCGTCGGTTAACTTCCCCGGAGTCACGACACAGGCAACATAGACAGATGGAATTAATTTATGGCGAGACGCGACAGCAAAGTCGTGATCTGGCAAACGCACCGCATACTCGAGATTCATCAGTATAGGCGCCTGTTTTGTCGCTGCCGGAATTCCAAGGGGCACTTTAGCCTTGTCGTCTTGGCTAAGTAGAAGCACACATCTTCTCCAAACATACAGCATATTTCATCTAGGTATGACATAGATGCAAACGTAAATGCTGCATCTTTGTGACGGTCATGAGCGGTATTGGCAGCTCTTATCAGTTTTACAGGTACGGTCTTTATGTGACGTTTACCTTCCATTGAGCTAGATCGTCTAGGCAGAAGGCGCAGATACGTCCCCGACCTTGACAAATGATAGCCTTGTTTTGATAAAGTTTTATGTAGGTCATCTAACGTTCTTGCACGATCGCATTTTCTGCGACCGACGCCGGTCGCTGCCAGCGGCACCAATAGACGCAATGTCAATAATTGCTTCGAGAAGATCTGGGCTGTCGTCTGTGATGGCTGGTCTACCACGTGTATCTCTTGTAAACTGTCGTAGTTTTTGCCTGAGATTTGGTTGTTCCTCCACTATGTCTTCGAGAGTTTGATTTTGAGACGGCGTTCACGCTGCCTTGTGGCCTCTTGGTGCAGTCGCTTCAGTTTCATTTTTTGTGTGCTTCAGATTCAATTCAACTGACTTCATTTTCTTCTCTAGTTCTTTGGTTATGAGGCCTGCATCTCTTAAATGTACTAAAGCTAGTAGCTGTTCTTGGGCATCAGAGATGTCACGCTGAACACTTGTCTGTTGTGGAGTTACTGCTGTTTTCTTGATCTTTGTGGTAGGATCAGGCATTGCTGACATTGATGGACTTGATGCAGCGTCACCAGCCGATATAAGAGGCAACACATCAGATGCACCTGAAATCATCATTGCAGGTGCTAGAGCGTCAACGTCAGCATGAGCAGATATCTCATGCACTTCAGGCTTCGATACAGTTGCTGCTGGTACTTGTGCGCGTGACCAGAATGAGAGAAGACTGCTTCTACTGGCCAACGCTTTACTTGCTAGATCAGCAGTAACATATTCATATGTAGTTTCACCACGCTTTATTTTCTCCCACATTCGATTAGTTTCTTTCTGTTGTTCTTGTTTACTTGCTTGCGATTTAGCTTTACACACAGCTTTGTACAAACAGTTATACTTGACTGCATTATCCATCGTGATTTTTTAACCAATATTTTATTCACGTATAATAATAATTAAAACTTGTCAACTATAGTCTATAAAATATAATGACAAACTGTCATGGCATTAACAAGCCGTAGGCACGAATGTATCCGCCGAGGTACATATGCGTGTTCATCCGCGGATACACAAGTGCCGAGGCTTGCTTACATTTTGTCTTTATCACATTCCCGTTCTTGGTTAATAAGCTGTTTGCGTAACTCTAGTCAAGAATTTCATCTGCAACATTAATTACTTCATAAAAATAAAGTTAGCAGTAATACTTGATTTAATATGGTAGAAAGCAGCACGAGCCTGCGACCTTGACCTATGCTGCAGGGGCATTACTCAGCGGCGAGCGCGCCTGCTAGTTTGCGGATTAATCTGTGACGTCATTAAAGTAGATTCAATATGTAACGTGTCTAAACTGGTTAATGGTTATGTAATGGCAAGAATGTGATAAAATAAGTGTGTCGACTGAACATCTGATGTGCTGAAATAGTACACCAATATACAGTGACAGTTTTAGTTGGAGCAGCAGCAGCATGAAAGTCTGCAGTTTGAATCACAGCCTGTCTACTCAGGCCTACAGTTAAACTGTAGGCCTGTTGTGTCAAAATTGACATAAACGTAAACAAAGGTTGTATTTCAGTTACATGAGGCTACATATATATTATATATGATATATGATATATATATATATATATATATATATATATATATATATATATATATATATATATATATATATATATATATATATATATATATAATTCAAGTTTATGTCATAAATGCTATAATGTACTAGTGCACAGCAGACTGAGGTTCAGTGCGATATCCCAGACTGCACTGCGCATGATTAACTAGTTTGAAAGCTGAAACGATGGAGCATTTACCCCCCCCCTGTTTCTTATGCGTACGTACATTGTCAGTAGACCCCCACCATACGCAAGCGTACACATTTGGGTTACCCCCCCCTCCATGCGTACGTACTAAATGGACGACCCCTAAACAGGCAATCGTGAATTTACTACATAGACGCTGGTTGGTTTATCATGGTTGTAGTGTATGATCATCTTATTAAATTACTATTTATCTAATCGTAAAAAATCCTACGGATTTTCAGTCACTATGGTAACTGCTGACGGTGAAACCGTCCGCTAATTCATCAATGAAATCTCGATATGTTTTGATATCCATGATGCCACCTTGAAATAACCGCCTACTTATATCAGCTGCTTCATTCATTATTTCCGGTGAGTTATTTCCAGCTCGTTTCCCTCCTATGAGTACTTCTAATCGTTATATATCGCTGAGAATATTACCAGGACAACGAATAAGACTACTACCTGAAATTCCACTAGAATCTCTTTGAAATTTAGAAAATCCCATTCCGCTTGATTTTTTAGTGATACCAGTTGCACCTTTTTCAGAATCAGCTTCTGCCATTATTTGTATTTCACCTGGGATTGGGTCTGCTTTATACCCTGGTGGTGGTTGTGTGACACCTTTTATCATAGCCATAAAATGATTAAAATCATCACTTATTTCTTTTGTTATTTTAGTTTTCTTGCGGTTTGCTAAAAACACTTTTTTTTGCCCAGATGTCTTTGTCTTTTATAAATTCTCTAGACTCGTCGTCTTTTAAATTTATATTTTTTTTTTTTTAAAAATTATCTTTAGTAAAATTAACTAATTCAGAGTCTGTGCTGATTCCTTTAATTCTATTTAACGCATCAGTCGTAAGTATATTTTCGGGTGAATAGTCCTTTCTTGCAGTAGCACCTTGTTGTTCTTGTTCAATTTCTTCAAGTAGTTCAGGTGGTGGAGAGTTAATATCAATATCACCTAGTCTTTCTTCTTGAAGTTGTCGTCCTTGTTGTTCTTGTTGTCTTACAGCGGATACTATATCACCAGGAAGTGTTTTTAAAGATTTTTTTTGTTTGTTTGGATCTCTTTGCTATTTTTTCAAGTACAGGAAGAAGAGGAGCTTCTTTCCTTTCTCCTTCCTTGGGAATTTCTCCGTATATTGCTCGCTCAGTGGCTGATTTTACATCTTTTGTTGCCGTGGTTATTGGTTTAAACAATTCTTCAGTCCCTGTTATAAATCAGTCTGAAGACTCTGTCTAGCTTGTAGTTTTTCTCTAAAAGAATCACGGATTGGTATAAATTTCTTAATTGCAGCTAATCTTTCACGTGCTAATCTAGTCGTTAGTGCTTCGTTTACCATTATATAGAACGACAGATTGTCTTGTTAAATGTACGATTGAAAACGCTAGCGTTTTTAAATGCAATGAAAAATGAAAAAAAAAATCAATGAAAAATGCAACAAAAATGACCAAAAATAAAAAAAAATCTACAAACAGCTTTATCAATGATGGAGAAACTTCCGATTTTCTTAAAAAATAATAATTATTGAAGTATTGTATAGACTTTGTCACTATGTTAGAACTTATTCTGTTGAGGTTACCAAGTAGGGATTTTCGGTTTGGCGGATAATATCTCTTATTGTTTTAACCCTCAAATTAATTGTGCGTTTGATTTCATATTGCTGCCCCAATTCTTTTCTGATTTTTTCGACAACAGTGAATAACGGGACAAACTTACTGACGTCGTTACAGGATGCAAGGGAGTCGCGAATAGCATTCTGGATTTTCTTTATAAAAACGTACCCTTTTGGTAATACGTATTTATTATTCATAGCGCTGTATTCAACAGTAACAGGGCATTTAAAAAAAGACGGAAATTATGAAAAACACTTGCTATTGTTTGATTTGGAAACGCTAGCGTTTCTACGACAGGTTCAAAGTACTATCGTTAAATGGGGCCCCGAGTGGCCGAGTGGTCTAAAGCGCTGTCCGTTACGGACCATTGCCATCTCACCTCTGTCTGCGTGTGTTCGAGTCTAAGATTCGGCAAATGTAGTTATGTGAGAAAGCTTGCTAGTAGCTTCTCGTGGGTCGGTGGTTCTTTCCGGAGTTTGTCCGGTTTCTTCCTCCACCAGTAATACTGGCCGCCATTTATAGCTTATATTGTGCTGAAAAATGGCGTTAAACCATAAAAAACAAAACAAACTATCGTTAAAAAAGATTGTTACGCCCATAGCAGCAGCAGGGGGGAGAGGGACAACAATTGTGGCATTTTTTTTTGCCAAATGAGCATCTATAAAATATTTACGAGGAAGTCCTAGTTTGCTAAATTTACGCTTTTTTTTCGATTTCAAAGAAGCCCTGGTTTGCCGAATCGACGCCTCTAAAAAGTTGTCTGATTCGCCCCTGCTGCTGCTAATGACGATATGAGAAAACTAATTTTCTCTCGTCACCATTTGGTGCCATTGCACCCCTAGTACGTTACTTTTGATTGGTTGATAGGGTTGAGTGAGTGTTGGGTCTATTCCCACTCATCCAGGGTCTTACATTCATGTCATTAGCCACTTTGTAGTGGTATGACATGACAGCCAAATTAACAAGCGCACTTTGTGCGTTAAATGCCCGTGGGGATGTGGCACCTTTCCTTCTTTACGGGAAACCAACCATCATAAAAATTTGATGGTTCAATACAGTGATCAAATGACCTTTATGGCCGGTATCACTTTAATTCAACTTTCATTCACAGTTTGATATTGTTATTGGTCTATTATAATTCATATATTTAATTTTTCTAATAATCCCTCCTCACCCATCATGATTATCAGTCGATGGAAGTGTACATTGAGACAACTTTTTTATCAGTAAGTTCGCTTCCAGAACATTCTAAGCGGGTACAAAAAGTTAGATCCTGAACTTAAATTTTGTTAAATATCTTATGTACCATTAATAATCATGACAAAAATCAAGTAGGCCCAGCCGATAAATCAATTACACTGAACCACATCAATATTAATGTATGTGAACATTTGTGTACGAAGTCAAAAAGAGGTACAGTGGCGGGTCATAAATTAGTAGCCACTTCACATTGTGGTGTGAAATCCAAGCGCAATGCTCATTGAAAAGTTGGAATTCGAGGTTGACAGACGAGACGAAACAACAGCGTTGACGAAATGTTACCCGATATTCGCTTTTGCACTCCTACTTAACGCATAAAGAATATTAAATCATCAGCAACAAAATGTGTGTGTGTGTGTGTGTGTGTGTGTGTGTGTGTGTGTGTGTGTGTGTGTGATATAGATTTTTAATGTAGCTTCAATATTTTTTCGCAGGCATATCGCTACCATGTTTGTAGTGTGACAGTTTTAAAGCGATGTCTAGCACTGGTACATCATGCCGTAGACATGAAGCATCATGTCCCAGCCAGTCATATTACCCAGACACGAGATCGATCAGTCCTAATAAAACCTCTTAATACTGAGGCATAGCTAGGAAGCTCTTAGGGCCATTTTGATGACTTTGGTATAATTCGGGCTGGGTTCGAACCTTTGACTTTCCGCACATCAACGAAAGTGCCCGTTTGACGAGCAATACGTGACAGTGCCTGAATGACAAACTTTGACTATAATCTGATGTTTGTGCCCCACTTCCGATTTAAAAAGCGAAAAGCACAAATGAGATAAAAGTGGATAAATTTACATTACAATAGCATGGAAGTTTTCAATGTTAGAAACGACCATGCTTGCCAGTCATTGCGAGCTCCTGCACAAGTCCATTTTCAACGAAGGGTGTACACATGTGTACGTAGAAGGAAAATACTATGGTGTCTGCTTCCGATATTTACAATGTCAAATCAAGCAAATGAAAAGAATTGCCACTACAAATTTGACTTTCCAGTGGATTTAGTAAGTGGTGTAGTTTCTAGGTTCATGTATCAAAGAGGTACAACTCTAAACTCTCAATATTATGGTAATTTACGGAATTATCCTGCAGATTCCGAATAGAATGAACTACGTCACAATGTTGTCTGAGGAAAAGAGACTCGCCCATAGTGTACGTAATATGTCACCGTGTTAGTATACAAAGTCCGTTACGCATGAAAGGCATGGATGATGCTTGTGTTATACAGCCAGATCAGAAGTTCTATGCACTTTGTATCGCATTAAAGATTTCCGTTATTTAATTTAATGGGGAAGGGGGTTACAGACAAACAGGGAAGCATATTCAGACTATAGTGCATTGCAACAGCTTGAATGGTCATGAACGGTCACAGTGACGATAAAAATGTACTCGTGCTTGCAGCACACAATATCTTCATTTCATTCATTAGTTTATAATTTCTGATCTGACTGTTGCTAGATGGGCCCTGACACTATCATATTGTCTGTATTTCAAACCAAACGGAAACTGAAGATCTAAACAACTGGGCCGATTGCTCACTGAAAACCGGTTTCTAGAACGGTCTATTTATAAACAACTGGGCCGATTGCTCACGGAAAACCGGTTTCTTGAACGGTCTATTTATAAACAACTGGGCCGATTGCTCACTGGAAACCGGTTTCTAGAAATGTCCATTTTAGGAACAACTCTTTTTCTGTCTCCATCTTTTTGGCAATGTTTAGTTTTAATATGATTTTAAAGAATATTTTATGTTCTCAAAGTTACTATTTTAAAAACGGTTTATGCAGACATAGCGCATTTAGTGCGCTGGTGTGATCGTTTTGGCTTTAACTATTTAAGTATTGAATTTGTACATTTCAGCATAAGAGAAAGTAAATGTGAATAATAAATATCATGTACACATATGAAAATATTCATGCAAGTATAGATTGTGTATATCATCACTCTTGCACATTTCGTTTGATAGTGTGTATGTGTGTCTGTGTGTGTGTGTGTGTGTGTTGCATAGTAATAAAAAGCGGGTTTTGGACAGATATAAAAGCGTAGGTTTCTGACAGTATATTAAACGTTTCACATTACTAATCGTATTTAACCCTAAAAACTTCAAACACCAAATTTAATCACGTTAAAACTCTTTTTATATCCATAAACTTCCAGCTTTAGCCTGTATAAACTTTCGACATCAATTTTCCTATGTTAATTTTCCGTTTGTCACCAATGCGTGCGTGCGTGCGTGTATGTATGTATATGTGTGTGTGCATGTGTGTGTGCGTGTGTGGTGGATTGTACAAAATAAAATGTAGGTTCTGAATGTGTGTGTGTGTGTGTGCGTGCGCGCGCGTGTCTGTTATGACTGAAATGTACAAAAAAGTAACAGTAAAGAGGGAAAAACGAATATGTCTTATAAATGTCAACCAATAATTTATTTCTCTAGAATACAAAGTGAAAATTTAAAACGAACTTAAAGCATTGTGAAATAAATCACAAATAGTCCAAAAAGATCTATTACAAGTCTAAATGTATGAAGTTACCATTGAATTCCAATGGTATTCCAAATAAATTCCTATATTGAATGTGTTGACGTGCCTGTAATATCGAGCACGCTAATGTGTAAAAATGGCCTGGATTATCGCAATTTGTTAACTGTCTGTTGATGTATCATAATAATATAACCCAAAATATCCTTGTCTGAATTGACTATTATTCCAGATTAAAGGTTAGTACAAGATTATTATTGAGCACTTTCTAATTCCAGCAACTAATAATTTGAATAAATAAGTCCAACCTAACTAAAAACTGAATACAGCAATATCAATGATTCTGCTTCACATGTTAAGGCAAGAATGAACAATTTTTCAAGTAAAACACATTATATGCAAGCTATGACACCATAACAGAGTCAAGTTGTGGGTCAGCCTCCTCTAATAAACATTCAAAGCTCTTAACAAGTTTAGGAATTTCCAAGTGAAAAACACAATGTCATAGATTCATATTCAAGTAAACACGTTTACCATTAATAACGATCTGAATATTTAATCCAAAATCATAGATACATGTTCTGTTATCTAGTATGTTATTTACAACAAAAAAATGTTGCTGGTCAGGTACACCACGAACTTGATTTTGGATAAGGTCAAGTATGAAACGCAGGTCCACAGAGCATATAATTATTAATATATGCCAACGAACAATACAAATTAAAAATACATTACACAAGCAAGTAGATAATACTCAAAAAATATGGAGACAGTGTTTCCCTTTACCATCACTTGCGCTTCAAAGACGCCCAAATTTATAATCTGACCCCCAGTTTTCATTCTAACGTTTTTTTTAAAATATTCAGTCTGACCCTCAGTTTTGACATCAAGGAGACTTTTGACTCAGTCTTGCACCATTAGACGATACACTGTGTAGAGTACCCTGAAAGTACATTTGGCCTAAGCAACTCAATCCAGCCGAGTCATACCAAAGACTGGTACTAACAGCTACCTCGCTTTAACCATTAGCAAATATGACTGAAATTATTTTAAAGCTACTTTAAAAATCCAACACACACACACACACACACACACACACACACACACACACACACACACACACACACACACACTTTTAGTTGACAAGTGAAGTTGCATGGAACTAAATATTTGTTTTACAGAACCAAGTTTTCAGGTTTTTACTGTACAATTAATTTAGTACTATTAGTATATAGTATAATAAACATAATAGCAATAAATTCTACAGAAATCTAATAGCCAGACTTACTTTGGAATTATTGAGAAGTATTTTATTTTATACAAATATAATTATAAATGTCACATTTAAATCTCAAATGAAATTCTTTTTTAAATACACAAGTTCAATACATGAGAAAAAAGAAACATCAAAATCTTTGACATTGTAATAAATCGAGGGTATGTGTGATTTGTGTTTGCGTCTCCATTTTAAGGATTTATTCAATTTTTGTAATTACTTCATTGATTAAGGGGAATCGATGTTGGAGAAATATTCCTTAGGCTGAATAATTAGACAATTGCAAGGGGCAAACGTAAGAGAGTGCAGTGTTAATGAGATTTCATGATGGCATATTTTTAGTTTCGTGGTGAGTTTAGGTTAGAGCCGTATCAGAGGGACTTTTTCCAATTAGTGTATGATTGTGTATCTCCGCATTAATCATTTGTGATAGGGATTAATACGCTTTCACACAATGGAATTTAGAATTTTCATAATACCAAATAGCTGGACTTCGGGTGGACGTGTGTGTGTATAGATCTCAAGATGTTTTGTATGGTGTGTTATCAAAGATGGAGAGACCTTAAGCTGCTTTGAGTTGATTTATTTTTGTTATATTTCTGTTGCCATTTTATTTATAGCACCCCGTCAGGTAGAGTAGACGACAACAAGGGTTTCTTCTTTTTAAACGTGGTACCTAGCGCGTGGACACCATGACTATGATCGACGTATATACCCCTAGATGTTACATCTGCGATTATAAAGTCTAATTCAGCATCATTTATAATCAACCGTGAAGAATATCGGTTATTGTCGTATTTTTTTCCACCCTGAGTGAATTTACCAATTATTCTTCTACCAAGATCTTTTGCTTGTCTATTTCTAACTTCAAATACCTGTTTGGACCATTTCAAGATATCTTCTTCGTCGAGATCGGGGAATTGTTTTCTATAGTTGCTGATTATACTATCTAGACTATCAGGTTGTGGTAACCAGACCTCAGTCTGCGCTCGATATGATATAATTGTTTCACTGACAATCAGCGATATCAGTATTTTAGAATCAATCATATACCGTAATAACACTATTGGCATCCAGTGTTTTTCAGAGATTTGTCTACCAAACCAAACATAAAACACGGATGAAGTCCTTTAGCCAATTCAAATGACATCACACGAGCGAATCCAGTTAAATCAAAATCGGGTAGTGGTCCATTAATCGCAACACGAGTCATTTCATGTGTGGGATGTCCAAATCTTTTGAAGTACTTAGCACATTCTCCGTACCCGAGAAAACTCCCGGGATAACACGCAACTATATCAACCGAAATAATATTTTCAGGGTCATATTTTGTATTCCATAATCCTCCATGGTTATATTCAACGCAGGTTGATTTGATATCTGATAGAAATTCAGCTCTTGTTGGTTTCCAGTTGTTTTTCTTTCTCGCTAAATGAGATGCAACGACGGAATTGTAAAACAGTTTGTTAATCATTGTTTGTCGTGTTCTGTTGAAAAACTACTAGCTAGTTTTTTTTCATTTCATCGTGCAGGGCTTCAGTACGGTATAATTCGCCATTGGGTCTTACAAATTGATCGAATTTACCCTCTTCGTCTTCAAAACTGTGAAGTAACCACACTGACACAGGATCGTATTTACTTGACTGAGAAAAAAAATCAAATAAATTTCCCGTGTAATATTTTACGGTTCTATCCCGCGGAAATATTGTTACCGCAGGTGTCCACGCGTGTTCATTATGGTCAATAATTTTAATTGGAGCTCCTTTTGATTTATATTTCAATTCGTGTAATATTTCTCCTGTTATGGTCATTATGGTTATTGGAAATCTTAATGATGTTTCTAATTTAGTTATATCTTGAATCGTTGCTCCGTTCTTTCTAACTGTTAATTCCCATTCATTTATTTTTTTTTACGTCTTAGATCAGTCAGTTTGTTTCCACGCAACGCATTTGTGAAGTGTTCTATTATTCGTTCCGCTACACAATTTATCCTTGACAGTTTCATTGGTTTCAATTTTTTAATACTCGGTTTATCATTTAACGAATATATCCCATAAACAACTGCTGTTACAGGATAAGACCTTTCGTAATACGGTTTGTCAATCCCAGTCAGAATTCCTGGTTTGGAATCATGACTCAAAGTGACGGTTCTTTTATCTTTATTATATAATGAACCATTGCAAATGGTTGATGATAGGATCAGTAACTGCATGTAACAAATCATGCAGAAAGGAATTCTGTGGATATAATTTACAAAGCGTTCGTAACGGGAGTTTTGGCCCCTCCCTTTGTCTCCGATGTGGGGTAGGTGTGCGTGGTAAATCGCAGTTGTGTCTTAATTGTGGTGGTAAACGATACAGACAGCGAAAGCGTTATTATGATAAGAGAATAAAAAATTCCATCAATGACTCTGATTCTGTCCCTGATAAAGTCATAAGAACACCACAAGACTATATTGAAAGATTTCCAAATAATGTAATAATTAAAGCAAACAATGAACTTGACAAATAGTATTATATATAAATGGACCAAGAATTTCAGCCACATCCCATGATTACCAAATATGAAGCGTCTCGCGACGGCATTGTCAGAAACCGCAGACTGAAGAATCCAGTTGGTGTTGTGAGTAATCATGGATATCTTATGTTTTGCGCTGGAGGGAAAAATTATTATTGTCATCGATTTGTATATGAGGTATATAACGGATTGATCAAGGATGGTCTTGTTATTGATCATATTGATGGATGTCCTAAGAACAATTCCTTATCAAATCTACAAGCTATTTCACAAAGTGAAAACACCAAACGAGGAGAGACTGGGAAATATAAAAAGTGCAAAATGTATAAAATCATTTAATACAGAAAATAACGAAGAAAAAATATTTCAATAGATGTATGAAGCTGGTAGATATTTCGATACTGTATACCCTCAGTACGACGCGTTGCAGAGAATATAACCCGATCGGATTTTTCGAAGTGCTTTAAAAACAACATTAAATTCATTTACGTATGAATTATGGGTCAAAATTGACCCCAATCTTTTTTTGTAAATAAATTAGAAATATATATTATTATATATGAATTCTGAAAATATCAATGAGATCATAACTGAGATTTCAAATTTAAAAAATCAAGGAATTCAATTATCAGATAAATTAAATTGTGATCAGATTCTTTCTGATTTTCAAGATATTTAATATAGCGCTATGAATAATAAATATGTGTTACCAAAACGATACGCCTTTATAAATAGAATACAGAATGCTATTCGCGACTGCCTTGTATTCTGTAACAACGTCAGTAAGTTTGTCCCGTTATTCATTGTTGTCGAAAAAATCAGAAAAGAATTGGGGCAGGAATATGCAATCAAACATACAATTACTTTTAAGGTTAAAACTTTAAGAGATATTATCCGCCAAACCGAAATCCCCTTTGGTTACCTCAACAGAATAAGTTCTAACCAACGATTTTACATGTACCCAATTACTTAATGAACAGGTATGCGAGCACATGGACATAATTCACTTAACAGGTATGGTACGCGTTCACCTTGAATGAATTTGTAAAGGCGGGTTTTTAATCAATAGTGGCTTTGAAATTTTATACGGGTTTTATCAATGAACTACACGAAGTATAATAGTAGATTGTGAGGTGTGGTTTCACGGATTTTCTTTATTGTTAATTACTTAAATGTTTCAGCAATTTTTTCATTTATTGACTTTTGGTCATTTTTGGTGGTTTTGGGGCGATTTTTGCTTGACTTTTGGTGATTTTTTGCCTGCCTGATTCGGGTCAAATGGTCGATTTTCAATGTTATCTATGGTGAGAAAGTCACTACATTTAGACTGTAAATTAATTGGAAATCGCAAAGCAATTTTAATAATGGTAAATGAATCGCTAACGACTAGATTAGCACGTGAAAGATTAATCGCAATTAAGAAATTCATCCCAATCCGCGATTCTTTTAGAGAGGAATTGCAAGCGAGACAGAGTCTTCAGACTGATTTATAATAGGAACTGATGATCTGTTTAAACCAATAACCACAGCAACCAAAGGGGTAATATCAGCCACTGAGCGAGCAATATACGGAGATATCCCCAACGAAGGGAAAAGGAAAGAAGTGCCTCTTCTTCCTGTACTTAAAAAATAGCAAAAAGATCAAAACAAACAAAAGAATCTTTAAAAACACTTCCTGGTGATATAATATCCGCTGCAAAACAACAAGAACAACAAGAACGACTTGAACAAGAAGAAATTGAACAACCAGGTGATATTGAAATTAGCCCCCCACCGACTAAACCACTTGAACAACAAGGTGCTACTTCAAGAAAAGACTATCCACCTGAAATAATATTTACGACTGATGCATTAAATAGAATTAAAGAAATCAAAACAGACTCTGAATTATCTAAATTTGCTAGAGAAAATTTTAAAAAGGGGATAAGGGAACAATATTTAAATGATGAATTTGACGAAGCTATAAAAGACAAAGACACCTGGGCAACAAAAATATATTTGGCGAGACACGGTGGAACTAAAATCTCAAAAACAAAACACCCTAATTATAATAATTATATGGCTATGGTAAAAGGTGTCACACAACCACCACCAGTATATACAGCAGACCCAATCCCGGGTGAAATAGAAATAATGACAGAAGCTGATTCTGAAAAAAAAATGCAACTGGTATCACTAAAAAATCAAGCAGAAAGGAATTTTCTCAGAGTGGATCAGGTAGTGATCTTGTTCGTTGTCCTGGTAATATTCTCAGCGATATAGCACGATTAGAGGTTCTCATAGGGGGAAAAAGAGCTGGAAAGAACTCACCGGAAATAATTAATGAAGCAGCTGATATCTGTATGCGGTTATTTCAAGGCGGCATTATGGATATTGAAACATATCGAGATTTTATTGATGAGCTAGCAGAAAATCCAAAGAATTTTTACGGTTATCACAGTGACTAATTACCACATTAGATAATTATCATTTAAATAAGATGATCATACACTACAACCACGATAAACCACCCAGCGTCTACGTAGTAAATTCACGATTGCCAGTTTATAGAGCGTACTATGGAGATGGTCTCGGTAATACCATTGCAGGGTTATTTGCAAGAATGGCTCAAAATATAGCACCAATTGCAAAACAATTATCAATGAAAGCTATTGATGTTATTCGTGATAAGGGTATTAGCACTGTTGGTGATGTTGCCGGGAAAGCATTTTCCGTCGCGAAGGATAAACTAATGTCACTAGTTCGACGAAGAAAACCAGTGATGAAGTCATCGCTACCATCTACGGAAGTGATGCCTGCAAGTGTTAGTAAAATAATAAATAACGCAGTAGATCATAAATTAGCATCGTTGGTGACTCCGTCGTTGGCGGTCAGCAACCAAAACGATATCGCAAATATGATAGCGGGAAGTGGCTTAAAACCACGAAGACGACGATAAAAATCATGATTTAGATCGAGGAATATATAATAAAATGTTCAAACGGACACTTGATCCAGCGTTTGATATGGAAAACCCCAGTGCGTAAAGATGATTCTGTACGCGATTATCAATTTTATTCTTATCACGCATTACAACCTGATCTCCGATCAAGAATCGAACTTCAAGTTGATGATACCAGTAAATATATTCTTGCCGCTGAAGCATTTATCGAAGTCGAAGGAGAACTTGTAACAGCTGCTGATACTCCTGCTGTACCAGCACCGTATCCAGTTGATACCCAAGTCGGTTTTGTCAATAATGGTATCATGGCGCTATTTGAGAGTGCAAGATATATGATTGATGGAAGAGAGATTGAGTCTATAGAACGCGATGTTGATGTAGCCACATCAATAGCAGGGCTAGCAAGATATTCCGATGATTAGACAAGATCGGCAGGCCCTTCTATGATGTTTGCAAAGGATGCTAAAAATTACTACTGGAAGAAATCAATTTGTTGTAGGGCGACCAAGAGATAATGTTCGTAATACTGATGCTGATGTTGAGAATATGATAATAAACAATGATCCCAATTTCAATCTAGGAGCTGCAACACGCATGTCAATGTTGGAAGGGCGGCGCAAATCATTTCCATGCAAGATTCCACTGTATCATATATTTGGATTCTGCAGAAATGTCCGAAAAGTTATCTATGGAGCAAAACATACGGTAGTACCCGTGCGAAAGGGTACTGATAATGAGGCAATTTGGAGGATTCCAGCAGATGCTGCAAATGCAGGTAATGATGCCGGTAAAGTCATTTTAACAAAACTGTCATTGTGGATGCCAGTAATGACTCCATCACTTACCTCAGAAGAACGATTACTATCATGTATGGATCTTGAGGAAAATCATTACTAAGTTGGCTAACAACAACAACAGATGTTAAGCAATCAGCTGTTAATGGTATATTCACATGGAACCTGGCATCACAAGAAGGTGTTTCAGCTCCGCGTCATATATTTATTGCGTTACAGGATATGACGAGGGTTGGCGATCAACGCTTCAGCCATATGATATTTGATCGATTAGATGTTACTGACGTCTCGCTGAGAATAAATGGCCAGCAAGAACCATCCGAGGATATACAACTTAATTACGATCAAAACCATATTGCACGAGTTTATCATCGTCTGTTGTCATATGTGGGACGCGATCAAAATGTTGATACTGGTCTACAAATATCACAACATGATTTTAGTACCCTTTATCCGATCTATTACTTTTCGTTGGAACATTTTGATTTAACAAGACAATCCGTCGTTGATATACATTTTAGAGGTAATGTGCTTCGTGGTGTTATTGCTAATTACAGAGCAGTTGCTGTCATTCTCAGCGACAAATCAATGCTACTCGAAGAAGTTGGTGGAAGAATGAAAGTAATCAATGAACCAGTGGAAAATATGTAACAATTAGATCAATCTGTTATTGTATAATGTCATATAGTCATATTAGTGTTACGTTAACTCCTGGTCAAATTAAAAAATTGCAATCAGAATCGGCTAAAAAATGTGGAACCACGATAACGCTGAAACACAATCAGATGTCTGAACGATTCACAATAGCATCCACTGATAATAATTTGGCTAGGGTTTCAGTAACATGGTATGTGGAATTCGTAGCGGATTTAAGTAAAACAACTTAATTGAATTCTGTTGTAATAAATAAAATGTCATCACTAATGATTTCAAAAAATACCGACGAAGAATCACCGCAGTTGATATTCCCGTGTACTCGATGAGTGGTGTAATCACCGGAGCTGGTATTATACTTTCCTCGGTGACAATGATTGCTCCGATAGCTGTTCCAATTTGTATATCAGCGACAACAACAATCGCGGGAATTATTTCAATAATAACAAAAAATATCATCATGCAGCCAGCACAAACTACAAGATTACATAGTTAAATTCCATATTGTGTCCACTGCATACTCACAAGTATCCTCCATGATATCGTCGTCACTCGATGACACATTAATATCAGATAGTGAGTTTTACGCGATGGTACGTATTTATGATTCCGCGATGTCGAAATTAGAGCAGGATAATAAAAATAATGGCAACACCGCAAGAACTGATTCAACAAATAGCGGAAAATAACACACCGGTGAAAACCAGCATGATCTCAATAACCTTAACAAAGCCTGAATTCAGTATGAATTTCCCTACTCCGATGCCCCTGAAGGAGATAGCGTTAGCAAAATTACGAGTATATCACAGATGGCCTAACATTACGTCGGTAGCATTTGGCGGTCAACAACCAAATAATTCCTTGGTGTTTGCGAGTAAGAATAAAGAAGACGGGACTGCAGACTGGAACGTTGTTTCGTTACCATCTGGGTCATACTAAATCTAACAAATCAATAGCGAATTACAACGCAGAATAAAATCAATTACTGGAAAAGAATCGAAAATCGCTATAACGTATCATCCGCAATTGAGATAAACTCACCCGGGTATGCCGTAGATATCTATCAGAGTTCAATCAGAACAATACTAGGATGGCCTGAAATACCACCTGAGGCATCTTATCAAATACCCGAACCAAAGAAATCTTATTATGTCACGGATGTACAATCATATCATGAAATCAACCCATCATATCGAGATTATTTACCGTATATATCAAATACAAAATTAACCGATAGATTTACATTTATCGATAACAATACCATGCAATGGTATTTTGTTTTTGAGAAAACTCCTGATTCATCCATTACAATTACATTTACGTTAACTAACATCATTGATTATTTGAAAGAGATTTATCAATTACATAGAACACAACTAGAACAACTACGACGGAGCTTCCAAGAGCATCTCTCTTATATAACAAGGCCACGTGATGAGATCATAAAACACATTAGGATATTAAATCAGCTTGTATCCGATATGGAATATATCAACAAACGAATAATTCAAGTAATAATTAATGATATGAACGGAGATAAACAAAAATTCCTAACCGGCTACAGTATAACAGAAGCTGATTTACTCGATTTCAAGTTTCCTGGGTATAACGCAAATGAACTAAAAATATCTGTTAATGATCTTATTCAAGAACACTTTTCTATCATACTCGCCAAATGGAAACAACAAACAACAATCCTCAAACATAATAATGACCCAGACAGCGGTGGTAGACATATCGCTCCTCAAAATGTGAATATATCCTCGGTGATAGTATTGAATTTAGTATGTGATGCTATCGAAGGGAGTTATCAAATAGATCTCGAGCGATCAAGTCAAGCCCAGCAGGGATATATTTTATATTCATTTGCACCAACAGCTCCTCCAGGGTTTCTAATAATTGAATCCCCAATTAATCCAGTCTAGATCCGATGTCATAATGCCTCACTAACGAGAATTAATTTTAAACTCACTGACCAGTCTAATAATCTAATTGATTTACAAGATGAGGTCCTACAAATTAGTCTGTATGTAAAATCGTAGCAACTTTTATCGTAAAAAAAAATGTTAACCCCATAGCAGCAGCAGGGGGTGCGACAACAATTGTGGCGTCTTTTTTTTGTTGCCAATCAGCCTCTATAAAGCATTTACGAGGAAGTCTTAGTTTGCTAAATTGACGCTTTTTTTTCGATTTTGGAAGAATCCTCGGTTTCCCAAATGGACGCATCTATAAAGTTGTCCGATTCGACCCTGCTGCTGCTATCTGTTTGCCACTCGCGAAAATGCACCAGTTTTGCAACCTTAAAACATATCCGTCGCAAGCAAATATCCTCTATTCAAGTAGCATAGTCCGGTTATCTGCTCTGTATATCCCTTGCATGGCACTCCGCTATGGGTGCAAGGGACAGCTTTTATGCTGTGGTTGTTGTAGGGTTTAATTTGGGCATACATCACAATCAATTTTACTACAGTATATGTTCTCTACACGTAGTTCTCAGTACTGACCTTTCCACTGTGTGGTAATCAGTGCAATTCATAAGTTAATCTAAAATACCTTCAAAGATGACTTCACGGTAATGTTCTTGTCAAAGGTTCACCGCCATGTAAGAACATTGGAAAACCTCGGGAAGAACTACCGACCCACAAGAAGCTGCTGGCAAGCTTTCTCAAGATAGCGCGTTAGCCGTTCCTGTGCCTTGAGACACGCAGACAGAGTGGGATAGCAGTAATCCGGAAAGGTGAGCACTTTAGACCACTTTGCCACTCGGGGCCCCCATGTTTTATGCAGAAATTTAATGCCGCATTAACCTGCCTTGTAAAAAATGATACAAAATAAAATAAACAAATCCGGTAAAAATGTCCATATTTTTGGATAGCTATATTTAAACTAAGCATAGGAATATTATTCGTTGACCATACAAGTCAGTGACAGTTCTTAGCAAAATAACTGTAGAACCTCTCAACTCCAAATTTATACCGGCATTTTTCTTATTGTCCAAAGGTCATTTTTGACACCATGTAATGCTCAGTGTAAACAGGAGACCTTTTCCTAGGTGCTAATTCTGCAAAACGGTGTGTACTAAATAGGTTAATATAATTCAAAACAGTTGCCCTCAAAGCCGTGTGTGTGTGTGTGTGTGTGTGTGTGTGTGTGTGTGTGTGTGTGTGTGGATATTCTACTTGCCCAATACTCATACACAGGTGCTCGACGTGAGCACCTACGAATGCACACGTTAAACAGCTTATCTTCTTCCTTGCTCACTGACAGTATTTCACTGTTACTGTGAACACGCTTCGTCAATTTCAAGAATAACACAAGCCAGAGAACCTAGTTTACAAATATATCTATAAGAGCTGAAAAAGTCACACCATATAGACCTCATTTCAAATTTTTTCAGGGGGTGGGAGTGGAGGTCAACACTTGAAATGGTGTGTGTGTGTGGGGGTGGGGGAATGCAAAACTTTATATCGGCGTGGGGATGAGGGTGGAACATAGAACATATATAGGCTAAAGCAATTTTATAGCACGTGCAAATTACGTCCATGCATAACCTGAATTAAGAAATTTGACAGGACAAACATATGTGAATACATGTATAGAGCGGAGTACAAACGGAACAAAGCAGGGAACCAGACTAGAAATTCTGAGAGCGTTGCTTAATAGATCGTAATAAGTGATTATGGTTACCAAGGAAGTAAATTATACTTGTAAGAGTGATCAAGTAAATACTTGTCAGGATTAAAATTAGATTCGCTTATAAGAGAAGGACATACAGACAGTCATCTCAAAAGTGTGAAAACCTCATCAGCTCTCAAGGTAATTTAGGCAGTTAGAATACACAATTTAACCGTTTTTAGCACGAGTCATTGAAGGTGAGATGGAAAATCCCTTTAGTTCTGGGAGCACGAGTTGAAATCCAATTGTTTACGTGACCGAAAGCAGGCAAACATTGTTATATGTTCGGTACGTATTGTATTTTTGTATTTCCTCCATAGACTGCCTAATCATAACATTCGGTGAAATGAATGTAATTCCTATCCAACTTTAGCGTGCTTTTCACACACTGTCAAATCGACCGAAATTTGACTGAAACTTGTAATCCACTGATATAAGAGAGATAACTCTGCTCTTGACGGAGGTAAGAGTTATCCTGTTACAATAGATACATCTTTCCTTTGATGTATGTTAAATTCTTTAAGCAAATTACGTAAATTACAAAATTAGATCTATATACGAATTAAAAAACTCACATGTTGCCAAGAGACTCAATTTTTATATTAGCGTGACAGAAACTTAAACTCAAGCACAGCTACTTTTTGTTTTTACTTCCTAATACAATGTTCCTATACATTAAGCCGCACGTCATGTGGTAATTTAGTTGATATCAGTATGTGTTATATTATGTGCATAAATTTGCAATTTCTTGAGCTTTCCTATGAATAAAATATGGCAATGAGCTATTAGGAAAGGCAACTGTTTGGAGTGAATTTAATATCACCAGTCATTTTCTGGGTGAGGATATAAGCATGCTGACTTTGCATTAGCTGTATATGTATACATATGCATTAGTTGTATATTTATACATATGCATTAGTTGTATATTTATACACATGCATTAGTTGTATATTTATACCTATGCATTAGTTGTATAGTTATACATATACATTAGTTGTATATTTATACATATGCATTAGTTGTATATTTATACATATGCATTAGTTGTATATTTATACACATGCATTAGTTGTATATTTATACACATGCATTAGTTGTATATTTATACACATGCATTAGTTGTATAGTTATACATATACATTAGTTGTATATTTATACATATGCATTAGTTGTATATTTATACATATGCATTAGTTGTATATTTATACACATGCATTAGTTGTATATTTATACACATGCATTAGTTGTATAGTTATACATATACATTAGTTGTATATTTATACATATGCATTAGTTGTATAGTTATACATATGCATTAGTTGTATATTTATACATATGCATTAGTTGTATATTTATACATATGCATTAGTTGTATATTTATACACATGCATTAGTTGTATAGTTATACATATGCATTAGTTGTATAGTTATACATATGCATTAGTTGTATAGTTATACATATGCATTAGTTGTATATTTATACATATGCATTAGTTGTATATTTATACACATGCATTAGTTGTATAGTTATACATATGCATTAGTTGTATAGTTATACATATGCATTAGTTGTATATTTATACATATGCATTAGTTGTATATTTATACATATGCATTAGTTGTATATTTATACACATGCATTAGTTGTATAGTTATACATATGCATTAGTTGTATATTTATACATATGCATTAGTTGTATATTTATACACATGCATTAGTTGTATAGTTATACATATGCATTAGTTGTATAGTTATACATATGCATTAGTTGTATATTTATACATATGCATTAGTTGTATATTTATACATATGCATTAGTTGTATATTTATACACATGCATTAGTTGTATAGTTATACATATGCATTAGTTGTATATTTATACATATGCATTAGTTGTATATTTATACACATGCATTAGTTGTATATTTATGCATATGCATTAGTTGTATAGTTATACATATGCATTAGTTGTATATTTATACATATGCATTAGTTGTATATTTATGCGTATGCATTAGTTGTATATTTATACATATGCATTAGTTGTATATTTATACACATGCATTAGTTGTATATTTATACATATGCATTAGTTGTATATTTATGCATATGCATTAGTTGTATATTTATACATATGCATTAGTTGTATAGTTATACATATGCATTAGTTGTATAGTTATACATATGCATTAGTTGTATAGTTATACATATGCATTAGTTGTATAGTTATACATATGCATTAGTTGTATATTTATACATATGCATTAGTTGTATATTTATACATATGCATTAGTTGTATATTTATACATATGCATTAGTTGTATATTTATACACATGCATTAGTTGTATATTTATGCATATGCATTAGTTGTATATTTATACATATGGATTAGTTGTATATTTATACATATGCATTAGTTGTATATTTATGCATATGCATTAGTTGTATATTTATACATATGCATTAGTTGTATAGTTATACATATGCATTAGTTGTATAGTTATACATATGCATTAGTTGTATAGTTATACATGCATTAGTTGTATATTTATACATATGCATTAGTTGTATATTTATATATATGCATTAGTTGTATAGTTATACATATGCATTAGTTGTATAGTTATACATATGCATTAGTTGTATATTTATACATATGCATTAGTTGTATAGTTATACATATGCATTAGTTGTATATTTATACATATGCATTAGTTGTATATTTATGCGTATGCATTAGTTGTATATTTATACATATGCATTAGTTGTATATTTATACATATGCATTAGTTGTATAGTTATACATATGCATTAGTTGTATAGTTATACATATGCATTAGTTGTATAGTTATACATGCATTAGTTGTATATTTATACATATGCATTAGTTGTATATTTATGCGTATGCATTAGTTGTATATTTATACATATGTATTTGTTGTATATTTATGGCTAAGGTTTTGCACTTAGTTCAGGTTTCTTGTACACTGCATATCAAGTGTTCATAAAGTTTAATGCAGGGGTGCTTGATGATATCACTGTGACCTATATTTGATGATTCACTGGCTTGCCTAAATTTTTATTTTAAATTCATTTCTTAACCTTGGCAAATGTTTAAATCATCAAATGGAATGATCATATGTACATCTATTACTATATTAGCTGCATGCTATTTGAATATATATATATATATATATATATATACATATATATATATATATATATATATATATATATATATATATATATATATATATATATATATATATATAAGTATGCATGTTTTGTACTGTCTAGAATCATGATGCTTGATGACACAGAATTGTGCATGCTGTGAACATACTATCTGGTCTAGAATCATGATGCTTGACACAGAATTATGCATGTTGTGTGCTTTCTAGAATCATAACGCATGATGACACAGAATTGTGCATGTTGTGTCCTGTCTAGAATCATAATGCATGATGACACAGAATTGTGCATGTTGTGTACATACATGACACTTGACACAGAATTTTGTATGTTGTGTGCTGTCTAGAATCATGACACTTGACACAGAATTTTGTATGTTGTGTGCTGTCTAGAATCATGACACTTGACACATAATTGTGCATGTTGTGTACATATATGACACTTGACACAGAATTTTGTATGTTGTGTGCTGTCTAGAATCATGATAATTGACACAGAATTTTGTATGTTGTGTCCTGTCTAGAATCATGACACTTGACACAGAATTGTGCATGTTGTGTACTGTTTTGAATCATGAAACTTGACACAGAATTTTGTATGTCGTGTATCATCTAGAATCATGACACTTGACACAGAATTTTGTATGTTGTGTGCTATCTAGAATCATGACACTTGACACAGAATTTTGTATGTTGTGAGCTGCCTAGAATCATGACACTTGGCACAGAATTTTGTATGTTGTGTGCTGTCTAGAATCATGACACTTGACACAGAATTTTGTATGTTGTGTGCTGTCTAGAATCATGACACTTGAATCAGAATTTTGTATGTTGTGTGCTGTCTAGAATCATGACAATTGACACAGAATTTTGTATGTTGTGTGCTGTCTAGAATCATGACACTTGACACAGAATTTTTTATGTTGTGTGCTGTCTAGAATCGTGACACTTGACACAGAATTTTGTATGTTGTGTGCTATCTAGAATCATGACAATTGACAGAATTTTGTATGTTGTGTGCTGTCTAGAATCATGACACTTGACACAGAATTTTGTATGTTGTGTGCTGTCTAGAATCATGACGTTTGATAAAAGGATGCATCTTCTTAAGTACTGTCCTCTTTTTTCAGCAGTGGATCATATTGTATGCATTACCACCTGTAATGTGGTGCTGCCGGTTATCAAAGTGTTATTAGTACAATATTGCACAAGGCCTGGTCAGAGGTATTGCGCAACTTGGAAAAACAACACTTGAATTCAGCCTCCCACTAATTATCGTTATCTAGAAGATGATCTCTACGGTGTAATTTGCCCGGTCAATGGATATAGTAATCTGAGATGGTACTTTGAACAAGACAACACACGAGCCCCCGTAAAGATAAAATATGAATTTAATTAAAAATACAATTAAGAAAAGAATGACACTGTGAATTACAATTTCTTTCTTTCTGAATACACTTAGTTCAGAAATACATTAACTGAAGCTTTAAAATAATGGATACATTCATAAAAATCCCAAACACTAATAAAAATAAATGAAGTTAGCCGTTAATACGAGAGTAAATTTCATCATGGAATCGAATGTTCATTTAACATTGGACTGTTGGGTGATTCAAAATGACCTTGTTCGATGACTGGTTCTCTTTTTTTCCTCTTCTGCATTCGTCTTGACTTGCTTGCCCTTTGGTTGTAAGCGGGATTACACAACTCTGTCTTCCAACTTGTTTTCCGTCTCTGAATTCCGACTTCCTCGCTATTACTTCAAACAAACTATTTTTCCTTGAAAAGAAAAGGGTAAAACGCCCTAAGTATCTCGTTACTTTAAGAGTTGAGATAGTAATTTCGTCTTCAGGTTCGAAAAATCAGATCTTACTATCAGGGTTATCATTTATACGGCTAACAAATACTATACAAGTCTTCAGATCAATAGAGCTATACTGCTAATTATCGACATCAGAATTCGGGAAAGTCATATATTCCCATAAATCATTACGTAAAGTGAGGCAATATATCATAACACACAATCCATATTTACTAATATGATAAATTCAAATTAATGTAACACTTTCCAATCATAAATGTACACGGCGGGTTTTCTACACCACCCATTTACCTACCTAAGTATATACGGTAAAAAATGCTAATTCAGAATTCAAAAATACATTATTAAATCACTGTAAAACCGACTATCCATACAAAAATATGAACACATCATGCATATCAAAGTACGTCATTAAATCAATGTAATACTGAACCATTTGTATCATAGTATCGATACATTATGCATCTATGACAAAGAAAAACATCATATACATTACATCATGATAAAGGTGAATTTGAGTTAAATACCTTGTGTTTTTGACGTGCTTCTGCCGTTTGATTTCCGACGGACTTTCCTGAGCTTATTATTACGAAGGCACTGCTGTAAAATTACCCCCCGGAGTCTTCTATGTTGGAACTAATAAATGCTGAACGTCTCTTGCAGAGGTCTTCCTAGACTAATTCAAAACGCATTGACTCAGAGAATATATTCCCCAATTCTAGGTTTCGACCCAACCCTCTTTCCTATACATTTGACCAATCGGCATAAATTCTATCCTTGCGGACCTTTTCAAAACCGTCTATCAAGATGCCAAAAATGCCACTTAGGATCGAAATATCACCTTATCATTTGTCTCAATCATTTTTGACAGCTCTGCGTGAGGAATCACATAATTTTAAGCGTGTCAAACACTCAGTCCGTTTTTACTCTAAATATTGTAACAGTCTGACCGAGGTAAACTAACATTCTTTCCGTTCAAACTCTACTCCAAGACAGTTGGTTGTCGGCTAGCCTATGAATTAATTACTGGATTTCACTGACGAAAAATTTTGCACTTGACATTACCCCCTTTCTAAGAGAAAAATCGGTATTTTTACTCTCCAAATTTTTCGGTGAACTATACTGCTCCCATTACATGTCCTTAGGTGACCTATTCACTTCAGCCATTCCTAACCGACTTAAACAATCCGCTCCCACATTATCCCTACCTTTGATGTACCACACTAGAATCTGCTACTGTTGTAGAAACAGCGACCATCTCATCAATCGACCGTTAGTTAATTTCGCATGGGCCAAATAAGCCAGTGGTTGATGATCTGTTTCTAAAGTAAACTTCCTACCATACAGATACCGTTGGAACTTAGTTATTCCAAAGATAATCGCCAAACATTCTTTCTCCGACACTGAATAGTTAATATCCGCCTTTGACAGTTTCCTACTTCCACACGCAACTGGGAATAAGCTTCCCTCGTGTTCTTGCAGTAACACTGCCCCTAAACCTCTATCACAAGCATCTGTCCTCAAAACAAAATCCCGTGTCACGTCAGGCAACTTAACTATGGCGTCTGACGTCAGTCTGTCTTTTAGCGTCTGTCCATACTACTTTGGTCGGCGCTTTTTTCCGAGTCAAGTCAGTCAATGGACTTGCAATAGCACAAAAATTTGCCACATATCTCCTATAGTACCCTGCCAAACCTAGAAAAGATCTAACTTCAGTCTTAGTAGTCGGTCGTAATGCGTCCCTAAGTTGTTCGACCTTTGAGCTCTCGGGTTTTAACGTGTCCTCGCTGAGGGTATGTCCTAGGTAGTCTAATTGTCTGAACCCTATATGGCACTTCGATGGTCGTGCGGTCAGTCCGGTTTGTCGTAGTCATTCTAAGACGTTTTTCAGCAAAAGTATGTGTTCTTCCCATGTAGCTGTAGCTAATAGAAGATCGTCCATGAAGTTGGAAACTCCCATCCCCCGCAATGGTTCAAGGAATTTCCGCATCATACGGGTGAAGACACTGGGCGCATTCTGCACCCAGAATGGCATGACCACCCACTGGTAAGTCCCATCTGGAGTTGCGAAGGCGAGTTTAGCTCTGTCTTCACTACGGACTGGAATTTGCCAGTATCCTTTGGACAGATAAATCTTAGAAAAATATTTAGCATGGGTTACTCCTGCGAAAATAGACTCAGGGTCAGGTAAAAGTTCTACCTGGAATTCTGTGATTCGGTTTAACTTTCGGTAGTCGACACAAAATATGTGTGCCCCATCCTTCTTCTGGACCAGCACAACAGAGGAGCTATATGCCGACTCGCTTGGTTCGATAATACCCAAGTCTAACATAGTTTCAACTTCCTTACGGACCGCTTCTAACTTCGCGTACGGCAACGGATATGGTCTTAACTTTACTGGGTTCTCGTCCAGCAGCTTCAAAGAGAACTCCTCCAGCTCTGTCCTCCCCGGTCTCTCTGTTAAGACGCTCGAATATTCTTGAAGTACCGACTCCGCCTCTTTACGTTGGTCTGACGTTAACGTAACGTCAAGTGTGACGTCGACGTAGGTTCCTCCCTCGTCAACGGACAACTAGGGAGTACTTCCGCCTGCCCTGCGTTGTCGTCGGATTCTTCCGTCACGACGGTAGCCACCACGAACTCCGTGGGTGGTTCTCGCACACGGTACCGCTTCAAAAGATTTACGTGGAACAACTTATCCTTATCCCCTACTCGGATACGGTAGTTTTGTCCACCTTTCTTCTCTGTTACAACAAATGGCCCCCTCCATGAGACTTGCAGCTTGTTGTGCTCCAATGGCAACAACAACAACACCTTGTCACCCACCTCAAAGTGACGTTCCTTCGCCCTTTTGTTGTAATACTTGGCTTGACGTCCCCTTGCATCGCAGAGATTTTGCTGAGCCAATTTACAAACTTCTTCCAGTTTGTTACGCAAGTCGACAACATATTGGTATGTTGTACGCACTTCTTCGGATGCTTGCTCATCCGTCCATAACTGTTTCAATACAGCCATGGGCCCCCTTACCGTCCGCCCATAAACTAATTCAAAAGGTGAAAAACCCAAACTTGCCTGCGGTACTTCACGATACGCGAACAGTATCGCCGGAAGGTATCGATCCCAATCCCTAGGTCGACCTTCACATAGCTTCTTTAAAGCCTGTTTCAATGTCCCATTGAAATGTTCTACCAACCCATTACACTGCGGGTGGTACGGGGTAGTCGTCAGGTGTCTAATGGAGAGTAATATATTTACCTCTTCCATCACCTGGCTCACGAACTGCGTCCCTTGGTCGGTCAGTATCTCGTCTGGAACTCCGACTCTCGACCACACCCCTAACAAGGCCTCAGCCACCGTGACTGAGTCAATGTTTTTCAAGGCCACTGCCTCCGGGTACCGGGTAGCGTAATCTATGACCGTTAATATATACCGATTTCCACTTTCTGCCGCCGGCTTAATCGGACCTACTAAATCCATCGCCACTCTCGAGAAAGGTTCATCTATTAGTGGGGTGGTTCTTAGTGGCACTGGGCGATGGGAGGTTTCCGGTGCCACTCGCTGACACTTGTCACATGACAAACAAAACCTCCTCACATCCCCATGCACACCTGGCCAATAAAACTCCCTCACCAACCTATCTCTGGTCTTCGCCACGCCCATGTGGCTTCCGAGAAGACCCTCATGTGCTAACCTAAGCACTTTGTCGCGCTTCCCTACGGGTACCACAACTTGTTTAAATGTATCGACCCCTTTCTTGGCGTACCGATACAAAATACCGCGTTTTGTCGCGAACTTAACCTCGTCGTCTGGCAATTTCCGTACGGACCCGTCCGTCGCGTACCTACGTACCTTGTCAAGAGACACATCTTCTTTTTGAAGCTTCTCTAACTCACCAGGTACCAAAATGTCTATGGGCGAGGTCATGGATCTTAGCGGCTTCAACCCTGACCTTCGCTTCATAGCCCTCGTCTCCACTGACCCGACATGTATAGGGTTACACGTCATAGGGTTAGGTTGGGGCAACACATACCTACACCCTAATATTACGTCATGAGACAGTCCCGACAAACACGCTGCTTGAAGTCGCCCTTTTACATATGGCGAATCAAGGTCTATGCTAACGACCGGAAGCGAATCCTTCGTCCTGTTAGCAAACTGTACTTCCACCGTCTCACCTGTATAATCTCCAGGTTTGACGTATCTATGATCTACCAAGGCCGGGTAACTACAGCCGGTGTCATACAGCACCGTGGCTTCCTCACCATTTACCGTAGCTCTTGCTACATTCGTAGACTACACTGTTTTCCCTTTCTTAACAGTATTCGGAGTTACCGAATTAAACGTTGTCGGACGATACTTTCTACAGTCCTTGACAACATGGCCTGGTTTATTACAGCCATAACATACTGGCTCACCTCTTCTACCCGAGGTATCCCTATCTACCCCTTGAGTCTTTCCCGACCCACGGAAATGTACTTGGCTGGGATTTCCGGCCCCTGGCCTCCCACCATTTTGACCATTTCTTCTCTGGGGTGCTACCTTAGTGGTCTTTCTAAGCTCACCGATTCCAAGTCGGTCCCTACCGTTGCAAGTAGTTGGACGCGCATGCGCGCTCTCATAGCGCTCGGCCATTATGCTTATCTCATCCAAAGTTGAGAATTCGCGTTCCGCCAAAAACACAATTAAATCTTTTCTGTAGGTACATAACACGTGTTCCTTTAAAATCTCTTTGCGAATACCTTCGTACGTTAACGCGGTGCCAGACATTTTTATCCATTTGTCAAAAATCACGCGCACTCGACTGTGAAATTGCACGTGTGTTTCGGTAGCCCTTTTTGACGATTCCCTAAAAAGTTTCCGGAACGTTTCCGCTGACAACTCATAGTGGCGAAGTAAAGCTTTCTTCAGAGTGTCATAATCGTCTATCTCGGCTGGGGTCATGTTGTGGTACACATCTTTCGCCGCCCCCTGCAAAAAGGCTGAAATGTTGATGGCCCACTGGTCCTTAGGTATTTGGTGAACCAGGGCCAACTTTTCAAACTGCGTCAAAAAGTTGTCAATTATTTCATCCTTGTCATTAAACATCGGCATGGTTAACTGTAGGGGTCGTCTGTCTTCCACGCGACTACTCGGGGTGTCCGGACGTACGTTCGATTCTTCACCCCTCCTGAACTCGGCTTCGAGCCTTAGTCTCTCCATGGCTGGCATATGTTCCCTTTCTCTTACTTTTTCTTCCGCCTGTAGTCGGGCCAGTTCGATTTCTTTCTCCTTCTCTCGTTCCATGGCTAATTGTTCTCGTTCTCTAGCTTTCTCTTCCTTATGTTCTTTCAAACTTCTTTCCATAAATTCAGTTAGCTTGTCTCCGTCGTACCCAAGTTCGTCTTTGCCAATGAATTTAAATTCCTTTAGTAACTGTCTGTCTGTCGCCATTACGTATGTTTTGTCTTTCCTTTTTCTCTAGAACTATGTCCTTGACTGACCTACAATCAGGGATTCTTCCTACGAAAATATTTTGACCTAAAATAACCTTATCTGCAGCGAGATGGACAGGTCAAATCAGCCGCAATTAATTGACCAGACAGAAATTCCAGTAACAGTAGGATACTGCTAACGAGACATGATTAATTCCTGTCTAAAATACAGTACTGGCCCTATATTGGCTCTTGTCTCAAGAGACTATTTAGGTAGTACCGCTATAACGCTTTATGGTAATTTCACACAGAAGGTATAAATCTCAAATTCTACAAACCACTTTTAATGTAAACAATTTGCATGCAAGTATACAAAATAGCAGACAATGTTTGATTCACTCGATTCCTACTTAACAATAATAACAAATTTATGCCTTTGTTCAAAATACGCTCAGATTACTTCAATCACAATAAAAACTTCAAATCCCAGGACGAGCAACCCACTTTGTAATGTCCCGCTGCCGGTTATCAAAGTGTTATTAGTACAATATTGCACAAGGCCTGGTCAGAGGTATTGCGCAACTTGGAAAAACAACACTTGAAGACAGCCTCCCACTAATTATTGTTATCTAGAAGATGATCTCTATGGTGTAATTTGCCCGGTCAATGGATATAGTAATCTGAGATGGTACTTTGAACAAGACAACACACGAGCCCCCGTAAAGATAAAATATGAATTTAATTAAAAATACAATTAAGAAAAGAATGACACTGTGAATTACAATTTCTTTCTTTCTGAATACACTTAGTTCAGAAATACATAAACTGAAGCTTTAAAATAATGGATACATTCATAAAAATCCCAAACACTAATAAAAATAAATGAAGTTAGCCGTTAATACTGAGAGTAAATTTCATCATGGAATCGAATGTTCATTTAACATTGGACTGTTGGGTGATTCAAAATGACCTTGTTCGACGACTGGTTCTCTTTTTTTCTCTTCTGCGTTCATCTTGACTTGCTTGCCCTTTGGTTGTAAGCGGGATTACACAACTCTGTCTTCCAACTTGTTTTCCGTCTCTGAATTCCGACTTCCCTGCTATTACTTCAAACAAACTATTTTTCCTTGAAAAGAAAAGGGTAAAACGCCCTAAGTATCTCGTTACTTTAAGAGTTGAGATAGTAATTCCGGTTTCAGGTTCGAAAAATCAGATCTTACTATCAGGGTTATCATTTATACGGCTAACAAATACTATACAAGTCTTCAGATCAATAGAGCTATACTGCTAATTATCGACATCAGAATTCGGGAAAGTCATATATTCCCGTAAATCATTATGTAAAGTGAGGCAATATATCATAACACACAATCCATATTTACTAATATGATATATTCAAATTACACTTTCCAATCATAAATGTACACGGCGGGTTTTCTACATCACCCATTTACCTACCTAAGTATATACGGTAAAAAATGCTAATTCAGAATTCAAAAATACATTATTAAATCACTGTAAAACTGACTATCCATACAAAAATATGAACACATCATGCATATCAAAGTACGTCATTAAATCAATGTAATACTGAACCATTTGTATCATAGTATCGATACATTATGCATCTATGACAAAGAAAAACATCATATACATTACATCGTGATAAAGGTGAATTTGAGTTAAATACCTTGTGTTTTTGACGTGCTTCTGCCGTTTGATTTCCGGCGGACTTTCCTGAGCTTATTATTACGAAGGCACTGCTGTAAAATTACCCCCGGAGTCTTCTTCTATATTGGAACTAATAAATGCTGACCGTCTCTTGCAGAGGTCTTCCTAGACTAATTCAAAACTCATTGACTTAGAGAATATATTCCCCAATTCTAGGTTTCGACACAACCCTCTTTCCTATACATTTGACCAATCGGCATAAATGCTATCCTTGCTGACCTTTTGAAAACTGTCTATCAAGATGCCAAAAATGCCACTTAGGATCGAAATATCACCTTATCATTTGTCTCAATCATTTTTGACAGCTCTGCGTGAGGAATCACATAATTTTAAGCGTGTCAAACACTCAGTCCGTTTTTACTCTAAATATTGTGACAGTCTGACCGAGGTAAACTAACATTCTTTCTGTCCAAACTCTACTCCAAGACAGTTGGTTGTCAGCTAGCCTATGAATTAATTACTGGATTTCACTGACGAAAAATTTTGCACTTGACACCACCTGGCATTATTTATTGTGTATATGAAAAAAGAATGTCTTTTTTCAGGAAGCAGAAAGAGATGTAAAGACCTTATTTTAGTAGGATCTAGTCAAGTTACAAAATGGGAATAACAGACAGCAGGCTAACAGGTGAGTATGCCAAATTGTTGTAAGTAATTTCAATGAATAGATCATTCCTATGAAGTATTAAAAGTAGACAAGTATGTCTAAATATATTTTTCTTGGAACTGCATAACATAATGTTAATTTGACAAAGTTGTACAGAGTGCAGCTTGGATTAAGACTTTTCATTTATATATGCAAAGGATACCAATTTGCTGCAGTTATTATAAATAGAGTAAACTTATAATATGGTAAAGCCCAGAGAATCCATGTATAAAATTGTTATACATTTATTGGAATCATGCTATAACCAGAGGTAAAATATTTTGTCATGAATTTATTACATCATATTTCATTATAAATTTAGTTTAGCTTTTGAATAAGAAGTACCAAAAAAGTGCACCTATCAGAATTTGAGAAAATTCTAGAAATCATACTTGAAGGCCTTTCCTGATTTATTTTATGTGTTTTTATTAACGGTACCAATCCATTAAATATGGATGTTAACTCAAATTTGGGGTGACCAGTATTGCATTTGGCTTTTGTGACAATGCACATATCAATCCCATGAATCAGCTTGGACTAGTTGGTCTCTTTGAAATTGACTGAACTCTGATTGGTAAACTATTATCTTGATGGACTTAGCAGGTGTATTTTAAATATGGAATATGGCTCATTATGTGCATATCCCATCAATCTTTATAATTTACATTACATCAATGGTGCATACATATATTAATGAGATAACAATACAGTGTATTGCATTTATCATATCCCTACCTTTATTCACGTCTTGAGCTTTGCTTGCATATGTATATTTTCACCTGTATTTTCAGTTTCTAAATAGTTGAAAAGAAATTGAATGTACTTAAATTAATGGTTAAACAGCAAATAAGTATTGATGCTCTTTTGATGGACATATTCACAGTCATTTTTGTTGGGCATAGACCAGAGGAATTTATGGGAATGCAGGTTGTCTATGGTCAATATGTCTAGACCTGAAGACTTTATGGGAATGCATGTTGTCTATGCCAATATGTCTAGACCTGAAGACTTTATGGGAATTCATGTTGTCTATGGCAATATTTCTAGACCAGAATACTTTATGGGAATGCATGTTGTTTATGGCAGTATGTCTAGACTTGAAGAAGTTATGAGATTGCATGTTGTCTATGGTCAGTATGTCTAGATCAGAATAATTTATGATTATATGTCGTATCCTGATTGAAAATGGTGTTGCTTTGACAACCAATATGGCCTCTGTAGTGACCACTTTAACAGTCATTTTGTCACTACTCTTTCTGAACAGAACATTGTATCATCATGGGGATACACCGGAAGACTTAATTATGGTGTCTTGTCAATTATCAATGCAAGTGATGGTGATCAGAATTCCAATATGGCCATCATGGCTACTATCTTAAAAATCTTGGATACTCTTCCAAAATGGAAAATCATATCGACTAGGAGTTCTTACAAGAAGACTTCCTACAATATCTGGTTGGTTCTAACTTAAATTGATCTGATTTCTGTATTGGCCACCATTTTGGCCATTTAAATTTTTTTTATTGCTCTAACACCCTACCTCATGATTGATGATTTTATAGGCATATGTGTCAAGTAGAATAGTCCTTATTATATCCAGTTAGTTTTCAATTAAAATGGGGCTTCTCTGACTTCCTTTAATTATATTGATGATGGGTTTAACCAGAATAGTTTACATGGTGTTTAACTCCTCATAAATTTAAATGGTACTAACCTGAAGTCCAGTATGGTCACCACATTGAAAATCTTATTATAGATACTTAGTTGTTCATATTCACTATGTCAGCCACATTGAAAATCTTATTATAGCTACTTAGTTGTTCATATTCACTATGGCAGCCACATTGAAAATCTTATTATAGCTACTTAGTTGTTCATATTCACTATGGCAGCCACATTGAAAATCTTATTATAGCTACTTAGTTGTTTATATTCACTATGGTAGCCACATTGAAAATCTTATTATAGATACTTTGTTGTTCATTTCACTATGGTAGCCACATTGAAAATCTTATTATAGATACTTTGTTGTTCATATTCACTATGGCAGCCACATTGAAAATCTTATTATAGCTACTTAGTTGTTCATATTCACTATGGCAGCCACATTGAAAATCTTATTATAGCTACTAAGTTGTTTATATTCACTATGGCAGCCACATCGAAAATCTTATTATAGCTACTTAGTTGTTTATATTCACTGTGGCAGCCACATTGAAAATCTTATTATAGCTACTTAGTTGTTTATATTCACTATGGCAGCCACATTGAAAATCTTATTATAGCTACTTAGTTGTTCATATTCACTATGGCAGCCACATTGAAAATCTTAATATAGCTACGTAGCTGTTCATATTCACTGTGGCAGCCACATTGAAAATCTTATTATAGATACTTAGTTATTTATATTCACTATGGCAGCCACATTGAAATCTTATTATAGATACTTAGTTGTTCATATTCACTATGGCAGCCACATTGAAAATCTTTATATAGCTACTTAGCTGTTCATATTCATTGTGGCAGCCACATTGAAATCTTATTATAGATACATAGTTGTTTATATTCACTATGGCAGCCACATTGAAAATCTTATTATAGATACTTAGTTGTTCATATTCACTTGGGAATTTCACCAAGAAAATTTAATGATGTTTAGTTGGTCTTAAAAGAAAATGGTGCTGATCTTACATCATATATGGCTATCACACTGGCTTATGTAAAATCTTGAATTTGACAAAATATATCAGCGATGCTCTAGACACTCAGCAGTTTAAAAGAAGAAATAGTCAGATCTTGAATTAATGTAAATTGTTTTTTGCAACAAAGCACCAGTCCCATTATGAGACTTTTGTTCTGTTTAAAATTAGGTCCTTTGCATTCTTTTTTTTTTTTTTTACAGATGAAAAGTTCAGCGTTCACTGTACAGGACAAAAGATAGTATTTAATCGTGATCTTGCCTTGTTTACTGGTGGCAAAGAAAATGAAGAAGACATCACATGTATAAATGATCGTAAGCTTGGGCCAGGAACGTGGACCATTACTATGGAGGCTCGAGGCACAGGTGTCATCAAAATTGGACTCAGTGAAAAGTATCCAGAATCCTTATCAGTGGTATCATTGTCAAAGGTTGTTGAGTTCGAAGATGCATTTGATGCAAGGAAAGAAAATTACACAAGGTTGCTGAGTGTTGATGCATTGAAAACACTTATTTATTCTGACGGCACACGAAATCTTCAGACACAAAGTCTTGAGACAGATAAACCAGTCTGGCTTTATGTCATGATTTTCTACGGAGATGTGTCGATATCTGTCCGTGACGGTAAATATTCTTTAAAATTTGAATTTTCAGGTTGCAAATTTAATGTAATGCCTTTTTTAATCATATAAGTGACTCTTTAGTGCTGTTTTTGTCAAAGATCAAAGTTTAAATTCTGTGGGGATTAGGCACTAAACATTATGTTGTATCCAATTTTTTTGACCTATCATATTTTGCTTTGCAATTATTAGGGTGAGAGAATGCTCTTTGTCACCATTTGTGCTTTGGATCTGGACACTTATTGGATCCTTGTGCCAAGAATTATCATACACTTTAGTAATAATTTTGTTACATTTAAACAACCCTTTATCTAGTCCATACGTATTTAGCATTTTGCTTTAATCCTCATAACCTACTGTTGAAAGTCAAAATCTTTGATAAGCCCAAGGGTCCAAGTTTATGTTTTACTTCTGGGGCATATTAATGGAATCTCTAATGGTGTGCCATGTTACAAGTTTGTTCAATTTATACTGAAGAATATTAAATATAATACCATATATCACTTTGGAGTATATTTGTTTTTTAACAGAAAGCTACTAAGATTGTGATGCCATCCTATAATTGATCCTAACTTGCTGAGAAAATAAAACATATAGGTAGCAGAGAAGTAAATAAATATAGCATATTTAATGGGTTACATGACATTTAAATGTGTTTTCAGATATAACATATTTAATGGGTTACATGACTTTAAATGCATTTTAAGATATAGTATATTTAATGGGTTATTTGACCTATAATGTGTTTTAAGATATAGCATATTTAATGGGAAACATGACCTTAAATGTGTTTAAGATATAGCATATTTAATGGGTTATTTGACCTATAATGTGTTTTAAGATATAGCATATTTAATGGGTTACATGACCTTAAATATATTTTAATATATAGCATATTTAATGGGTTACATGACCTTAAATGTGTTTTAAGATATAGCATATTAAATGGGTTACATGACCTTAAATATATTTTAAGATATAGCATATTTAATGGGTTATTTGACCTTTAATGTGTTTTAAGATATAGCATATTTAATGGGCTACATGACCTTAAATGTGTTTTAAGATATAGCATATTTAATGGGTCATTTGACCTATAATGTGTTTTAAGATATAGCATATTTAATGGGTTACAAGACCTTAAATGTGTTTTAAGATATAGCATATTTAATGGGTTACATGACCTTAAATGTGTTTTAAGATATAGCATATTTACTGGGTTACATGACCTCAAATGTGTTTTAAGATATAGCATATTTAAAGGGTTATTTGACCTATAATGTGTTTTAAGATATAGCATATTTAATGGGTTATTTGACCTATAATGTGTTTTAAGATATAGCATATTTAATGGGTTATTTGACCTATAATGTGTTTTAAGATATAGCATATTTAATGGGTTACAAAACCTTAAATATGTTTTAAGATATAGCATTTTTAATGGGTTATTTGACCTATAATGTGTTTTAAGATATAGCATATTTAATGGGTTACAAGACCTTAAATGTGTTTTAAAATATAGCATATTTAATGGGTTATTTGACCTTAAATATGTTTTAAGATATAGCATTTTTAATGGGTTATTTGACCTATAATGTGTTTTAAGATATAGCATATTTAATGGGTTATTTGACCTATAATGTGTTTTAAGATATAGCATATTTAATGGGTTATTTGACCTATAATGTGTTTTAAGATATAGCATATTTAATGGGTTATTTGACCTTAAATATGTTTTAAGATATAGCATTTTTAATGGGTTATTTGACCTATAATGTGTTTTAAGATATAGCATATTTAATGGGTTACATAACCTTAAATGAGTTTTAAGATATAGTATATTTAATGGGTTACATAACCTTAAATGAGTTTTAAGATATAGCATATTTAATGGGTTACATAACCTTAAATGCATTTTAAGATATGGCATATTTAATGGGTTACATAACCTTAAACGTGTTTTAAAATTGGCAAAGATTCATTGATAGGCTTTATCACAGCAATGTGTTTCTTGCCATCGGTAATATTACTTTCTCTTTGTCATTCTAACGATAGGGCCATGTGGTAAATGGCTATGATGTATCTTCAGCATTTTTTGGGGGTGATCCTGTGTCTCAATGGTCTGTTTTAAGTAAGATCTTCTTAAGACATCCATATTTCTTATTCAATTTCCTTTAGAACAAGACCTCCCTTGCTCTTGGTGTGAAGTCCATGGAAATAAACTTGTAGTTAACGGTGATGTGATCAAATTGCGCCAAACTGAACATCAGAATGATGGATTTCTTATTCTTGATCAGCCAATACAGCCACTGCACACCTACATCCTGACATGGGATATCATTGAAGAGAATATGAAGAATTATGGATTTTTTCGGTTTGGGTTGTCCACCATAAATCCACAGTCTTTGACCCAAGATGATTTTGCAGAGAAATTTTCTGTTGATGGTGTAAATTTTCATAAAGAAGGTATATTTTTAGCAATATCCATTTCTTGAAAAGGTCTCTTTCCCCATCATTTTTTTGTGATTACTTTTTTGTTTTACCAATACTGATTTTCATACAGAAATTATACATGAGTAGACATTTCCCCCCCCCCCCCCCCCCCCAATAAAGTGAATTTTCTTCTTGAGACTTTTCTGTATCTTTATGAAGATCATTACTTTTTGTATGAGACTAAATGTTACACTTAGGTGTTACTTAACTATACTTAGGTGATACTTACACACACTTAGGTGATAATTACATACATGTAGGTGATTAATACCTACACTTAGATGATAATTACCTACACTTAGGTGTAAATTACTTAAACATAGGTGATAATTACTTGAACATAGGTGATAATTACCTACACTTAGATGATAATTACCTACACTTAGATGATAAATAATTAAACTTAGTGATAATTACTTACACTTAGGTTATACTCACTTATATGATAATTACTTGCACTTAGGTGATAATTACTTACACTTATATTATACTTACTTACACACTTAGGTGATACTTACATACACTTAGTGATAGTTACACTTAGGTCATAATTATTTACACTTAGGTGATAAGTACTTACACTTTGGTGATACTTACATACATTTATGTGATAATTACTTACACTTAGGTGATAAGTACTTAAACTTAGGTGATACTTACACTAAAGGTGATAATTACTTACACTTGGGTGATAATATCTCATACTTGGGTGATAATATCTTACACTTGGGTGATAATATCTTACACTTAGGCAATAATTACATACATAGGTGTTAATTACTTATACTTAGGTGATAATTACTTACACTTAGGGGATACTTACTTACACTTAGGTGATACTTACACTTAGGTGATACTTACACTTAAGTTATACCTACTTACACACTTAGGTGATACTTACTTATACTTAGGTGATAATTTGATTCTCAGTCAGATTAATTGTTCGAACATTAATATTCGGAAGTAAAGAATAAAAGAACACAAAGGTTGGGGATATGCACAGACATTGCCTTAATAAAGAATTTTGTTATGTTTAAAATTTGTATTTTAATGAAAACCACACCATATTTGGCTAACTGTGAGACATATGCTGCAAGATTGAAATTATTTTCAATATGGCAGCTGATGTATTTGTTTGATTATATAATCACTGAGAAGACAGCAGAGACCAGTGATGCCTTGTGTTTGATGATATGAGAACATGCCACTAAGTGCATTTTTACAGAATAGGCATATCTTGCTGGTTTTTCTTGGTTTTTTAAAATACAGATTGTACCCTACAGTCTTTGTGATTATAAATTGTCAGAATTGACCCCTCAGAACTAAATATTTCCCCATTTATCATAAACTTCACCAATTTTCTTTTGTTTTGAATTATTTATTGTTATATATAAACTAAATCTCTCTATCATCATTTTAAACAATATTTTATTTCTTCTTCAGATGGTTTTCAGGAATTTACATGGTTCTGTTCTCCAATCAACATTCATCAATACAGAGACAAATTTCTGATTAATCTTGACAAGAATGGCAAGTTGATACACAATGTGACATTAGACTCCAGAAATATAGTCTATGATATCCATGACATTACCAAGCCAATCTTCCTGATTATTGACTTGTATTCAGGAAAACTTGAAGTGAAGAAGTCTCCCTCAAGTTTCCAGAGTTTGGGTAGGTCCATGTACACCAGTCGTCCCAAACTCAAATCACCTACATAAGGACTATTACAATGTCCCTGCATCACTGGAACCTTTTGATTTGCACTGTTAATTATTTTATGAATTCCAGGTGTCATTGTGGTCCACAGGAAATAATTCCATGGGCCACATGCATCCCACAGGCTGTACATTTAAGACCCCTGGTTTACTGTATGCTGTATTTGGGAAAATCGTGAACATAGTCTCCCTTTAGCTTGGGTTTACTCAGTATACCGTATTCATGAAACTTTATGCAAAGAAGTCTACTTTGCATTTTCAGAGTTTGGTCACTGTGTTTAGTGTAATACCTAAACACTATACTTGAGAAACATTATTTGGGTAAATAAAGTTGGTGAGAACAAAGCTTGTCATATTAAGCCGAAACCAATGATGTCATAAACTCTGTCTTGTATGTTCATTGCCAGAAGAGCTAGTTCCCATTATGTATGTTTGACATTATGTATGTTTGACCTCTCAACTAACAAGCTTTGTTCTCTCTACCAATACAGTGAACATGAATACTAAACAAATGTGATCCATTTTAGAGTACAAAGTTATCAGACACAAAGCTGGCATGATGATAAGGTTCATAAAAACAGGTTTTATCATCTACTTCCTTAACATTAGGTTATTGGGCTCAAGATATGTATTCTTAATATTGGATATATTTTGTTAGTTTTTAGAAAAAAGAGAAGTGTTTATTTCTTAATGTTTGAGTGGATATGATGACAATTAAGGTATATGTGACTACTTTTTCCTGGGCTGGATCTTTCAAGATTTTGGATATGACACTTTAAACCACTATCACTGACACTTTAAACCACTATCACTTGACAGTACCTCAAATTAACTTTTTGAATACTATGTTTTATAGTTGAAAGTAAATCTTGAGAAAAGTAACATATTTTCATATTTTTGTATTTTATCTATAAATTTTGTTTGGACCCTAAACCTCCTTCCATAAGGGTAGGAGGAATTTATACATTTTTATGTATGTCTGTATTATGTGTGCTCATTTTTATAATATTTGATTATTGTTACATAGTTTCAAGATAGTGGGTTTATACTTTAAGATAAGGTCATTTTCTTTGAGTAAACTTGTTATTGTGGCTTTTTGACCTTGGAAGCTGTTGTAGAAATCTTGTTGATGAATTTAATGTAATTTGAGTTCAGATAATGGGTTTCACCCTAGGAAAACCAGGTGATCTAATTTCTGATTGATGAGCTGCTAAAGAACCAGACCTTGTTGACATGATGGAATGATCTTGATATATTTATTAGATCATCTTTCTGGTTCTTAGGTAATAAGGTTTTTATATATAGAAGAGATATTTACATGAGAATTAGTTATTCCTATCTGAAACATAGTCTTAGTGGAGTCATTGAGCTGTGTTCATTTATTCAGCTGAGATGATTTTATTTATTTGTTATTAATTGGAGTTACAATGTGCTCATAAGCTTCAGGAATAAGTAACTGTTTTGGAACTACTGTGGATTCGTTTGAATATATTTTAGATTATATCACTGTGATACATCCAGACTGTTAACATATCAAACTATTAGAGATTATTGGCACATCAGCACAATAGATTAGAATTTATTGGGTCATTGGAACTCATTTGGAACACTAGTTACTTTTAGACATGTGATAGCATTTATCATACTCTACATTATTTTTAGTAAATGAGGTTCTTAATTTTCATGGCTTAAAGCAGGTATCCCTAATAAAACTTTATTCACTCCATAATGCTGGTGGAAGAGGTTTTGCTTTCAGCGGTTGTAAATCCCTATTATTTTCTGTTTTTCTTGAACATTAAATTTCCTGTTAATTCTAAAGTGGTCAAAATGTTATTGCAGTAACACTCATTCATTATACTAAAATTAAATTTTTAAAGTCTTAAGTTCATACATATTAATTATGACCATTTTCAACAATAGAAAATAAAAAATATAAAAACCACTCTTCTAACCAATTAATAACACAATTTGTTATATAAATTCTTGCAAAAATACAATATGAACTATTGCACAGCAATTTACCTTTTTACATTTTTTTAATATAGAGCTGAATCAATTTTATTTTGAAATTTTGTCAATATACAAATTCCAAATGGAAGACAAAAATAACTTGTTTAAAAATAATACTCTCTAATTATCAATGCCTGTTTCCAGGTTGATGATGTATGCTGGCGGAGATGTCAACCAAATGTTATTGTGAACAATCTCTCTCTCTTACACATAAAACACATTTTATTTAAACATAACAAAACCCTGTTGTGTGGGTTAACAGATGGGGTTAGAGTTTGTAACAAATTTATCTGAATTCATATCATCCCTCTGTATATTTTCTCTGCATTGCTGGGTTAGTATGCAAATGTACACATAGGTGCACCACTTGAGGTTGATGTTGAAAAAAAGCATTGACCTGAAGAAAGAAACCCATACTGAGTGAGAAATTACCCCCACAACTCATTCTGATATAAGACCCTGTCTCTAATACTATACATTTCTTATAGTAAGATAGACAGGATCCTATGTCAGAACGGGTCATGGGGGTAATCTGAGGTAATTTTCTCACTTGGTATGATTTCTTTGTCCTTCAGATTTTTTTCTTTCTTCAACTCTTTTATAATATGATAGACAGGGTCCTATGTCAGAACAGATCATGGGAGGGTGTAATTTGACATACTGTATATGTATATGTTTAAATGTATCCTTGTAATATATACAGTAAACAGTATCAGATTTGCAATGATGTATCATTGCAATTGCTCTAGTTGTTTTTGTCTTTAGCTCTACTGGTCATAGACTAGAAAAGCTAATGGGATGGTCAGTTGTCCATCATCCAGGAATGGTCCATCAGTTAGCATCTATTATATAAATGCTCCTTCTAAACTATTTGGAAAATTACCATTAAATTTAGATAAACATTTATTCCATGATCGAGTTGGTTCTAAATAATTAGTGGTGCTGCCACCACAGCAACCATCTGGAAAGTTTTGTTATTGCTATACTTCTTCTATAAATGGATGATCACATTCACATGAGGGTTTCACTGAAAGACTTCTTATGATGTCTAGTTGGTCCTAAATGAAAATGATGGCAATTAGACATACAATATGGCAGACTAACTAAGATATCTAATTATTTTGTATCTATTTCTTCCAAATTAAATTCATATTAATGTGGTTTTTACCAGAAGACTTCCTATTGTGACAACTTGGTCCTGAATTATAATGATATCAATCTGACATCCAATGTGGCCACCATAACAGTCATCTTGAAAATCACTAGACCTCTAGAATTACTGGTCAGATTGAAAAAAAGGTTTTCACCAAAAGGTATCATATGATATTTTGTTAGTACTAAATGAAAATTATGCCACCGTGACATCCAGTATGGGTGTCACATTGAAAATATTATCATTTATTCTCCTGAATGGATTGTCATATTAGCATAGGATTTTCACAAACATTCATGAGTTGCTGAATTTTTTTTCCATAATGAACATGACTCCAATCTTATGTACAATATGACTGCCACAGTGGCTAATTTGAAAATCTTACCAGTCAAAAATATCACAGTGGCTAATTTGAAAATCTTACCAGTCAAGAATATCACAGTGGCTAATTTGAAAATCTTACCAGTCAAGAATATCACAGTGGCTAAATTGAAAATCTTACCACTCAAGAATATCACAGTGGCAAATTTTAAAATCTTACCACTCAAGAATATTATGGTGGCTAATTTGAACATCTTACCACTCAAGAATATCACGCTGGCTAATTTGAAAATCTTACCACTCAAGAATATCACAGGGCTAATTTGAGAATCTTACCACTCAAGATTATCACAGTGACAAATTTGAAAAATTTTACCACTCTAGAATATCACAGTGGCTAATTTGAAAATCCTACAACTCAAGATTATCACAGTGGCAAATAAGAAAAAGGTTACCACTCAAGAATATCACAGTGGCAAATTTGAAAATCTTACCACTAAAGAATATCACAGTTGCAAATTTGAAAATGTTTCCACTGAAGAATATCAGTGGCAAATTAGAACAATCATACCACTCAAGGATATTACAGTGGCTAATTTGAAAATCTTATTACTCAAGAATATCACAGTGGCAAAAAAAAAAAAGTGGCAAATTTGAAAATCTTAACACTCAAGGATATCACAGTGGTTAATTTGAAAATCTTACCACTCAAGAATATCACAGTGACTATTTTGAAATCTTACCACTCAAGAATATCACAGGGCTAATTTGAAAATCTTACCACAGTGGCTAATTTGAAGGCTTACCCCTCAAAATTATCACAGGGCAAATTTGAAAATCTTACCACAGTGGCTAATTTGAAATCTTACCACTCAAAATTATCACAGGGCTAATTTGAATATCTTTCTACTAAAGACTATCACAAGTTGTTTCAACATAAAGCAGTTAAAAAAGATTGGTCTTATCTTGAGGTCTTGAAAATTAGACTTTGCTTGTCATAAGATCTAGAAGTACACATAATAAATAACATGTAACCTTTTATTTTCCATTTCAGATCCAAGGTCCAGTGCTAAACTGTTTTACCTTTTTGAGAACATTCAAGAAGATACTGATGAGGAGAAGTTAAAACTTGATTTGGAACACAGGTTAAAGCAAAAACCATTCCAAGTCTACTATGGAACAAATCCATTCAAGGCTGTTGTTGTTTTCAAATCTGAAATCGGTAAATTGTTTTCTAATATAGAGTGCACTCATGATAAAACATCACTTTTTGTCAAGTAGAGGTGAGGCAGACTAACTAAATCACTAGAATTATTTGCCAAGTATGTTACCAGATAATTGAAATTTGCAAATGTTTTTAGGTGGTATAATCCTGCATTATTGACTGTGAACTCATTTATTTTCAGCAAACACTGACTTTTATGTCTGTATTGAGATTAGTGGATATACATGTACTTCATATGATTCATCACTATCAGCCCACACATTGACTGGTGGGTGGATGGGTGTGTTCAGTTTGGGAATTTTATCCTCAAATATATGTGTTATATTGAATAGGGTAATTTGAAAATCATAAAAGGGTTATTAATAAATTCAATGACTTGACATAAAGCGGTTTTAAAAATCCAGTATTTGTTCAGAAAGTGCAATATTGGACATCTGAGTACATCTCGCAGCACATGCAAAAGTGAAGCCACACTGATCATTCAATAAACTGAATTTTATTAATGCCATTGTTGTGCACAATTCCTAAACCTGTTCATTATCCTTAACCTATATTGTACATGTGGAACATACACCAGTTTTGTCAATCATAAATACTACCAATGGCTTTATCACATTTGTACATGTGAAACATACAATAGTTTGTGTAATATCCTTGAACTATAAGTTTGATGTTCATTGGCTTTATCACATTTGTACATGTGAAACATACAATAGTTTGTGTAATATCCTTGAACTATAAGTTTGATGTTCATTGGCTTTATCACATTTGTACATGTGAAACATACAATAGTTTGTGTAATATCCTTGAACTATAAGTTTGATGTTCATTGGCTTTATCACATTTGTACATGTGAAACATACAACAGTCTGTGTAATATCCTTGAACTATAGGTTTAATGTTCATTGGCTTTATCACAATTGTACATGTGAAACATACAATAGTTTGTGTAATATCCTTGAACTATAAGTTTGATGTTCATTGGCTTTATCACATTTGTACATGTGAAACATACAACAGTTTGTGTAATATCCTTGAACCATAGGTTTGATGTTCATGGGCTTTATGACATGATATTTGTGTGGGACATACAATAGTATTGTCCATTATCCATAAACCTGCAGTTAGATATTCATGTTAATTGTTTATCACATACTGTACATGTGAAACACATGACAATGTTGATTATTATCCATGAACATGTGGCTTGATAGTCATGCAAATGGCTTTGTCTCATATTCTAGAAGTGGAATACACAACAGTGTTGTAAATACATGAACATATGATTTGATACTCACTGGTTTATGTCATATGATACATGTAGAAGATAACAATGTTGTCCATTATTAATGAACCAGTCATGCAAATGGCTTAATCTTATGGTATAAATATGGAACATGAACCACCTCTTTTATGTTCATGCTAATGGCTTTATACTTGTGGAACATAGATCAGTTGTTTTATATCCATTCTAATGTTTTAAATTCATTCTATGAATCACTGATAGTCCTCCTGACAATCCGATTCTAAGTAGGAAATAAGTCTTTTATTTAAGGATTGAGGATATTTATGACGATTTTACTGCAGCCAATTTAGTTTTGCTATATGACAACAAAGCCTGTACAATAAAGCCACCTATAATATTCCTCAACTTTTTAAGGCAAATACATTATTATCTATATACTTACACAGTATCAGAATTATTGTAGAATAATAGCCAACTATAATTCTCTATGGCAGATATAATAATAATAATAATAATAATAATAATAATAATAATAATAATAATAATAATAATGAGAACTTTGTATAGCGCCAAATCTTTCGAAACTCTAAAGTGCTTTATACCATCAATAATGATATGACTACACTACAGAACAACAAATGACAAAAACAATGAAATTGGAAAACATAAAAACATGCTGAAAACATATAAGATATAAAACATGATTAGGCTGCTAAGTTTGTCCCTGCAGTCGAAAAGGTGAGCCTTAAGAGCACTCTTAAAAGGGACCACTGTGTCTTTGTGTCTAATTTCAATGGGCAATTCGTTCCATGTCGCCGGGCCCTGGTATGCAAATGAACGTTGTCTATATGACTTTGTTTTCACTGTGGGAACAATGAGTTAATGATTATCAGAAGAAGAGCATAAGTATCTAGCTGGTGTATACACATGGGTGAGGCTGGATAGGTATGTTGGGCTGGAGTCTGTCATTGAAACATAGCACAGAGAAGAAATTTTGTGTTTGATTCTGTATCACATCGATAGCCAGTGTAGGGTACAGAGCAGTGGTGAGGTGTGCTCTGATCGAGGTACTCTAAAGATGATCTGTGCAGTTGTGTTTTGAACTTTTTGAAGTTTCTGGAGTAAATATTGTGATGAACCAGACAGAATTGAGTTACAATAGTCCAGTCTTGAAAGTACTAATGAACACACAAGCGTATTAGTGGCATCAACTGAAAGATATTTACGAATGGAACTGATGCGTTTCAATTCAAGATATGCAGCTTTGCATATGTTCATGACATTTTGGTGCAATGTGAGAGTACTGTCTAGAGTAACGCCTAGGTTCCGTAGTGACTGTGAGAACTTAATGTTGGTGTTGCTGATATTTATTGTCTGAGGTAAAGGATGGGAATGAGAAAGTCTTTGTGTTGTGATCAGAATGGCCTCAGTTTTATCATCATTCATCTGCAGCTTGTTACATGTCATCCATGATTTTGCATCAGTAATGCACCTCTCTACTCCATGGATGGTAGCATCAACTTCAGTTGGGTGGTTAGACTTGTATATTTGGGTGTCATCAGCATACAATTGGTGCGACACTGGGTGATGATCTATGACACTTGAGAGAGGCTGAGTGTACAGAATGAAGAAAACAGGTCCAAGAACAGATCCCTGTGGAACACCACAACATACGTCAACTGGGCTGGAGTGTATTCCATTTGCAGATATAATTTGTGTCCTGTTTACTAAGTAGGACTTGAACCACTGTAAGGCTATATTCTGAATATCAAATATATGCTGGTGACGGTGAAGTAATATATCATGGTCTATTGTGTCAAATGCTGCAGATAAATCCAGGAGAGTGATGACTGTAGGTTTTCCACTATCCAAAGCAGAGAGAATGTCATTAAATACTTTCAGAAGAGTAGTTTCCGTACTGTGGCAAGGGCGATGTGCAGACTGTACATTGCTAAAAAGACTGTTTGAATTCAAATGAGATACATGTTGAGGTAGAACAACCTTTTCTAAGATTTTATATGAATGGGAGATTAGAAACTGGGCGGTAATTCTTTAAATCGTTATGGTCAAGTGTTGGAATTCCCCCGATGAGAGAGAGATATTAATAACATCAGTTAGTGAAGGCAAGATATCATAGGAAGAGACAAGAAATCATGATGGCAACCAAATTTCTCACTTTATCATTACCTTTTATGCAGTAGATTTTCATATTTGACCAATCTTACAGTTGTGTTACATAGGTATTTTGTTAGAATGGACCACTGACCATACATTTGCACTCATTAAGCATGAGTCATTAAGAGAGGTTTGTCAGTGCTTTCATTTATGGTTCTTGCTATAAAACAACTATATATGAATTCCTAAAATTACTCTACATTGTATGTCAGTTTCCTTGAAAATTTAAATTGTAGCAAAGTATTGTATAATTAAACCTGTCAATAGATTATAATCAGTTGAGGACAAAGTCTCTACTTTATGGTCAGGTGTTCTTTATGTATTGGTAACAAGGATGAGAAAATTATAGAAAGGAGTCCATTAACATAATATGTGATGGCATGTCTTTTTTATTTGAAGATGTCTCTTAAGAAAGGTGTCCTTGTACCACAAGTCAAGATTCAGTTGTGTATGTATATATATATATATATATATATATATATATATATAATGTGCTGCTAGTAAATAGGTTGTGCCATCTCATCACATGTGATAGGTCGCTTCCTTGTCATTACTCTCTGAATTTGTTATTAGCTTTAGGTCAAGTGAGGGCAATAAGAACAGGCCTAACAGCCAAGCAGTTGTCTGAGCCCCAGATGCTGCAGGTGTTGCCAATACCCAATACAAGTTTTGAAGGGGGCGAAAAGGACTTCTATGAACAGTATTTTAGCAGTCATGATGCTAGTGGTGGTGGTGAACTCCGCAAGATATGGATTCAAGAGGGTTATTTGCTAGCTACATTTAAGAATGTTGAAGGTATGTTCAACGTTGTTCAAGATAAAATTCATCACTTGTTTAGTTTATCATTTGTATTTTGTCTGCATCAGCAATTAGATGCAGATACAACTTTTCAGGATGGGGTAACATGATTGTCTGTTTTGCTGCTAGAATCTCACCTGTGGCTCTGAAAAATACTGATATTTTCAGTTAATTATGTATTAACTACCAAAAAGATTTGGGTAATAAAAATTGTCTGTTTTAGATTGCTATTTGAAACATTTGATTGATTGACTCTGTTGATTGTCAACACAGATTGACATTATTATCATCATCAGTTATGTGTGAGGAGTTTTTGTTAAAGATTGTATGTTATATTATTCTTTGTATGTGAAACTTTGTGTTCTGAGAAATTCTTGCTTAAGTCAGTTTATTACAAGGATGAACACCTACGTTTGGGGGTCATATGTAATGAAGAGGATAGTACTTTATTTAAATTAATTTGTTTGCACCAGCACTGTCAACAGCAGTAAAATCTGCTTAAAAAAATTAGGTCAACTATATTAAGCAAGTACTTGTTGTATATAAACAACTTTTAGATTCCAATTCAGAGTTTTTAATCTAGACAGTAATTTTGTGGTATAACAAGGTAATTATGACCTACTTAGTTCAATGTATATACCTGTCAGAACATTATATGTCCTTCAAAATATATGATTTAAAAACGATGATTTTCTCTAATTTTGTAGAAGAGAGAGCGAGAGGCAATTCTTGGTACCACAGTATGTGCCTATAACCTGTATAAACAGTAAATATCTGTGCTTGATGATCATAGAAAACTAACATCTTGGGGCAATTGGTACAGATGATTGTTCTATCAAAAATTAACAGCTGCCATTATCTGATTATTTAACGGACTGACAATAGCTAGTTTAATATATTTATAATCTTTTTAAAGCCATTGTGCTAATTTTTCATATCAAATACATGAAACAACTCAATTTTCTGAAAGTGAGTTACGGTAAATTGAAGAAGTGCATGTTAAGTCCACTTTATTAAAGACTTTTGGCTTTAAATCAGATTTTACTCCAAATACAACAAAGCAAAACATGATATTATTTCAGTAGTTGGAATAGTGTGGAAATTATTTTCATTTTGAATGCTGCTGTAATTTAGGCAAGGTTTGTCAATTGACAAAGTATGTATAGCCCAGCAAAACTAAACTCTGTGTGTGTGTGTGTGTGTGTGTGGTGATGATATTTGACATTGCTAAGCCTGTTTGTTTGAAAGTGTGGTAAATGCTTCAGTAAAAACATTTTTTCTTCTTGTAATAAAACCACAATTTTCATTTTTCTGAAGGCTTAATATGTGAACAGATAAATTGTTCTTCATTGTGTGAGTTATTGTTACTTTTAGTTGTTTTAGTTGTTTGCAATGATCCCTCTTTAAAACACATTATTACTCTCAGCTACTCCTAACTCTTGGGGATGTAACAGGTATGCAGATATGAATGATGCCTCACAATAGTGCAGTGTCAAAATCATTGGTGTAATTTTCTAGATTGTAATGCCAATCAATTTACTGTTTGTGAATTCAGCTCTGTACATTTAGCATGCATTATGGTGTTGAGCATTTGACTGACATAGATTCATAGAGGCTTAGCTAGACTCATTATACTGTTACAGACTGTATATTTAACATGCATGATAATGCTAACCAGTCTTAATATATGCAGATATACGTCTTCACAATAATTTGGTTAATGGACATTCTGTTGACACCTTTTGTGGAAGTTCACCCAAATTAGTCTGAATCAAATAACTTGAATGGACATAATGTCTCATATGCAATCCAACACTGGAACCAAGTCATATGAATGATAAATTTTTGGTAATACATTCTGAGACATAGGCAGGCACCATGTCTTGCTATGATCATGTCATAAACCTTGTCAGAATGTTTATGTCTTGTGTAGGATCAAGACTGCAATAAAGTAGAAGTGATTATTTGTTTGCTTTTAATGTCCTTCAGGGTGCTAATAAGATTTAGCTTGTCTTAGAAAACAGAACACAGCAGAGAAATGACAAATAACAGCAGCATATTTGCAGGGACAACAGTAAAGCACCCTTATTGAATTTATTTCAGTTGGAAAAGCGTTCATCACTTGTCTGAATTAAATCTGTCTTTCTTTCACAAGAATATTGATCTGAATCAGCTAGTGGACTGTACCTTCAATTGAATTTGGCTAGAATGAAGAAAAAGAGTTAACTTAAATGAAGAAATAAGTTTTATGTTAATTTATTTATGTTCAGTATTATAAACTGCATAGACCGCTCTGGTTGTCTAGTGGTTAGAGCATCTGCCTTCGATGTGGGAAGTCATGGGTTTGATCCCCGGCCAAGTCATACCAAAACTTATAAAAAATGGTACTAATAGCTGCCTCACTTGGCGCTCCACATTAAGAGGTTAGTTTTAGGACTGATGCTGGTGTCAGGATAATGTGACTAGGTTTGACATCATGCTACATGTCTGCAACATGATGTCCCAGCGCTAGACATCACTATAAACTGCCACACTGCAGACATCATCATAATATGACTAAAAATTGTTAAAGCTATATTAAAAATCCAAATCACACACACACACACACACACTGCATAGATTCACATTACTAAAATTCAGACATATTTTTTTATCCATCAAGAGGCCATTGATCCAATATCTCCGATTCCCATATTGAACCCAAGTTCATAAAAGAAACCACTGTTGTCATGAACCACTACTATGCAGCCAGCTCACTTGATGAAGAAACTGTACTTGGCCTTACCATTACAATAGAAAGGTTCCTGTTTTAACTGCTGTGTGTGTTTGTGTGTGTGTGTGTGTGTGTGTGAACAAAATAAAATGAAACAATCTGATTGAATTCTGGCAGCCTATGTGATGTGGGCAAAATAGTTATCAGTTACTTGACAATACAATAGTTGTTTTTTTTTAATCAGGGCTGTTGGAAGACATTGTATGTGTAGGATCTATGTCAGAAATGTTACAGTAATGAAATAAACATAACAGCCATTATATATTTATTATATGCATGAGATGAAGGTACTGAAAATGAAATATCAGCATTATTTCTCATAATTTTAATTGATGGATTACTGAATATCCCTGTGAGTAATTATTGGTTACATGACAGTTGTCATAGCAACACTGCAGGATGGTTTCCATTAAAAACACTTGTAAATCAGGTCTTTCAGAAGGACCTTGTATAATAGAAATGTTCTTTCATGAGCAGAGGGAAGTATTGTAACAGTGAAATAAATAGAATAACAGTTGTGATGACTGTGAAATTATTTAATATGCACGAGACCAATGTAAAGAAATGTTTCTCACCAGTATTGATCATACTTTCTCTTGATGAATTACTAAAATTAATACTGAAATTCTCCTGGAACACGATTATTCTGTTTTATGACCTCATCTCATGAGAGTTGACTGCATATCCATATTTTCCAGTTGCAAGGTCTGTGTTAAATCGTGATCATCCAGTGGATGTTTTGCCCTATTTTGAGGACCTTGGTTTAGCCATCAATAAGGGTCACAGGCCAGAGTTCAAGGAAGAGTCTACCCAATCAAATCCTGTGGATGTTGCAAAACTAAGGTAAATAACTTAGTTACATCAAGAAGTAACCCTCTTCATTTAAAGAAATAACTTCATTGATTTTGTTGCACAACATTTTTTTTTGCTCTAATAGTCATAAATCAGAACAGATGAAGCTGTGGTTTATTGTTCATTATCTCTCTGTATGTTGTCCACTTGTTGGCACAAGTTAAGTCATGTGGAAGGAACATGTCAGCTAACTTGGTGTTCTTTAGGTAGGCACTTTACAATAGCTTCAGCTCTAAATAACCTATTTATGTCCTGTGCCATAAAGTAATCAAACCAAAACAAAACCACTTGGGGATTGCCATTAAGTTTTACATACATGTTCATCAGAAAGCCTAGATTGTCCTAAGGAGCTGCAGTGGCTCACTGGTTTGCATGCTGAACTCATGACCAAAGAGGTGCAGGTTCCAATCCTGACATTGGATCATCTTAGGTTGACTAACATCAATGTATTGAAGGACAAGGTGCTTTATTTCAATTGCCTTGGCACTCAGTGACCTACTTGTTTTGCTGTGCCTAAAGTACCTGCCCAAACCTAGTTGCTTGTAAATTAAAATGGTGGAAATCTGCATGACATCCAATATGGTTGCAGTTGTGGCCATCTTGATAATCTTGGTTTGGCTTCTTCTGAAATGAAAAGAGCTCTGATGGTATTTTGTTGAACATAAATAAAAATGATGTCCCTCATAGACATCCAATATGGCTACTTTGGTAACACTATATACAAACCGAATATCACTTGTGTTGATGGTAATATTGATATGGCATTTTGCTAAAAGACTTTATATAATGTCATAACTGAAATGCACACCCATATATGACTTCAGTAGGACTTCCTATAATATTTGGTTGGTCCTAAATAAAAATGGTATTACAGTAATCCCCCTCTTATACATCCAACCCTTCTGCACCAGAAAAGTGGCCTTAAAAGATGGGTGGCCTTTCAAGAGGGGGACTAAATTTTTTGTGAGAAGTATATGTAATGTATGTAGTAGAAAACTACATACTTCAGAGCATTTAATATCTTCTTTTAAATGTAACATTAATTATTAAAAGGTTCTTCTTAATATAATAATAGACTTATTTCAACTGAATATACATTAAAACTTTTTATTCTTGGCGTAAACATGATATGTGAGTGGGTATTGTTGTCATGCACATTGCAAAACCATTAAAAAATGTCATTTAAATCTTGGTACATACATATCTCTTTCCATTTGATCCATTGCTGCTGAATAACCTCCTTAAGAGTTACGATGTTTTTTGAGTCTTTCAACATAAAATAAATTGTTTTATCAAAGTCTTTTGTACCTAAAATTGTTCAGCAAGTCCCCTCTCCTCACCTGATGTCGTCAAGTAGAATAACAGACTTTCTTCAAAAATAATGTCTCTATTTAAGTGATAACATGTTAATGTTTGGTAATGATTTATTTGGATGTTGCTAAATGTATGCTTTTTAATTATGCAGACATAACTTTTGTTGAGTGGATGAAATGCCTGCTTCATAAAGGATGTGATAAATGTGTTGTCACATGGTTTTTTGGTCTTTGTCTGGTACTCTGTTTTGGTCAAGGTAGATTTTTCTGTGTGTGCTAATGTATCTATATTTAGCCTTTGCTGACCATGTTATCATCTTGACAAGTAGATCTGGTTATAATTATCAAAGAAAAGAACTCGACAGATGTGTGAAACCCAAAACTCTGTCATAACATTGTTGAGTCCATTTCCTGTAAACATAAGCTTTTATAGACAATGATATAATATTAATCATAATTGTTACATGTACTTTAGTAAACACCTTCCTTCAGTAATGGAAACTTGACATTCTGAGACATGTATTGATGATAGAAATAATCTTATTACTTACCTTACCTTGCAATACAAATTGAATATTGGTTCTGGATACATTTGAAAATAAAGTGGCTGCTCGTGAGGGGAACATTTCACACTTTTGTATTAATATACTAGCTGCTGGTTGTGTTAGAGGGGTGGCTATTTTTGAGGGGTACTTTTGAATACAAGCTCATCATTGCCAATGGATTCTGGTCGTAAGAAGCAGGTGGTAGCTGGTTGGGGGGGGGGGGGTGATCAAGAGAGGGACTACTGTAATCAGACCTTCATTTTTCTGGCCATCATTTTGATTTGTTATTGCTTCCTCTCATAAAAGAACTGGATTTCTACTAAAAGTCTGAAAGACTTCTTATGATATATAGTTGATTTTAATGGGAAATGGTGCTGATCAGATATCCCCTGGTTTGGTTGTTTACCCATTGAGATCAAAGATGATCGTGACATAAGTCACTGGTTTGGTTTCTGTAGGAGAGTTACTGATCAGCCAATTTATGATCTCTGAAACTGTCTCAGGCACAGTGGATTGGATATGCCTTATGGGGCTGCTTGATCGACAGAGGATATGCTGCATTTCCAAGATTTATGTTGTTCTTGCTCTGCAATATCTCTGCAATTCTATTCAGCTCATAGTATGCCCATGTCTTAATTAATCTGCAATTCTATTCAGCTCATAGTATGCCCATGTCTTAATTAATCTGCAATTCTATTCAGCTCATAGTATGCCCATGTCTTAATTAATCTGCAATTCTATTCAACTCATAGTATGCCCATGTCTTAATTAATCTGCAATTCTATTCAGCTCATAGTATGCCCATGTCTTAATTAATCTGCAATTCTATTCAGCTCATAGTATGCCCATGTCCAGTATGGATGAGACTGTACCAGGTGGAAAGATCTTCTTGATACTCAGGGTCAATGTTGAAATGACATCAGAAGGTCTTTGTAGCATATTTCTGACCTTACTGAGACCATTTTTCATATTTAATCTCACTGTAAAAGATCACTTGTGCAACATCTCTGTGATGTTGATGCTTGGAATGCCTGCCTGTTGAGAGCCTCAGTGTTTGGGATCTTTTTCTGCCAGTTTAATCTCATCAGTTTAATTTTATCAGTTTCCTCAGACAACTAAAGTGAAAGTACTTTATGTTACTGACATAACACCTACCTATATAATATCCAGGTTTGCTATGATACAGCATGGTCATCAACACAATGGCTTGGTAGAACTTCAGTTTTGTTTTCAGATTGTTAACTCCCACACATTTATAAAGAATCTGCAAAATACTATACTAGCTTTGGCATTTCAGGTGTGATTGGAATGGACCCTGTGTTGAATGTCATACTTGGAATAGGCATCAAGTAAATAGTTGTAAGCAAATAGGAAATAATGAACAGTTATTTCCTGTAACATCATTTTCACCTGTAGTCTCCTCGGTTTGAAGAGCTTGATGTCAGTCCAGTATCTGATGTAGATCCCAGCATCAAAGTAATGAAAGGCGTCTGTAATTATGGCAGAGAACATCATACTGAAAAGGGTTGGTGTCAACATGCAGTCTTCCTTGAATGGTTCAGATGACTCATTGTCCCCATGATGTGAGAAGCATGCCATCATATAATTGCTTAACTAGTATTGTGAATTATGTGAACCAGTGTGATATATTAAGCGATTCAGTAGAATTCTGGCAAAGAGTCTGCCAGCCATTGACAATGAAGAGATGCCCAGATGGTTATCACAGGATTAACTTGTTTGGAAAGATGAGGTCTGAGATGTGACCATACACTGTTGTACATATATGGGGAGGAATAAAGGTGCTTCTTCCTCCATAACTCTTGCACCCCAGGAATGTATGGGAATATTTTCAAAGTTTAATGGGATGCAGAAGAAGATAACATCTAGATCCCAAGAAGAGCTAAGAAGACATAGACCGCTTCATTATGGTAGAGCACTTCTAGATCCCAGGAATATTTAGAATTTTTCTCTGACATGGAGTAAGCTTCTTTGGTTCCAGGAGGATATGGAATCTTTCTTGTTTGCATAATTATATGACTTTAGGTTCCCTGTTGGTTGATTGGTTGGTTGGTTGATCACACTAGAGGGATGTTTCCTGGAAACTTAAAAGGTCTTACCCAATCAAATTAATAACTGTTTTAGGGCTGCTTTCTTGGAGGTAAAGATGCTTGTTTGAAATTTCTTTCCTACCATGGCATATCATGACATGAGGAACCAATAACACGACCAACAAGTCCCTCAAATCCACTCCAGGCCCTTTGAAATCCGTGATAAAGTGTGTTTGTCATGATAGCTGCATGGGGCCTTCATTGCAGCCCCAGTCCTAGAAGCAGCTTTCATTTAATCCTCTTTCTTACCCATCACTATGTAGATGAGGTGGCAGAGAGAACTCATTGGGGAATCTTGCAGACTTCCCTCCCCCCTCCTGTGAAAAGGTTGGACAGCCCTATGGAACTTATTCTCTCTTCTGCCTTTCATTCTTCTTCCTGAAATTCCCATGGGTGCTTGGTTAGCTTTTCTTTTAGATGTTTGATAGGAAGTCATGGGATGGAGGGCTACTGTCTTCATTTCTTAGAGTACCTTCCTCTTTGAAGGACCCTAATCCTTTGTCATTAAAATCAGATTCAAATAAAGGAAGATGTGCACATACTTAAGTCTACTTACGGTAGAAAATGAACAGTCTCAGGCCATCTACTCCTTGATTTACCTAATGCATCCAATAAAGCAGAACGTTTTGACTTATCTTAGGAGCTCATCAATCTTTTCACCTCAGGCTGCTTCAGAATGAATTATTCAAGTAACCTTTATGCAGATGATACAACTTGATCAGATGTAGAAGAATATTAAAGTAAGCTTGAGTGTATTCTCCAAATAGCAGTAAACAAGCTTAAGTCATGGTGTAATGGAATGCAGCTTAAAATGGACAGCAAGGTTTTACTTATCAATACAGACTGTGGTGATCAAGCTACAGCATAAAACTGGCTATGCAGTGATAATTAAAGGTAAAGATAAACATGTAAAAATGTATACAAATTTAGGAAGATACAGCCTTCAAACTAAAAGTAAACATCAGGTACAAGATAAAGCCTTAAAACTAAAAATAAATATCAGGTACAAGATATAGCCTTCCTACTAAATGCAAACATCAAGTACAAGATAAAGCCTTCAAACTGAAGAAAACATCAAGTACAAGATAATAATAATAATAATAATAATAATAATAATAATAATAATAATAATAATGTGGACTTTGTATTGTGCCTAATCTTTTGAAGCTCTAAAGCACTTTACAACATCTATAATGATATGACTACACTACAGAAAAACAAAAAACAAAAACCATGAAACTGGAAAACATAAAAATATGCTGAAAACATATAAGATACAAAACATTATTAGGTCTCTAAGTTTGTTCCTGTAGTCGAAAAAGGTGAGTTTTGAGAGCACTCTTAAAAGGGACCACTCTGCCTTTGTGTCTAATTTCAATGGGCAATTCATTCCACATCGCCAGGCCCTGGTATGCAAAAGAATGTTGTCCATATGACTTCGTTTTCATAGTGGGAAATGACTGTCAAAAGAAGTGCGTAAGTATCTTTCTGGTGTGATAGGTATGGTGGACTAGAGTCCGTCAGTGAAATGTAGCACACAGAACAAATTTTGTGTTTGATTCTGTTTCGAATGGATAGCCAGTGTAGGGTGCAGAGCAGTGGTGAGGTGTTCTCTAAAGATGATCTGAGCAGCTGTGTTTTGAACTTTTAGAAGTTTCTGGAGTAGATATTGTGATGAACCAGACAGAATTGAGTTACAATTATCCAGTTTTGAAAGTACTAATGAACACGCAAGTGTTTTAGTGGCATCAACTGAAAGATATTTGCGAATGGAACTAATGCGTTCTCAGTTCAAGATAAGCAGCCTTGCCTATGTTCATGACATGTTGGTGCAATGTGAGAGTACTGTCTAGAGTAACACCTAGGTTTTGTACTGACTGTGCGAATTTAATGTTGGTGTTGCTGATATTTATTGTCTGAAGTAAAGGATGTTAATGAGAAAGTTTTTGTGTTGTGATCAGAATGGCCTCAGTTTTATCATCATTCATCTGCAGCTTGTTACATGTCATCCATGATTTCACATCAAAAATGCACCTCTCTACTCCATGGATGGTTGGGTGGTTAGACTTGTATATTTGGGTGTCATCAGTATACAATTGGTGAGACACTGGGTGATAATCTATGACACTTGTGAGTGGCTGAGTGTATAGAATGAAGATAACAGGTCCAAGAACAGACACCTGTGGAACACCACAACATAGATCAACTTGACTGGAATGTATTCTATTTGCAGATATAATTTGTGTCCTTTTGACTAAGTAGGACTTGAACCACTGTAAGGCTATATTCTGAATGCCAGATACATGCTGGAGATGGTGAAGTAATATATCATGGTGTATTGTGTCAAATGCTGCATACAAATCAAGAAGGGTGAGAACTAATATTTTCATTTTCCAAAGTCAGGACTGTTGACTCTTTTTGCTATCCAAAGTAGAGAGAATGTCATTAAATACTTTCAGAAGAGTAGTTTCAGTACTGTTGCAAGGGCGATATGCAGACTGTACATTGTTAAAAAGACTGTTTGAATTTAAATGAGACACAAGTTGGGTTAGAACAACTTTTTCTAAGACTTTTGATATGAATGGGAGATTAGAAACTGGGCGGTATTTCTTTAAATTGTTATGGTCCAGTGTTGGTTTCTTCAGTAGAGGCTTTGCGATGGCAGTTTTGAAAACTGATGGGAATTCACCCGATGAGAGAGAGATATTAATAACATCAGTTAGTGAAGGCAATATTTGGAATTGGATCAAGTTCACAAGACTTTGGTGCATTTTTCATGACAGGATTGTCCATACTAAATCAATAGAAACTGGTTCAAATACTCCTAATGGTTGTCGCTGAAATTCTGTATCATAACTTTATGGTGATGAGTCAATTGAAATTGTGTTCTCAAGTGAATCTCTAATGGTTTGTTCTTTGTCACGGAAGAAATTTGCAAATAGGTCCAGAAGGTCTACTGGAGAGAAGGTTGTTGGAAGTGGTGTACATTTGTTCCTTGACATTAGTTTGTTAGTTATCTTGAAGAGCTCTTTGCAGCTAGAACTCTCCATGATCTTAGTACTGTAGTGGGATAATTTGGCTAAATGAACTCTGTTTGTGATGTTCTTCTTAGCGGCTTCATAGATTTGTTTATGAATAGTGAGTCTGGTGGAAAGCAAAAGCCTTTCTGCTTTTCGGCAATGTCTTTTAGCAGTGTGAAGCTGGTCCCTAACACTGCTATACCATGGAGAACATGATATGCTGCATTTGGTGGCTGGGGCATGTTTTTCAAGCAATGAACACAGGCAGTTATCAAGTTGTTCTGCTTTTGGATGTAAGAAAGTTGTAAGGTTTTCTAGGATGTCATGCATTCATTTTGTTCTGTTTATCATATAGAAGTTTCTGTTAGTAGCAAATAAAGGTGGAGGGTTAGGGACTGATATGTCAAGATGGCATATAATGCAGAGGTGATCTGATGCAAGTTCGTGGGATACAAGGGTGGATTGCATAATATTATCATCAGGTCTATGAAGAAACCAGTCTAAAATATGACCAAGTTTATGGGTGGGTTGGTTAACTAACTGTTTATGGTTGAAAACTGAATGGAATCTAGGAGTTTTGATGTGCATGCGTTTCCTGGACAGTCAAAGGAAAAGTTGAAATCTCCAAGAATAATTAGGTTGCCACCTATCGAATTTCCATATTCCAGAAGATTCGGAAACTGCTCCAAAAAGAGAGATTCGGTCAGCTTGTTGTTTCTAGTAGGAGGAGGATGGTAGAGACAGAAAAAATGGTCTGACCTTTGTTCCAGTGTGAGTGTTTTTGTTTTACTAGCTCAAACGATGTGTGGCAGAAATTGAAGGTTGTGTTGTACTTAAGGCATTTGATCATGGAATTCTTTGTGATGACAGCAATTCCACCTCCGCGAGGGTTGTGGGGGAACAGCTTGATAGAGTAAGCAGTGAGTGTTAAATCTACACTCTTGGGCTCATCGCCTGATGTTTTTAGCTATGTTTCTGTGAGGAAGAAGACGTCATTATTCTGGTTGTTGATAAAATTAACTATTTCTGTGAGCTTTTCTGGTGATCCTACTGATTGGGCATTGAATAATGCAATAAATAGTGGTATCCCTGGGACAGTTGACACAGTGGTTGACAATTTAAGATGAATTTGCACCAGGTTATCAAAAGTAATGGCCAAATTTTTAAGATAAAGCCTTCAAACTAAAAATAAATATCAAGTACAAGATAAAGCCTTCTAACTAAACACAAACATCAAGTACAATATAAAGCCATCAAACAAAAAAAAACATCAAGTACAAAAAATAAAGCCTTCAAACTAAAAACAGACATCAAGTACAAGATAAATGCATGCAAATTTAGGAAACTAAAACCTTTGAAATAAATGTAATCATTAACCAGAAAATAAATATATTAACCATAATGATTTTCAAATTTTGTAAATTGTATGTAAAATAAGAAATAAAAGTTACACATATAAAATCCTTAAAATGTCACACTGTGAAATGAGCTATCAATCACATAATTTCAATAGTTCATACATTTAGCAACTTAAAAACAATAGAAATACCAATCCTTTAACATATCACAGTATGTTTTACAGAAATTTTATTGGATCATTTTTGTAACTTACATTATTTTATGGAGTGAATCTGCTACTACAATCCTGCATAAACTGTTATAGATACAAAAAAGAACCTATAAATCAATGGAAGTGCCAGCTAATTTATGTGTACATGTACATAAACCTAGAAAAGCAAAAATGATATATAAAACATATAAGAAGTCAGCTCCTGGGTATCAACATTCATTTGTTAATTAACTAGAATGGTGCAGTACTTATATTCCTCAACTAGAACCACTATTTCAGATATCCACAAACTTTCAAATGAACTCTTCAAAAGAAGCATTCAGTTTGCAGGTGTCTTTCTATGGATTATTTATAAAGAAAGAAATTTAATATGGTCAAGCTGCACAATCCTTTCTTTTAAGGATGATAGCTTGTATGAATTATTACAGTTGACTATTCAGTGTCCAACATTTTCTTTGAGCATTTCCATGTTAATTTGAACATAAACTTATCATGCTTTGCTATGTTATATTATCATATAAAGTCTCAGCATGCAGGTGAAAATGTGTGTTGTGAACATTTTTTGTGTTGTGAACATTGGTTGTGTTTGTTAGCAGTTTTTTGGTGTGAATGCTGTATATATATATATATATATATATATATATATATATATATATATATATATATATATATATATATATATATATATATATATATATATATATAATTTGGGGTAACTATTGTATATAACAGAGGGCCCACAAGTAGGTAAGTTCTTTATAAGTAATTGAACCATTCTCTTGTTATAACAAAGATGTGATTGTTATTATTATTATTATTATTATTATTATTATTATTATTATTATTAAAGAACTCAAAGGTAAAGGTTCAGCTTGAAATTTTTTTATATTTAATGACAATTCTCATTGTGTTTTTGGATGAACTTACATCAGTAAAAGTAAAGATATTTACCAGGATATATAAAAAGCATGATTTATGTTTCTGTTCTTTAGTTTAAGACCATAGAATTGTAGCACTATACCTGTATTGTTTTCATAATTGTCACATATTAGTAATGGCTCACTATTAGGTCATAAGTCAAGGTCACATGGTTTGTTGAATCATGTGTTACTAGGGCTGCAGCTACATCATCACAGGAAAATGATAAATCTACAGACTTTTTCCCCATACTTTCTAGGTATTTTCAAAGAAAGAAGGAAAAGGAAACCAAAGATCACATGATGAGAACAGCTGAGGCAAGTTTGGATTGGCCTGATTTGGAATCCAAGACACAAGGTACTTGTACAGTCCTACTGAAACCAACTTTCAAACTTGACTCCCAGGCAGCATATCAGAAACTCCTGGGATGGAGAACAAAAGCTGTCCATGCATTAGATAACTGGGTGCGACCTGTCATGAAAGAAATGCTCACAATCAAAGCAGAGAAATGGAATGAGGTCCATAATGCAATGGCAGATTTTCAATGTTCAAATACAAATGTTTTTGTCCTTGAGGAAGAAATGGAAAATACAGTAACATTGTTGACCACGTCAAAACAACATTTAGATGAAGCAGTAAAACAAGTAAACAAGATTTGCAATGCTAAAGTTGATCCTGTTGACAAACAGGAGCTAAAATTTCCAAACAGAGACAAGTTTGAGGCCTTAAAAAAGTTGGGAATTATGGAAAACTTTGAGAAACAATTCAGAAATACCAGATTTACATACAGCATTGATGTCTTGATCATCAAGGGACCAAAGACAGAAGTTGAGAAAGCTCAGCTTGAAATCTGGAAGAGCTTTGGTGAGCTGATGAATGTAGAGGAACAAATTGATCAGAAAAAGGCACAACTGCTGTCAGATAAAAGTGTCCAAATCAAGCTTGATGAAATGGTCAGACAAAAGACATCAGAGATTGTTCCATGGTACTTCACAGAGAATGAAACTGTGATTATCTATACAAGAAATAAGGAAAAAGGTTCAAGTGGCCTTGGAATTTTGCTCAGCTGTATAAATGAACTGTTGGTAGAGGAAGTGATTCGCCTTGACAGGAAAGATGACATAGTTGTGAATGGTGGCAAAGAATGGAAATCATTATTGGAGGAGCTGTCTAAAAGCAACAGGCATGTCACTGTGAACACAGATGTTAAAAGGAGTATCATTGAGCTAACAGGTTTTGCAGATGAAATTGGGGATGCCAAAGAGAAAATATCAAAATTCCTTCAAGAACAAAACAAAGAAGAGTTGCTTGTGCATATATCACCCCACACAGCAGAGTTTATAGACAAATACAGACAGAATATGATAGTTAAAGATTGCAAAGCAAAGGTAAAAGTTTATCAAGGAAGTGATGGAAGACCTCAGGGATTTATCATTCATGGCACAAGAGACCAGAGAGAGAAAGGAGAGAAAAACCTTAGAATCTTAGAGTCAAAAGTCTGTACCAGATGGTTTTATATCCAGCAGCCAAAACTGGTGAAGACCCCTATTCTTCAGCACAAAATTAAGTGGGAGAAGGAATGTCAGTGTATCATCTCCACAAAAATGGCCTTGACCTTGGCAAAATCCCAAAAGCCATGTGTAGCAATTTCACCATATGGACAGATGATCCAGATAGTATTGGGTGACATCACAACGCTTAAAGTCGATGTGATTGTCAATCCGGCCAACAAAGATCTGATTCATGGTGGAGGACTGGCCAGAGTCATTGTTGAAGAGGGTGAGTTTGCTTTTCTCCATCTCATCTCTGAACAAATGATTTATGAACAAGAGTCTGACAGATTTCAAACTCAGGTAACCAAGGTTAAATTGACTAGCTCAGAGTCAAAGAAGGTGTTTAAATAAATATAAAACTTTTAGCATCAAGTTTATTCTTTAATCTTCTTATGTGTCACTGATGATTGTTATCCATTGTATTTTTGTAGGTATGTTTTGGAAAAAAAGCTTAGAATAATTTATAATAATTTAGACCTGAAAATAAAAACTTTTACCATCCAACTTTACTGAAAACACCCATTTTTGAGGTGTTTCTTTTTTTAAGATACTAAGTGAGGTTACTGTCAAGGAATAATTAAAACAGTACATAGAAATATCAATACTATTGGGTGAAATTATATTATATCATTTCCTGTCAAGGAATAATTACAACAGTACATAGAAATAACATTGTTGTTGGGTGAAATTATATTATATAGTTTCCGGTCAAGGAATAATTAAAACAGTACATAGAAATAACACTATTGTTGGGTGAAATTGAATTTTATAGTTTCCTGGTAAAAAGAATGATTTTTTATAAATAATTAATTTGAGAGGAAACCACTTTAACATGGAAAGGTAGTGATAAGATTATAGCAGCAGCAGACTGAAATTGAAAATGACACATTTTCTATTGCATTTAGTAATTGGGCACTGTTTTCTTATTTGTCACATGTTGTATCTCCTTTGAATGTTTTTAAATTAAACATCGCAAATATATAAGCTCTATTGTTAATATTCAACATCTATTGTCTAGCTAAAGCATCAGAATTCCTGATAGTTAACCCCCCCCCATAAATTCCCCTACAACCATTTATGAATAATTGAAAGTTGCAAACTGGTGAACCATTATAGTCATCAACAAGGAACAATTTATTTGTTTATATATCAAATACAAGGGACAGATAGAAACCTAGATCTTGTTTTATTTGTCAGTGCTTGGATTTGTAAGCATTTTGGCGGTGATCTCAGTTCAGTCATAATTGCTTATTCATAACAAAACTTATGACATTAAAAATTATTGAAAATGCGCAATTTATAAATACTCAAAGAGGTCAAATTTTTTTTTAACTGGTTACATTTTTTAAGTTTTACCATATAGTCAAACCTGCCTACTATGGTTTAGAGCTAGTTAGGATTATATTTTACAGAGCAATTTGAGAAAAATGAAGAAATACATTTTTATATACATTCAAATTGCACATAAGATTTTTATTTTATGCATTAGACCAAAACTATCAGACATTGAATCTGCTATATATACTGTCTAATGTTCGATTATATTGCAATTAATAAGTATTTATCATACTGGCAGGACCATTTCCAGAAGTTTGTTATGTTTAAATTATGTTACTCAATGACATAATGAAAGCATTACTCAGCTAGTGCCATTAAATGATATGCACTCTGAGTTAGTCATATTCACTAGACTTTTTGCTCATCTTAAACTTTTTACTCCTAAAAGTCATTACCAATGTATTGATGATCAAGACTAAGTCTAATATTATAAGTTTAATTTTATTGACAATATAATCCATCATATTTTGAATAAAATGCAGTTATTTCTAAATACACAGAGCCTTTAATTTTTACCAAGAGGTATTGCATGTTGCCAGTATCTATTTATATCAGTTATCTTTTTATTCAACACTAACTCACAAAAATATGATGATATTTTTAACTCTTCTGGTCATAGATTAGAAGAACTTTGAAATAGTCTATTGTTAATATTCTGATGCCCTTTATTCAACATCTATTTGCCCATATGCACAAATTTGTTATTGCTACTGATCCTTATAAACTACTTGAGGATTTTCCATGAAATTTTATTTGCACATTCATCCCAGAGTCTACTGGGACCATAATGAAGAATGGTTATGCTCAGAAATCCTATATGGTCACCAAAGTAGCCATCTTTCAAATCTTGCCATGGTTACTTTTCATGAATGGATGGTCATATCAACATAGTATTTCACTGAAAGGCTTTTTATAAAGTCTACTTAATCATAATTAAAACTGGATATTAAATATAGCCAACATGGCAGCCATCTTGAACATTGTTAAAGCTACTCTTAATGAGCATCAAATAAATCTGCCATGAGGTGTTCATGTATGCAACGTATGCTTTGGTATACTTGTTTATGTATTGTACTGAAATTAATGCCCAGTGCAAGTGTCATCTTAAAAACAATAGTGTGGTATTTTAAACAATTTAAAACAAATCTTTTTATGTTTGAAATAAAAATGTTTTAATTGTATCAGCCATAATCTTTGTTATATGTTTAAGGAGGAGAGAAGATTCAGGATGACTGCAATGAATTTATCGAAAGAAATGGCCCTCTTGCAGTTAGCAGAGTTTATGTTACTGGTGGTGGCAGGCTTCGATGTAAGAACATCATACATGCTGTTGGCCCAACATGGCGGAAAGGTCAAGAAAATGAAGAGACAAAACTATATGATACTGTCCAAAATATTTTGCATGAGGCAGTGAAGCTGAATTCAAAATCAATTGCCATACCATCAATCAGTATGGGGGTATTTGCCTTCCCACCAGACAAAGGGACACAACAAATTTTGAAATCAATCAAAGATTTCATTTCAGAGGTATGTAGTTCATTATTATTACTTATATGTGAACCATGGAAAATGATAGGTGAAACATTTTGCTATCTTTACTGCAAAAAAAATCTTTGTATTTTGACATGTGAACATATGAGATTTATCAAGAATTATAATGACAGCATTGAATATGAACATTATATTATCCTGAGCAATAAACTAAAAGGGCCTTATCTTTTAGGGATGAAAATCAGGTTTTTCTGAAGATATTTGACTTGACTTCATTCACTAATGTAAATTGTACGGTACCCTGTACTATCCTATGAGAAATAATAAAACAGAGAGTGGTCTCAATAGGAATAGCCTTGGTCTTCTCTGTTTACTAGAAAGCCTCTGATATAATTCATCACCATTGAGAACCAAAAACTATATTTTAAAAGTACTTTCATTCAAATGGGACATTATAGCTTCAGAAGGAGAGTCATAATCAGAACATTCTTGGTCTCTGCTGTTGCAACATATTGGTGTATTCCGAGAGATGTGAAATCACCAAACACCTCAAATTGGGGAATCACACAATCTGGTGGTATTGACCAAGAGATGTTCCAATTGAGTGTGACTACATTCTTTTTGACTAGCCACTGTTACTAAAAATATTATAAAATTTAAAATACTTTTCCTAATAAACTGCTAAACTGAATTTTACCAGAATTTGGCACAAATTATCCTGCTATGTGTGTGTGTGTGTGTGTGTGTGTGTGTGTGTGTGTGTGTGTGTGTGCTATCAGTTTTGAACAAATTATTCCTGATTTGCCTTCAGTTATGGTCACCATTGCAAAAAAAAAGAAAATCCATTATATGAGTTTTCTCAAAAGCTGATCAACAAAATGTGGCAAAAATTACAGTGTCAATTTTATGCAAATGTTTGTAATCTGCCATCAAATATAGACACCATTGCTAAAATTAAAAAAGAATTTAAATGACATTTTCAGCTCAATATAAGTAGGCAGAAATTTATAATAAAATATCCTGGTATAAAAGGGCCTTATAATTTGTATAAATGATGTCAATCCACTACTAAAAGTAGAAGAATATTATGAAGCTTTATCATAAAAACTCTTTAGCAGAATCTGACAAATTTGCAAATAGCCTTGGAGGCTTTCAATATTGGATAAATGGTGCTGATGAGCTATCAATTATGGATTTTAAAAAACTTGATAAACTTTGAAACAATTTTTTTTCATAACCATTTTAAGCAATCAAGAGTGTTCGGTGAAATTTAAACAATATGCTTTCTACTGACACAGATTTCAGTCCAGCTGCTAGATTTTAGGCAGCCAGGTGAGCAATCACAGGCTTGGGTCTCTTTATTTTGTCCTTATGTGTTCTTTGTATGCATCAATATGAGCATAGCAACATAATTCAAAATTGGTCATAGAAAATTCTCAGGTGATATAAAAAATAGCTATCTTGATTAAAGATACCCTCAATAAATGAGATAAAATCTGTGATAAAATAAGGATTCATATTTGTTACTATGCTTTTTGCTTTAAATAAAAGTACTAACATTTAAAACAAAGTTTAATCAGTGTCATTATAATAGTTGATGGATTTGTCTCCTCATTTGAATTTTTGTAAGATCTTGCATCACGTTAAGGTTTCTAAAATTGCGCACAGATAGCGTGGAATTCATATACTTACGTAATTAGCTGACATTGTTATAATAAAATAGTGAAGAATAATATCACAGATGTTCTGAAAATGACCAGAGTTATGAAGAAAGTAGATGAATCCAGAGGTGGGGTAGGGAAACATATGAATTGGTATTCCAGGATGCATTTTACTGAAGCTTGTGAAGATCAGGTTACAAATTAGGTATTTTAAGTAAAGTAGACATGTCATTTACTTGGAGTGGAAATGGATAAGATAGTGTTTGCATGGAAATACAGTAGGGTGTTTTTGAAAAATTGAAATATTTGAAAGAACTAAATCATTTTCATGCAAATATGTGACGTACTGTGCTTTTATTTGGTCAGATATAAATATGGGTACAACTCAAAGCCACAATGAGTTTTATTTAAAGAACACTAGCAATTATTCAATGTCCTACATAGTACCGGTAGTTGATTTATTATTGTCCTCAATTGAAACCTGGTAAGTTCTCATGTCGCTTGAAGCACCCAGGACATGCTCATTATATAACATATAATGAGGATTAATGTAACAAATTTTGTCAAATCATACAAGTGTCAAGAAAAGGTAGGGAATTGTAATTATTGTGTAGGTAAGCCAGAATGATTTTGAATGCACTGTTCTTAATGGAAACACATGACCTTGAGTACTGTGAGTCATTGTATTGGCAAGAAGAGGTCTAGTGGGGAGGATTATATGTTTCTCTTGTACAAAAAAATATGGAAATAAACTCTCTGAAAGAGAGATGATTGAAGTACAGCAAACAACCAGAACTGAGTATTTTTCCCATTCCACCCCACTGTGGTATTTCTGTCCATTTAGCATTGGCATGATCACTTAGATAGTTGCATTAAAATGCATTGTTGAATAATGACTTACAAATCCTACAACTTCCAAGCATTGTGAAGTGCAGACAACACCGGATTGTTAATTTACCATAAAGTTCACCTGCGAAGCTTAGAAAGGATGGTGGACTATATCACTGTATAGGGTGTGTCATAGGTATGAAGGCAAGCTATCCATTATGAAAACCCAGCACATGCTTGCCTTAAAACGTAGAAAATGGCGATTGCCTGCCAGCAACTGCTAGTTCAATTTCAGTGACTGAGTATAACATAATTAAAAAAATATCCCCAAAATGCCAGATATGATGTCCATTCTAAGCTCATTCCTTGTGCCAAAATCATTATTTGACCTGTTTAGTCATAGAAAGACACCTCCTTGGTGCCAATGGTGGACAAAAAAATCTGCAAGATATTAAACATAAAAGATGGTTACGGTTTATTTTAGACTGACATGAGCACATCTCATGCTTAGTGAATAGAGTGCACTCATTGCTTAAGAAAGACAAATAATTGAATGGGTTGACAGAGATGTATAACTGGTTTGATTAGGTGGGCACCAGTCAATAACACACATGATAAAAATCTGCTGCATTTATTCCCTAAGTAGTGTTCATAGGCAAGAAATCATTTCTTGAGGATGAGAAATTAAAATTCCAGCATGGATGGATCACATTAAGAGATGCTGATTTTGGTCACATTTGTTTTGGTCATAGATTTTTTAATTTCAAGAAAAATTGTAATTTTTTCCACCATCGGATTCAGTTTATGAAAATACTGTCTGCTGGTATATGCTCCATAACATTTATTGTTCTAAATTCTACAAGAACATGTGAGACAGTAAAAGGGTAATGATCTACCTATCTGCAGTATCATGCAACACAGGGTCATCTAAACTACAGAGGTTTAAGTTACTCTGGAACAGCAGGAGGCTCAAAGGATGTTGCAAAAGAGCTTGGACATCATTTGTGAAATGAATGTTTTTGACAGAGCACTACCTTCAGCTTCCTGTTGGTGGTGACAGGGATTACACTTGCATCAGTATTGTGAAGATGGAATCTTGTTTTGCATTTTGTGTTCTCATTTAAGTAATGAGTGCTGTGTGGTTGCATGCTCAGTAGTGTAAAATAATGGCATGAGTAGAAGATAATACAGTTGGTCACAATAACAACATTGCTGATGGAGATGATGATGAATCTACTGGACACTTCAAAGAACCAGCAGAAGTGTGATGTTAATCGATGAAGCTTAGTAAGCAGTTTCAGAAGACTGCACAGGTGCTAGGCAGGGAAAATCATTGACTGTGTTTCCTGTTGGGGGACCAATTTACATGCAGTTCCAACAAGATAGATCAATATCACTTTTGGGTGACCTTGCTTTCATTGCCAAGTAATTCTCCTAAGGTATATATTACTGCTCCAGTGGCCTAGTGGTTAGAGCGTCCATCGCGGAAGTGGGAGATCATGGGTTTGATCCATGGCCAAGTCATACCAAAGACTTACAAAAATGGTACTAACAGCTGCCTTGAATGGCACTCAGCATGAAGAGGTTAGTGTTAAGACTTGTCGGCCTGGTGTCAGGATAATGTGACTGGGTGGGACATCATGCTACATGTCTGCTGTGTGATACCCCAATGTTAGACAACACTATAAACTGTCACACTGCAGAGATCATAGCGATATGACTGAAAAATTGTTAAAGCTACATTAAAAATCCTAATCAAACAAACAAACATCCTAAGGTATTATGATTGGGTAAATATTATCATAGATATATTTTACTAAGAAAAATTGGTGTCTTTATAAATTCAGTTATGGAGGACCCCATTCATTCCAGGATAAGGCTCTAGTACTTCGCAGAGTACAGATGGCATCTGTGACTATGGCACTTTCCAGAGTTTGCCTACTTGAATGAGAGTGTCCAGAACTAGGAAGACATCTGCTTTTACTAAGGAGAGGTATCTGAGAGAGGGATCTTTGTCACTTTTTAGCATAGGGAAAATCACTAGCACCAAATAGTACCCCACCTTCCTGATGCAAAGGAAGACTTGTCACAGTATTGTGCCAGCAGGTATATAATTAAAGCAAGATCTTGTTCATTAGAGTCAAGTTCCCTAAACAGAAGATTTTCAAGAAGGTCTGAACCATCTGATCAGGTACCAGGCACTTGGAACTAGGAACCATTCAGCAAGTATTTTGTCAAATGACAGTCAGTGAAGACTTGGCATGGGTCATCAGGGCAACAATGCATTGGTTAACTGTCACCAGTTAATATTGCTTGTGACAATCAGAGATCTGTAACCTGCCACCTCTCTCTTTCAAAGTTACACTCCTCCTAATGTTCCAGTAGGTGCCCAATTAAACCTTTTTCAGAGGCTTTATCAGACCTCTTGGACCATGTGATTCCTTTCCATAATAATGGAGGGTTACTTGATTAAATTTGGGACCCTCCACTTCTTTCAAGGATCGACATTATGTTTCACCAGGCCATGAACATTTTAACAAGGATTGTTAATGAAATGTTCAAGAACTAATATTCTAGAACAATTCATGAAATTAAGTTCTTGAAAATTCGGCCATTTAATGTTCATGAAATGTTCAGGTACATTTTATTGTATTTTAAAACTAGGCCGCATTGTCTTTGGAGTTTTGCTGAATTGTCTTATTTTCCATCGAAGCTGGGCCGAATTGTCATTGGGCCGATTTGTCCAATAGCCGATGTAACATATGACCCGTACGGATGCTGCAACTCTAAGATGGCCAATTTTGCATCATTATAGTACTTTCATTAAAAAACTCAAAATCGGTTTTATTTTTAGAAAAATGTAAGAATAAATATCTTCGAAGAAAAATAAAACAAAGTTGTTTATATATCGGTCGCAAAACTATTTTTAAAAAAATCACCTAGACATTTGCTGATAACAAATATAACTCATTTTAACCATGCGATTAAAGCATCATTTTGATCTAGATCGTAAACAAGTGTATGGCAGACGAAGTTGTACAGAGCTGCTCCAGCAGTAAAACAAATACATTTCAAAGAACAGGAGAAGGAAAACATAAATGTTTGATTTGCAAGAGATGTTTGGCATCAAAACAAAATATTCTGCTTCATTTTCATAAAGTACACGACGTCAGTAAGTGTTGGTTTCCCGAAATGAAGCATGCGGTAATTTTGAAAATTTTTAATCCAATAAAATGGGATCAGTTCGGACATTGTCCTGTACTCGGGTTTGATAACTACAAATAATGATATAGTCTGTGGTTGAAATACAAATACAATTAACGCTGGATGCTAAAATTATATTGTCGAATTTATTTCTAAAACATCACTACATTATTTTTTTTAATCTAAAATGGTCTAAAACAATTTCTGAGGGCATCCATTTAAATTGTCACAGAGTTTGTACTATTATTTTTCAATCTATCACATTGTAATTATGGAATCCCCCAGTTCCAGTTAATGCTTAATGAAAAGCAGTGTGCAAATCAGAAGTTGAGGTAATACTTGGGACACTTCATTTCAAGCAAATTCAAATGTTCAGTTTTGTGATTTTTACTTTAAAGATATTTTTCGTATAATCAAAAAAAAAAAAAAATAGAAAGCAGAAACATCAAGTAATAATGTTTAGTTTCTTTCCTAACTCAAAGGCCATACAGAATTACATATTAGATTCTTGTTTCTGTTGTCATCTTTTTTCAGACATCCTTTGGTTATATAATTGCCTAGAACATTTCATTTTAAGCAATATTGTAAACAGGGAGTGAGCTTGCAGTTTAAAAGGTTAAGTTTATGACAAAAATAGTCTCTTTCATTGAATGGTGCTGTATTCAAAATCAGATGAACATAAATTTGTAGAAAGTTTTCAGCTTCATCTTTGGTGTACTTAACTATTCATGATTTGTTTCCAAATATTATCATAAACCTTTCAGCTATTTTTGCATGAATTTAAATGCCATTCTTTTGTTTGTTCTTTAACTTCGTGACATGATCCAGAATTTTGTCAAGAGCTATTCATGAGTTTTATGAACTATTTAAAGTCATTTTAGTTCATTAACCATTCTTGACATGTTCCAGAATTCTGTCAAGAACTATTCATGAGCTTTTTATGAAGTATTTAAATTATTTTTAGTACATTAACTGTTCTTGATCTGTTCAAGAACTCATTCAAGAACTGTCCTTAAACTCTATTGGTGTATTATTGTTCTTGAATTGTTCTTAAAAGTTATTCATGAACTGTTCAAGAACTGTAGTTCAGGAACAGCCAAAAAATAATTTCAAGAACACTTCATGTTCAGTTCAAGAATAGTTCTTAATGTTCATGAACTGTTCATTATATCAAGAACTCCATTTCGCAGGGGTGGTATCTCTGAATGTAGAGATGAGCAAGTCCAGGATTCTATTCCTGGATTTTCATGTTTTAAAGAGAAGAAAGTTTTGACTCACCTTCAGTCTTTCCTCTTTAAACACATTCCATTTGAAAATACTAGTGACTCAACATGAAGACAACTGCCAAAGTGTAGAATTGCTGTCAAAGTGAAACCTCTCATGTTACCTTTTATTCCTATCAGAACAGCCTTATTAATCTTTTATTGGAGTGAATCTTACCTTAAAACGGTCTTCCTACTTTTCTTATCATAGGAGTAAAATTAATACTTTGTTGGTGGAAAAGGGTTGTTTATGTTTCAGTGTTAACTGTGCTTCAGTCTCTCTTCTCTGCCAATCCGGCTTCTGGTTGAGAATCATGAAGCTTTCTTTGGTTAACTAGTTTGCATTCAAAGGGGTAAGATTGATGATGAGTATAAACATTCAACCTCTCATTAAAATGATGATGATAAAATGGACTCTTATAATGCTTTATTATTCCGTCTAGTAAAGTGAAGAGTGAAAAGAAGAAAGAGTAATAATTGTCTTTTTATCCCTTTAGACAGCATTTCTGATCTTCATGTAGCCCCTATTTAGAGTGGATTGTTTGAATCAATAAAAGTCTTTCACTGTGATGGATCTCTGTTTTATAAAAGCGAAACCCATGAGCTCAGTGATATTGGTTGCAAATTGTTCCTTTATGACTAACTCCTTTATGAATGTCATGAAAGCCCCATTCTACACAAAAGAGGGCCTTGTTTTAGCAGTGTTACTGAGGATATTTAATGCTATCTGGGGTCTTCAAAACCAGACTTTCCAAAACCTAATCATTCTGAACAAGGTGATCTAGATAAATTTTGATGAAGACATTTTGTTTGGTGTTATTTTGGTAAAGACTTGGCTATTGATCTTTAGTTGATTGTCACTTGCAACACATGGCTGAGGACAATTGCATCTCACCCCTCCCATATAGGTATTGTTGGTAAAATATAAGCTAGAGTCTCATCTCAGTCCATTTGACAAGCTGTTATAACTTTATGTCTAGCTAAAAACCATCAAATTCCAAAACGTTCTTGCTATCAAATATTGGTGCCATCTTTTTGCAGGTTTAGAAAGATGTATTTATTGGCAACTTTTAATATTTGTTCCTTCAAACGTTTAATCTTATCACTCTTGACATTGTTAAGGTTATTTGCAACAATAATTTTTTTTTAACTAAGTTGATTTTTTTCATGATTGTTGGAATAAAAGTCACTGTATTTTGTCTATAATAAACCTGAAGGTTAAGCTTATATCAATGTTTTAAAAACGTATTGGTATTAATGTCATTAAATTGTAAAAAAAAATTTGCTCTATTTTGAATTGAATATGGAGGTCAATAGATTGTCAGTGTTGTTTTCCCATATTTAACTAATTGGCAAATAACTATAAGTTGCCATTATCATTTTGTATAGTTACAGAAAGGTGGCAACTGCAAAATTGAGGAGATTTACATTTGTGATAAGACTGAGGACAACATCGTTCATTTCTGTGATGCCATGGAAAATATTCTGGTGTCCCCATGGCTGGTGTTGCGGCACAATCTCCCACTCAGGCAAGGTAATACTGCCACTGTCCACCATACTTTGACCACATATTTCATGTCACCACTGTCCATTTTAGCATGCAGTTGTTTTAGTCTTGCATGTCAGCTAGAATATCGAGTACAGCTAGCTGTAAAACATCAGTCAAGGATGTACCCCATAATGGGTATTTTTAAAAAGCATCAATTAAGGATGTACACCATAATGGGTAGTTAAAAAAGCATCGATTAAGGATGTACCTAATAATGGGTATTTTTAAAAAGCATCAATTAAGGATGTACACCATAATGGTTATTTTTAAAAAGCATCGATTAATGATGTACACCATAATGGGTATTTTTAAAAAAAATCTATTAAGGATGTACCTAATAAAGGGTATTTTTAAAAAGCATCAATTAAGGATGTACACCATAATGGGTATTTTTTAAAAAGCATCAATTAAGGATGTACACCATAATGGTTATTTTTAAAATGAATCAATTAAGGATGTACCTAATAAAGGGTATTTTTAAAAAGCATCAATTAAGGATGTACACCATAATGGGTATTTTTAGAAAGCATCAATTAAGGATGTACACCATAATGGTTATTTTTAAAAAGAATTGATTAAGGATGTACCTAATAAAGGGTATTTTTAAAAAGCATCAATTAAGGATGTACCTAATAATGGGTATTTTTAAAAAGCATCGATTAATGATGTACACCATAATGGGTATTTTTAAAAAAAATCTATTAAGGATGTACCTAATAAAGGGTATTTTTAAAAAGCATCAATTAAGGATGTACACCATAATGGGTATTTTTAAAAAGCATCAATTAAGGATGTACACCATAATGGTTATTTTTAAAATGAATCAATTAAGGATGTACCTAATAAAGGGTATTTTTAAAAAGCATCAATTAAGGATGTACACCATAATGGTTATTTTTAAAAAGAATTGATTAAGGATGTACCTAATAAAGGGTATTTTTAAAAAGCATCAATTAAGGATGTACCTAATAATGGGTATTTTTAAAAAGCATCGATTAATGATGTACACCATAATGGGTATTTTTAAAAAAAATCTATTAAGGATGTACCTAATAAAGGGTATTTTTAAAAAGCATCAATTAAGGATGTACACCATAATGGGTATTTTTAAAAAGCATCAATTAAGGATGTACACCATAATGGTTATTTTTAAAATGAATCAATTAAGGATGTACCTAATAAAGGGTATTTTTAAAAAGCATCAATTAAGGATGTACACCATAATGGGTATTTTTAGAAAGCATCAATTAAGGATGTACACCATAATGGTTATTTTTAAAAAGAATTGATTAAGGATGTACCTAATAAAGGGTATTTTTAAAAAGCATCAATTAAGGATGTACACCATAATGGGTATTTTTTAAAAGCATCAATTAAGGATGTACACCATAATGGTTATTTTTAAAATGAATCAATTAAGGATGTACCTAATAAAGGGTATTTTTAAAAAGCATCAATTAAGGATGTACACCATAATGGGTATTTTTAGAAAGCATAAATTAAGGATGTACACCATAATGGTTATTTTTAAAAAGAATTGATTAAGGATGTACCTAATAAAGGGTATTTTTAAAAAGCATCAATTAAGGATGTACCTAATAAAGGGTATTTTTAAAAAGAATCAATTAAGGATGTACCTAATAAAGGGTATTTTTAAAAAGAATCAATTAAGGATGTACCTAATAAAGGGTATTTTTAAAAAGCATCAATTAAGGATGTACACTATAATGGGTATTTTTTAAAAGCATCAATTAAGGTGTACACTATAATGGTTATTTTTTAAAAGCATCAATTAAGGATGTACACCATAATGGGTATTTTTTAAAAGCATCAATTAAGGATGTACACCATAATGGTTATTTTTTAAAAGCATCAATTAAGGATGTACACCATAATGAGTATTTTTTAAAAGCATCGATTAATGATGTACACCATAATGGTTATTTTTAAAAAGCAAGGATGTACACCATAATGGGTATTTTTCGCACTACAACCTTAACTCATTTTTATGCAAGAGCAAGTAATAAGCATCATCAATTTTCAGTTTCTTATTTGACACATAAATAATTAACACTAACAATTTGTGGTGATGCAGAAAAAAACATTATCCTGTTACTGCTAATACTACTACTACTACTACTGCTACTACTACTACTACTACATGTACTAATAATAATAATAATTAGGACTTTGTAATAACAATATTTTATAAAAGTTTAGTTGCTTTGGCCCTGATTTGTCCTTTTGTTCTGTATTGGTTTCATTTTTACCATTAGCCATAACTTAGGGATAGACTGTAGTGTTATACATCGTGTTGATAAGAAGTTTGCAATAGTATCAAATATTGGCACATTGTGGTGTGAATGTGATATGATTATTGCAGTAATAATTTATTGTACTGATAAAAAGTTATATTGAAATGTTTTTTGTTTTAAAATGTGGTATTATCATTGCAATAATTTATCAGTATTTTCCCAGTAGACAATTTGGGCATGTTTAGACTACAGGTAGGAGAGAACTCCATTATACTAAATCTTCATCATCAAGAAGTTCTCATTACTCAACTGACCTTGACTTTCAACTTATAATGTTGCTAATAAGTTCATCAAGCATGGCTTGAGTATGAGAGCAGAGACATGAGGATACAATCTTAGTTTCTAGGTCAGTTTTTTTCAATGCCTAATACATGTACTTTGTCAAACTAGGTTCAAGTGGTGAGAAAGTGAGTGTGGTGCAAAGGAATAAAAATCATTAATGAATAAACGAATTATAGGAGATTGGGACCAAATCAGGGCTCGAAATCAGGGATATTTTTGTTTGTTTGTACAGTGGGACCCCGCTATAACACGGTAGTTGGGAGCCATAGAATCCGACCGGGCTATGAACCGAACCGTGTTATAAGCAACCATGCACAATACCAACACATTTTTGGATTTAATTCGGGGGGGGGGGGTTACATAAAGACGGGTGCGAAAATGCATGGCACAATTACCATTTTTGATCAATATATATATTAAATGAGAAAAACATTTGCTGTGGTAACAGAAATTGCAGATATAATATATTACTTTATTCAGAGAACCATGCATTGATACATACACGTGTCTAATTTATGTATACATGTATAATCTATTGCATGAAAAGAGTATCAACACCGTGTACTCATCAGCGAATCTTGTAACATACATTGAATCCATAATACAAATATTTCCATCGAAAATATCCACACACGGATGTAAAATATTCAATAATTTTGTCACAGATCATTCAATATGTGACTGTATTCAATGAAAAGAAAAAAAAAACAAAAATTACGTAACGGGTGTACGTAATGAATGATGAAATAGTACATGTCCATAGATTAAATAATGGAAGCTAAAGTGTATTCTTATAATAACTACATGTACATCTCAGGATCTCTATGTCTCTGAATTCAGTCATTGTAAATTTCAGCACAGTTTCCCACCCAAGCTGCTAGTCAAAGTCCTTTGAACTTGCCGCCCAGTTATTGCGTCATGTTCTTTTGATGTACTCTAATAAATACAGCAGGCAGAACTGGCTTAACCACTGACTTATGTCACTGTTTAGCTCGGCAGTTCACTTTGATGATAAACAATGTACTTAAATTAATTGATTTATACAATTCTGGTGAGAATCTTTTATCAACCACCGCATTGGCTGTTGCTTAGTTGTGTATGAAATTAAGAGAACATATATCGGAGATTATTTTGAGCAACGATTGTATTCGGAATGCATTCAAGACAAACACAAAGTAGACACGATGGCTTCATTACTCAGGAATCAGTAATTATAATATTGACACTTATGAGCTGTAATTTTTCAACAATAAACAAAGATCAAAGTTCTCAGTAGGCCCAGCAATTGGTTCGTATTTCCGACGTTTATTTTGTCACAAAACTAGAAGAAATTTGATAATACATTTTCTACACGTTCTTTTTTGCACTGTTTAGACGAATATGAGAATGATAATTAAACTCTTAATCTTTTTTTTTTCATACTTAATTTTTTTTTTTTTTGGTCTTTGAGAAAAATACCTGTAATAAATTACCCGAAATTTCGGGAGCCATGCCACGACCGGGTTATATCCGAATTCGGGTTATAGCGGGGCGGGTTATAGCGGGGTCCCACTGTAGTCATTTCATTTTAATTGGTGTAAAGTGCTTAGAGTTTCTAAAGATTAGGCGCTTTACTAAATCCTCATTATTATTATTATTATTATTATTATTATTATTATTATTATTTTTATTATTATATTCGGTCCTATTGAAGAGATTAGCATAACAGCCATTTTTGTCATAAATTTAAATATGAAGTGCACATATTCCAAAACTAAATTTTCTTATATCTTATCATTAGTTAATTAGTTTTATTATTTTCTTATATCTTATCATACCAAAACTAAATTAACTATGGAACAATGAATAATAGTTTATATGTTTTTTTATTTTCTTATATCTTATCATTAGTTAATTAGTTTTATTATTTTTAAATATCTTATCATCATCATCATCATCATCATCATCATCATCCATTTTGATTATCCAGGCCTTTTATTAATCCTCTAATGAGGGTAGGTCTGTCTGTTTTGTCATGAGAGTATTCAAAGCTTTCTTCCAGGCTCTACGGTCCTGTGGATTGATTCCGCTCAGGCCCAATGTCTTTCTGTCTCATTTTGTCAACTCTTCCCATGTTAGCTTAGGTCTGCCTGGAGCTCGACTTCCAATAACTTTGAAGGAACGGACCTTGGATATCCACCCTTTACTACGCTCAACATGGCCCAGCCATCGCATCCTATTTGATTGGATAATGTCAGAAATGTTTCTGATGTTGAGCTGGGTGAGGAGAGACTCAAATGGGACATTTGCCTCGGGATTTACATGGCAGATCCATCGTATCATGGCTTTATCATTGCGATGTATCTTCCTGAGAGTTGTAGTAGTGACAGCCCAGGTTTCAGAGCCGTATAACAGCACAGGTCTGATGTAAGTTGAGTAAAGATGACCCCTTGTAATGTGCATCAAATGCCTATTCATCAGGATTGGGAGAAGCTCTCTAAACTTATTCCAAGCAGACTTGCAACGCGTTGTTGATGCCAGTTCACATCCTCCTCCGGCCGATATGGTGTCTCCTAGATAACAGAAGTCAGCTACGACATCAAGCTTTTCTTCACCTACATTTACTACTGTCACAGGCCTTCCATCAATAGGTCGAGCGAGTCCACTACATCTGGGACACTTGTAGCCTGGATCAGGTTTGAGACGTCCATTGATTCCACTACATTTCTTGTGAACCCAATGTGAACAGCTGATGCAAAAGACTGAGTTTCTACCTGCGCCTTTTAGGCAGACGGCACATGGGCATTTTCCTGAGCTTTTTAGTATTTCCCTATTCAGGCCAGAAATCAATACCTTGGATTTACCCATATTGACCCTGAGACCTTTTTCTTCCATGCCCTTCTTCCATTCTGTCACATGTTCAACCAGAGCCTCTAGTGTGGAGTCAATGACCGCTAGATCATCAGCATACAGGAGCTCATATGGGTAGCTTGTTTGAAAGTCAATTGACAGCGCTTCTAGAACAACGATAAACAATAACGGGCTCAATACCGATCCTTGATGAACACCAACATTGACATTGAACTCGTTACTGTAGCCATCACCAACACGAACACGGCTTCTAGCATTAGAGTACATGGACTGTACCAAAACTAAATTAACCATGGAACAATGAATAATAGTTAATTAGTTTTTTTTTATTTTCTTATGTCTTATCAATAGTTAATTAGTTTTATTATTTTATCTTCTTTCCTTAGTGGCACAAAAATAATTAATAAGAATCATTGTTGGTACTTCAATATTATGACACACTAAGAATCATTGTTGGTACTTCAATATTTATGATTCACTGGTATCTGAAACAATCAGACAAACATAATTTTTTATTTCAATGTTTTACATTCTTGTAGGGAAGCTCTTTTTGTGGTAATATACATATCATCTGAAAGTCAGAGTTCAACACAGTCAAACGTTGCTTGGCAAAATTGAGGGGGGAGGAAGAAACAACCATAGTTTAATGTTTACATAACACAATCTTTTTCTTTCTGCTCCAGTTTGTAAGATTGCTGTTGAAATCAAAATCTTTAAAAGATTTTGCCACTAGTTGTATAAGCAAATGTTGATAATTTCTGAGCTTAATCTGTTCATGATATGTGTATTATTATTTGTTCATGACTGAGACCCCCCCTTTCACAGTTTGCTGTCTGAAGGGGTATATATGTAGCAAGCTTAGTCTGCTTGAATATGATCCGGCATGTCTAAATTATAAAGAGAAAAGAATTGAAATGTGCTCTCTGCTTTTAAATTGTCTGCATTTTAATCTGGCTTGTTTTTCTGACTTTTTCTACATTTAATTTTAAAATACTGCTGAAATTAAGGGCTGTCCAACCAGTATGTACAGTGGACTTGTATGTAACACCATTTTTTGATTAAAAATCACTCACTGGGATATTTGTTTTTTAGAAGTAAATTTCTTCAAAGATGCTGCCAAAAATATGATGTCCTAAATGAGACATAATTGATGAAAGAAAATCTGACTCATTATTTCAATAAATACAAAAAAAGAAAGTTTGAATATTGTACCTTTTTCTAAGGTAAGTTCCTTCATTTGACGAATGCATACGATATACACTCATATTTCTTTATGAGATATCCAAATTGATAATATACTGGGTGAGATAAGCACTAAAAGCTGACAACCTGATGAGAGAAATTTAAAGACTAAAATGATTCCTACCACAGAGAATTTTATTAATTTAGTACACATTAATCAAATATGATATGAAATGTATATGAACAGGATGCAGTTTCATGAAAACAAAATTGATGATCATGTTTTATAATATTTTTCACTTTTCTCTATAAAGGATTTTATCAACAGAAAATATAACAAATTTTTCTTAAAAAAGGGGGCTTTGCCACATCATTCCGAAGTGACCAAAGCATTGCCGGTCAGAGAAGTCTAATGGCCAACTCATTTCAGGTGTGTATAATCAACTTTGACAACCTGACTGCCTATTTCACTAATAGCAGTGGTTCCTTTTTGAGTATGTTCTCTTCTTAACTTCAAGAAAAAGTTTGCAAACCGCCACTTGCTAATTGTTGTACTTTTAGGTTACCTTGAAATAACTCTTTGGCACCCTAGGGGTCCATGGCTCACAGGATGGGAACTTCTGTCCTGGAAGAATTTAATACTGCCTTTCAGAGCCATTATTCTCACTGGAGAAAAAACAACTAACATACAGCTGTTTTGTGTGTATGTGTGTGGGTGGCTAATAAAGTATTACTAAAAGTATGTGTGAATAGGATTCAATTCTTACAACGTTTTACATTAAAAGACTTAATGCTATTGTTTGAATATAATAGAGATTGGTAGAATAAGTTGGTCAGTACGGTGCTACCATATAGACCATTTCTACAATATCCGTTTGGTTACAGACAGGTTGTTCAGATTCTTATAAAATCACATACAGTTTGTAAAGGGAACATATTAATACATGTACATATCTAAGTGTTGTACCAAAATATGTTTAGAATTATGTCTAGTAAACAGAAAATTATTTTATCCTACTGCAGTTTGCAGGTAAGACACGTGTTTATTATTGACATCAGTTTCAAAATTTATGTAACATTTAACATAATTCTAATTCAGTATAGTATCATTTATGTTATATTTTAACCAAAAAATTCAAGGGATGCAAATATAATTCTTTTTTTTTGTCTTTATCATTTCAGGCATCAAGACCTTCAGGTAGTCCATCTTCTCTGTTGATGCATATAATTTCTGCCTCTGAGGCAAAAAGCATAGCTAAATTAGTGAAAAATACTGATGTTTTTAAGTTCATTAAATAAATGAAGATTTAATTGAGCCAATAATTTTCTGGTACAGCATCTAAAAGCAAGAAAGAATAATTTCACCAAGTTATCTGTCATGTGAATTTGCTTGAAAGCTGCCTTGCATGCCTCTTAATAAACATGTGTTTATATCATATAGTTATGGTTGAGTACAGTATTGTGTTGCTGTGGACAGATGTGGTTATATCATATGGTTATGGTTGAGTACAGTATTGTGTTGCTGTGGACAGATGTGGTTATATCATAGGATTATGGTTGAGTACAGTATTGTGTTGCTGTGGACAGATGTGGTTATATCATGTTTATGGTTGAATACATTATTGTGTAGCTGTGGACAGATGTGGTTATATCATATGTTTATGGTTGTGTACAGTATTGTGTTGCTGTGGACAGATGTGGTTATATCATATGTTTATGGTTGAGTACAGTATTGAGTTGCTGTGGACAGATGTGGTTATATCATATGTTTATGGTTGAGTACAGTATTGTGTAGCTGTGGACAGATGTGGTTATATCATATGTTTATGGTTGAGTACATTATTGTGTAGCTGTGGATAGATGTGGTTATATCACATGTTTATGGTTGAGTACAGTATTGTGTTGCTGTGGACAGATGTGGTTATATCATAGGATTATGGTTGAGTACAGTATTGTGTTGCTGTGGACAGATGTGGTTATATCATATGTTTATGGTTGAGTACATTATTGTGTAGCTGTGGACAGATGTGGTTATATCATATGTTTATGGTTGAGTACAGTATTGTGTTGCTGTGGACAGATGTGGTTATATCATATGTTTATGGTTGAGTACAGTATTGTGTAGCTGTGGACAGATGTGGTTATATCATATGTTTATGGTTGAGTACAGTATTGTGTAGCTGTGGACAGATGTGGTTATATCATATGTTTATGGTTGAGTACATTATTGTGTAGCTGTGGATAGATGTGGTTATATCACATGTTTATGGTTGAGTACAGTATTGTGTTGCTGTGGACAGATGTGGTTATATCATAGGATTATGGTTGAGTACAGTATTGTGTTGCTGTGGACAGATGTGGTTATATCATATGTTTATGGTTGAGTACATTATTGTGTAGCTGTGGACAGATGTGGTTATATCATATGTTTATGGTTGAGTACAGTATTGTGTTGCTGTGGACAGATGTGGTTATATCATATGTTTATGGTTGAGTACAGTATTGAGTTGCTGTGGACAGATGTGGTTATATCATATGTTTATGGTTGAGTACAGTATTGTGTAGCTGTGGACAGATGTGGTTATATCATATGTTTATGGTTGAGTACATTATTGTGTAGCTGTGGATAGATGTGGTTATATCACATGTTTATGGTTGAGTACAGTATTGAGTTGCTGTGGACAGATGTGGTTATATCATATGTTTATGGTTGAGTACAGTATTGTGTTGCTGTGGACAGATGTGGTTATATCATAGGATTATGGTTGAGTACAGTATTGTGTTGCTGTGGACATATGTGGTTATATTATATGGTTATGGTTGAGTACATAATGGGGTTATGGTTTAGTACATAATGGATTATTGATGAGTACATCATGGGTTTGGTTGAGTACATAATGGGTTATGGTTGATTACATAATGGGGATATGATTGAGTACATTCATTGGGTTATGGTTGAATACATCATTGGGTTATGGTTAAATACATAATGGTATTATGATTGAGTGCATAATGGTATTATGGTTGAGTACATAGTATTATGGTTGAGTACATAATGGTATTATAGCTGAATACGTCATGGGGTTATGGTTGAGTATGTAATTGGATTATGTTTGAGTACATCATGGAGTTATGGTTGAGTACATCATGGGGTTATGGTTGAGAACATAATGGCATAAAGGTTGAGTACGTTATTGGGTTATGGTTGAGTATATGATGGGGTTATGATTGAGTACATCATGGTTTGATGGCTGAGTACACAATGGCATTAAGGTTGAGTACATCATTGGGTTATGGTTGAGTATATAATGGTATTATGTTTGTGAACTGCTTTGTTCGGACAGAAGCAGAGCAAATTGTGGCTAGAAAATGAACTTCAAACAGTTCTTGAATCTTGTTGGTGACATACAGTAGTTATTGTTATGAGTTGATGTTAACAATTAATAAACGTCAAATTACAAAATGATCTGGCTTCTTTATGATTTTGGCAGGATTTTAAATCCTGTAGGTTATATATATATATATATATATATATATATATATATATATATATATATATATATATATATATATATTCCTAGGTGCTATATATAAGACTGTTTAAAAAACAAATCTTTCTCATTTATAATGCTAAATGTCAGGAATTTATCTTGACTCTTACTTACACCATTGTGAATTTTTGTGTCAATATTTTGTAATGTTGCTAGGTGGATTTCCATACCAAATATCCCTACATGGTAACAGCGTTAAGCTTCATGTGAAGAAAGACAGTATTGAAAAACAAAAGGTATGTATACATCTATGTCAATCAATGCATCTTATTATAATGTACATACACAATTTGCTTTCAAAGAAATGTTTAAAAATGATTGCTTCTTACTAATTAGTGTAACATTTTAAGTTCTGACAACATATTACATCCTGTTATGACCAATTGTTTAGTCATGTGAATATCATATTACATCCTGTTATGAACAGTGGTTTAGTCATGTGTATATCATATTACATCCTGTTATGTGCATGTCCTGTTACATCCTGTTATGTGCATGTCCTGTTACATCCTGTTATGACCAGTGGTTTAGTCATGTGTATATCATATTACATCCTGTTATGACCAGTGGTTTAGTTTTACATCCTACTATGACCAGTGATTTATTTAAGTGCATGCCATATTACATCCTTTTATGATCAGTGGTGTAGTCATATGAATGCCATATTACATCTGTGTGCATGTGAGGCCTGGACCCTGACAGCAGAATTACAACAAAGAATCCAGGCAATTGAAATGAGATGCTCCAGAACCATCCTTGGCATCTCTTACATGGACCACATCACAAATGAAGAAATGCGTAACATCATCAAGCACTAAGTAGGCCATTAAGAAGACCTCCTCACCATTGTCAAAAAGAGAAAGCTGAAATGGTATGGCTATGTCACTAGAGCCAACAGTCTATCCACAACAGTACTGCAGGGCAGTGTCCAAGGTGGCAGAAGGAGAGGTAGACAGAAAAAAGGAGTGACAACATCACAGAATGGACAAGGAAAAGTTTTGCGGAGACACAGGCATTGGTACATGATCGATATAGGTAGAGGGAACTGGTCAGATGTTCAGCAGCACAGTGCCTCAACAACCACACTTGGCCAAGAGACTGACGATGATGATGTCATATTGCATCCTGTTATGACCAGTAGTTTAGTCATGTGCATGTCATATTACATCCTGTTATGACCAGTAGTTTAGTCATGTGTTACATCCTGTTATGACCAGTGGTTTAGTCATGTGCATGTCATATTACATCCTGTTATGACCAGTAGTTTAGTCATGTGTTACATCCTGTTATGACCAGTAGTTTAGTCATGTGCATGTCATATTACATCCTGTTATGACCAGTAGTTTAGTCATGTGTTACATCCTGTTATGACCAGTGGTTTAGTCATGTGCATGTCATATTACATCCTGTTATGACCAGTAGTTTAGTCATGTGTTACATCCTGTTATGACCAGTGGTTTAGTCATGTGCATGTCATATTACATCCTGTTATGACCAGTGGTTTAGTCATGTGAATATCATATTACATCCTGTTATGACCAGTAGTTTAGTCATGTGTTACATCCTGTTATGACCAGTGGTTTAGTCATGTGCATGTCATATTACATCCTGTTATGACCAGTAGTTTAGTCATGTGTTACATCCTGTTATGACCAGTGGTTTAGTCATGTGCATGTCATATTACATCCTGTTATGACCAGTGGTTTAGTCATGTGAATATCATATTACATCCTGTTATGACCAGTAGTTTAGTCATGTGTTACATCCTGTTATGACCAGTGGTTTAGTAGTGTGCATGCCATATTACATCCTGTTATGTGCATGTCATATTACATCCTGTTATGACCAGTGGTTTAGTCATGTGTATATCATATTACATCCTGTTATGACCAGTGGTTTAGTCATGTGTTACATCCTGTTATGACCAGTGGTTTAGTAGTGTGCATGCCATATTACATCCTGTTATGTGCATGTCATATTACATCCTGTTATGACCAGTGGTTTAGTCGTGTGTATATCATATTACATCCTGTTATGACCAGTGGTTTAGTCATGAGTATGTCATATTACATCCTGTTATGACCAGTGGTTTAGTCGTGTGCATGTCATATTACATCCTGTTATGACCAGTGGTTTAGTCGTGTGTATATCATATTACATCCTGTTATGACCAGTGGTTTAGTCATGAGTATGTCATATTACATCCTGTTATGACCAGTGGTTTAGTCGTGTGCATGTCATATTACATCCTGTTATGACCAGTGGTTTAGTCGTGTGCATGTCATATTACATCCTGTTATGACCAATTGTTTAGTCATGTGCATGTCATATTACATCCTGTTATGACCAGTGGTTTAGTCATGTGTATATCATATTACATCCTGTTATGACCAGTGGTTTAGTCGTGTGTATATCATATTACATCCTGTTATGACCAGTGGTTTAGTCATGAGTATGTCATATTACATCCTGTTATGTGCATGTCATATTACATCCTGTTATGTGCATGTCATATTACATCCTGTTATGACCAGACTGGTTTAGTCATGAGCATGCCATATTACAGTGGGACCCCGCTATAACATGGTAGTTGGGAGCCTTAGAATCCGACCGTGTTATGAACCGAACCATGTTATAAGCAACCATGTACAATACCAATTTTTGGATTTAATTGGGGGGGGGGGTGTACATAAAGATGGGTTCAAAAATGCATGGCACAATTACCAATTTTGATCAATACTTATTAAATGAGAAAAATATTTGCTGTGGTAACAGAAATTGCAGATATAATATATTACTTTATTCAGAGAACCATGCATTGGTACATACACGTGTCTAATTTATATATACATGTATAATCTATTGCATGAAAAGAGTATCAACACCGTGTACTCACCAGTGAATCTTGTAACATACATTGAATCCATAATACAAATATTTCCATCGAAAATATCCACACACGGATGTAAAATATTCAATAGTTTTGTCATAGATCATTATGTGACTGAATTCAATGAAAAGAAAATAACAAAAATTATGTAACGGGGGTGTACGTAATGAATGATGAAATAGTATGTCTGTAGATTAATGAACGGTGTCTGTATACATTTTATACCACTACATTTTTCATCTGTCAATAGTTATTATTTTTTAAAAAACTGTGATTTTTAGCTGCTTTCTGCTAATGTCATGTTTGCTCTTGGCAAAATTAATTATAGTTCTCACTTTCGTGCATATCCAGAACCATCTCTCTTAATTTTGCTTCTTCCTTCTTCCATCCTCGAACTGTTGATTCATGGACACCTAAATCTTTAGCTAGATGTGATTGTTTAACACCGGACTTAATCCTGTCCAATGCTTCAATCTTTTCTTTAACAGTACAAGCTTTACGTTTGCGTTTCCCATTTTCCATTCTAAATGTACATGAATTAACACTTTTACTATTGGTTTGAAAGACTACAGCAAGAATAATTGTCATTAAACAATGGGGGTATATTTGTAGGAAATGAACGACATTATTTACTAGTCAACAGATTGCATAAAACAACACCGCCAATCCATGCACACATGTTGGCGGCTTTTGTTTCTTTGATGCTGTATAAATCGTTGCCACCTGATTTGAACAAGTTTAGCTCGACAGTTCACTTTGATGGTAAACAATGTACTTAAATTAATTGATTTATACATTCTGGTAAGAATCTTTTATCAACCGCCGCATTGGGTGTTGCTTAGTTGTGTATGAAATTAAGAGAACATATACCGGAGATTATTAGAGCAACGATTGTACGTGTATTCGGAATGCATTCAAGATAAACACAAAGTAGACATGATGGCTTCATTGCTCAGGGATCAGTAATAATAATATTGACACTTATGAGCTGTCATTTTTCAACAATAAACAAGCAAAGTTTAACTTGTCTCTTTTAATTATTTCTGCTGTTTTAAAACAGAAAATCAAATGTATGTGTGTGTGTGTGTGTGTGTGTGTGTGTGTGTGTGTGTGCACATTGGCTCATGATTTACTACATAAGGAAAGGTATGGATTTCAAGCACAAAACATATATCCAGATCATTGAATACATCATTCCATCGATATCTGATACCCTGATAACTCACAAACCCACTTCTAATGTGGAGACAATAGTTGATCCCATTTTTTTAAGCCATGAAATTGATCTTTATTTGTTGAACTTGACGAAAATTGCCAAAAAAGAAAATGGTAATGGAAACTTTGATATATCACTCGTTTTATTGTCAAAAACAGTAGATAGGACCTGGAATTTTAATCAGCATTATGAAAGCTTAACTTTGAATAAGTCATAATTTGTTACATTTTTTTTCTGAATGACATAATTAGTACACTGCTGCAATTAACAATATTCAAGGAAATTTTGGTAAATGGACAGTTATTCTTGGAGCAATTATAAAACAAGGATTCAGTATTAAGCAGCCCAGTACCCACCCACCCAAACACCACAGCTCTCTGGATGTCTAGAGGAGTTTTTGGAGGTACATTGGTAACTCATGCCTTTTTTATAGTGCGGTCTGTGTTTTTGGACCCCGATATGTGCAAGTTATTGAAGGATAGGTGTATTATAATGGTTGATCAGGGTTGATATTGTATATGTTCTTATTATGACTTCCAGCAAACAACACATATCCAGATTATCACATAATGTACTGCTAGATCAGGGTTGTTTGTTTTTGTTATATTTTTTCAGCAAATCACACAGCCCCATATTCATATGATAATATACTGGTAGATCAGGGTTGATGTTTGTTCTTATTGTGGTTTCCAGAAAACAACACAGACCCAGATCATCACATAATGTACTGGTAGATCAAGGTCAAGGTTGTTTGTCCTAATTATGATTTTTGCAAAAACAAAGACCCAGATCATTGCACAATGCACTGGCAAATTAGGTTCTTTGATTTTCAGCAAGTAACATGGTTCCAACTCATTACATAATGTACTTGCAGATCAGGTGCCATGTTCTTTGTCATAATTATTGTTATTAGCATGCATCATGGACCCAGATTAGCATAGAATGTACTGTAGGTCATAGTCTGGTTTCCAGCAAGCAGCATGGACCAAGATTATCATATACTGTACTGTAGATCATAGTCTAGTTTACAGCAAGCAGCTTGGACCAAGATTATCATATAATGTACTGTGTAGATCATAGCCTGGTTTCCAGTAAGCAACATGGACCAAGATTATCATATACTGTACTGTAGATCATAGTCTAGTTTACAGCAAGCAGCATGGACCAAGATTATCATAGAATGTACCTTAGGTCATAGTCTGGTTTCCAGTAAGCAGCATAAACAAAGGTCTTAGTGCAATGGTAGATCGGGTCTATGCTGTTTGTTCAAAATATTATTTCTTGAAAGTAGCATTAACCCAGATCAGAACATAGTGTACTGGTAGATCAGGATTTATTTTGTTTTTAAAAATAATGTTTTCTGTCAAATTAAATTTTCAGTTTGTGGTGTCCTAGTTATATATATCCAGTAAACAACATGGAGCCAGATCTGCCATATTATGCAGCCTGTGTGTTTGGTGTTTGCATTTGGTACATAATGTTACACATAGGTTAATATGGTATCTTCATTTTATCTAACATGATGTATATGATAGGGGTTGGGGGAGGAGGAGGCATTTTTGAAAGGAAATTACTGTCAAATCATAAAAGTGTATTTATTGCACATATCTATTTGCATTTTTTTAAATTATAGAATTGGTCAATTTTGTATTATTCTTTCATGAAAACTTTAGTGTTATTGATATTTAGGATGCAATCACTCTTCAGTTACTGTGTCCTTTAGAATAAAAAATTTGCTTGGTTGCACTCAACTTAAATTAGGTTAATGTGACCTCTTTTTCACACATGTTTGACAGTTTTCTCATTTATCCAGGTGGATGTTATTGTCTCTACTGCAGCCATGTGGTACCCTGACATGGTTGGACAGATTTCACAACTGCTGATAAAAACTGGTGGGCAAGCAGTAACTGATGCCCTTAAGAATGGTCCACAGAATGTGAAAATTGGAGACGTGGTACCAACAACTGGGGGTAATCTCTTCTGCAAATATCTCTTCCATGTACTCCTGTCAAAGACCTGGGACCAGAAGAATGGATATCAGGTAGGTTATGAGAAACAGATGCACAGACAACAGAACAGCCAGCAAAAGACAAATGTTATTTACTAAAACATGAAAATACATAATGACCTGATATCATTTTTTGTGAGTGGTGCATATTATAAATATGTCCTTCAGAGGAAAATTTACTCTGTTCTTTTCATTGCTTCAACTATACAGTGTGTACACATCACAAATCAACCAAAAAAATTCAAATGTATCATTACAAGAGTTTTTTTGTGATACTTTGTTTTTTTTGTTCAGTACAAAACATTTTGTATCTTTTTATACCCAAACTATCGATTATCATTAATTTAATTTTATTGCAGACTTTGATTACATTGTTTGATTGACCCATTTGCCATATATTATTTTGAATTTTAACCACAGATGCTATTCCAAGCTGGCAGGTAACTTCCAGTTATTCAGCTTATAAATAGATTAGCAAATGATTGAATTATCTACTGGCACACACTTTTGACTGCTTGTTTCCTACAACCAAAGGGAAGAACATCCTGTCAAAATTCATAAGAATAAGTTACAGTTGGGTCATTTTGGATAATGCAATCAAACTCTGTAACAAAATGAAACATTTTTAGTAATATGAATTAATGTTCATTAAAAATCAGTTATGTACAATTTTAGAAAGGCAATTTACTATGTGCCCATGTCTTTTTCTCCATTAACTTTACATTGTCAGAATCATGTGGCATTTCTCCATGCTGCATAACATGTCTATTTAAAATTAGTATCATGTGTTAGGAACTACATGTGATTGTAACAAACAATGTATGCTCATGTAACAGATGCTTTTTTTCTTTCTAGATGTGTTTTTGGCTGGAACTAAACCAGCTGATTGGTCCAATGGAGATGATTATAAAGTTGACAATGTGGATAAGTTTATTGAGTCACAAAATAAACTTTCTAACAAACACACATTGAAATGTGATATCTGCATTGTCCACTACAAATGTTGAGACACACAGTATTGAAAAAACTATTATTTAGGAGAAATGTTTCAAACTAATCACAAATCAAATGGTTCAGACTATGAACCATGCTTTCATGGATCTATAAAAATAACACAATGACCAAAAGCTATCCTGTCTTCCTCGGAGATATCCTATTTTCCAAGTCAGTCAAACATTAAATTTGAAGACAAAAAATGCAAGTAAACAAGGCAGGTTTTTGGTAGAAAACAAGAGCCCATGGTCCAATAAGCCAAGATGGCCAAGCTATCTTATTTTGACTGGTGAAATGGGTTGTCACATTGCAGCTGCTTTGCAATTTTCCCAGTTTTACTTTTCTGAGACAGTGTTTGGATTTATAGTAGTGATAGAAGTCATATAGGTCATGTTAATAGCTAGGGATCCCTCCAGCAAAAAGCATGTAAGTAACAGGGCATAAACATATGTCATTTATAGCTGGTAATAACAATGGCACTAAATAAACTTTTTTCATCTTGAATTTCCTCAAAATGTACGTTCTTAATTATGCTAATATATTACACCTCCCCCTCAATAACTTGCACACAACAGAGTCCACAAACATAGACAGCACTATAAGCGGGGATGCGAGTTACTGATGGACCTACAAAAATTGAAACACATCCCTTTGACATCAAGAAAACCATAAGTGGGTGGGGGAAAGCAACATTAGGGAACTGGTCTATTTAATAAACAAATCCTAATTTTACAATCACGTTAATATTAATTTTTAATAACGTGCTTTTTCTAATGGAGTTGTTTGTTATTATGTTTAATTAACATTTATTTTCAAAATGTCCAACATGTTAAAGATCGTTCCAAATAGTTTCAACAACCATCACATGTACACGAAAAATCTGTATATTATGTCACTGCTTTTTGTTCTATTTAGATGAGTCTGGTTCCCATAGTTGTGTTTACTAGTATCCTGCTAAGTCAGGAGTCCCATGCGAAGCGAACTTGAATAACTCTTGATACACCACCAAACAAGATTCCTTTTCTTAAAAAACAAGTGACATTTATTTCATGAGACAAACGTCTACATTGAAACTCAATTTTTGTATTGTTCAGTTAGTACAATATTGATGTTGTGATTTCATTGGAAGTAATAATAAAACTTCTTTTCATCCTTGAGAGTATCTCTAAGTGCCAGTTTAAGAATTCTCTGAAATTCTCTTGCCCACAATGGTCCGTATCGGAAAATATAAACTTTTTTTTCTCTGAGTTATACTTCACTCCTAACATCATGCAATATTGGTCAGAAAAACTTGTTCCTATTTTCCCATACAAATGCAGTAACCTATAAGTATACGTTGCAAATTTGATGCATCTAGTTCATGTCCATATTAAACTGCATGTCCATGTTTGCTTGCATGTCTAAATGTTGTCCAGTCCATAATTCGCATTAAAATACAACTGATGGGACTTAAATTACAATGTTGGTAATTCTTGTGATGAATGTAATTTACTCACCAAAACTGGATGACCTGACTCTTAATTATTTTGTTTAATTTCCTTTTTGCTTCAGATGCTTGAGGGCATCATGCAGCAGTGTCTACAAATGGCAAAAGACAAGAACCTAAAATCAATTGCATTTCCCACAATAGGGACTGGAGGTTGTAAGTTTCCAGCTGATGTTGTTGCTGCAGCAATGTTAAAAACAATCCAAAGTTTCAACAAGAACCCTGGCCTTGGATCCATACAGGAGATTGTTATAGTTCTCTATCATAGGGACTTCAACACTTGTACAGTATGTACTTTTTCATATCTGAACTTAAGAAGCAGGCTTTACAAATGTATATCAGATTCAGTTTTATTTCCACCCTTGATCCATGCATTCATCCATCCATCAGTTCAACTTTTCTGTCCATGCTGCAATTTTTATTTCAGTACATTTTGAAAATTAGATACATCAACTTAGTGTTATAAGTGTTTCATCAGAAAATCACTTGTACATGTGACTCTATTACAGTCGTTTGACCAAATCACTTAATCAGACTTTGATTAAATGTGTTTTAATGGTGTTAGTAGCTTGAACATCAGCTTTCTGTACAAAAAGAATTCAAGAAGACAGACAGTTGTGCACACATACCAGTCTTATTGTTGTTTACAAGACTTGTTCAGCTGACCTTGTCACTTGTGTTTGGCCATAAAGTAGCCCTGGACTCTCTTGAGCTGCATTAATTTACATATCATACAAGTCCAACCTGCCCCAGTACTTTGGCAGTTGGCAGGTAAAATCAGTAATATGGCAGGCAGTATCAGAGAATATATACCTTATCACTGTACCCAAATTAAGTGCAGTTCTGATAAGACAGGTCAGTTTCAATAATGACTGTACCCTCTTTCATTGCCTAGAATGGGCTCCATCCATGGGTAACCAGATTTTTGTAAAGGAATCACCTATTCTCCTCTGGTATTATGATGGGATAATGTATTTAAAGAAGAAACCAATTTTTCCTAGTAAAATATGTTTCTTCAAGAATTATTAACCAATCATAATATACATACACCTTCCCAGCCTCCTCACAGTTACATCCATAGAGAGCAGGCTTTTTGTTTCAGTAGTAACTAAGATTTTTGGGATTTGGCTCCCCTGTACCAAGGGGAGATCACTCTGTCTGACCACCACCTACATGGGCAGATAACATTTAGCATTTAGCTAAATTATTTATACCATGAGGGCTGGAATTATGACCTAGTACATGTTCTCGTTTAGGTATTTTGATTGGGTAGATATTCTCAAAGAATTATTTTACATGGCAAAATTAGTTTCTCCTTTGAATATGTTCCCCGATCACATTACTTTAGGGATATTAGCCTGTTACCTCGCGAATCCAGCCCTACCAAAAGACGAAAATTCGTCTTTCCTGTCTATGTCATATAGACAAAGGGCAATAACTCTTGCCCCTTACCTCCCCTTGCTACCCGCTAGGTGTCGCTTCTTTAGTTTTTTAGCTTCGCTGTACGTGAAAACACGTACAATTAGACCTCCAATGAATCCAAGCCATCTTAGTGTAAATTCTGACCATCCGAAGTTAAATTTGGAATTACTGTGTTGGATAATCATTCCTCTACAGGTTGTATACACTATTTTACAATATTTTCCAATTTGAGTGACTTTGTCACCTTTTCTAGACTTCGGACCAGGTTGCAACGTGGTCAAAAAGCACGCTTATGGCGGTACATGTACTAGCATGTAATACATGTAGCACTCAATAATTTCGCTTATTCCGTATGTAACGTTTACAATATTAGCGACTAATAACGTGCTGCATTGATAATTTGTGCTTTATTTATCTTCTTTGACGTTTCAGTAGACTTCAAAAAAGTCTTTGAACGACCAATTTGCGACTATTTAATGGCGGACTTCGTGTTGTAGTCACGAGTTCACGCGACACTTAATCATTTCGCTTCCTCCGTTAGTTACGGTTATGGAATAGAGACTTAATAGCGAGCTGAATTGTTAATTTGTGCTTTGTTTATCTTCTTTTCCGTTTCGGTAGACTTCGTCTCTGAACGACCAGTTGCGACTATTTAATGGCGGAATTCGTGTTGTAGTCACGAGTTCACGCGACACTAAATCATTTCGCTTCCTCGGTTAGTTACGGTTATGGTAATAGCGACTTAATAGCATGCTAAATTGCTAAATGTGGTTTGTTTATCATCTTTTTCGTTTCAGTAGACTTCGTCTTGAACGACCCATTGCAACACGCTCACGGCGATAACTAGTGTGGTCATTAAGAGTTAAAATGGCACGGAATAATTTGACTACTCCGTTAGTAACGGTTATAGTATTATCGAATTAATAATATGCTGAATTTTTTAATTTGTGCTTTGTTCTCTTCTTTTGTCGTTTCAGTAGCAAAGTCGACAACGAAGGCATGAATGGCAAAATGGGTGTTGGCAATGTGGAAATAGAGGAAATGATGTTGACATGGTTTAGGCTGCCCAGTGGGTGTAAATTTCACAGCAGGTCCGTGCATGGCTTTCGGGCCTGTAAGTCCGGACGCATGGAGTATATGCTGGATCAATTGGATCCATTTTATTATGCACTTTCGCCGGCCGGCCAGCCGTCCGTCCAGCCGACACCGTCAGTTCAGCAGGCACTTCAGCAGGCACCAACCGGCATTAGCTGTACATCCGGCACCGTCCGTTCAGTCCAAATGGCACCGGACGGCCAGCCGACCTTCCAGCCCAAATGGCACCGGACGGCCAGCCGACCTTCCAGCTTGCATCAACAGGCACCGGCCGTTCATCCCAAATGGCTCCGGCTGGCCAGCCGACCTTCCAGCCTGCATCAACAGGCACCGGCCGTCCACCCGGCAACGACTGTTCAGCCCAAATGGCACCGGTCGTCCAGCCGACCTTCCAGCCGGCATCAACCGGCACCAGCTGTCCATCCGGCAACGACCGTTCAGCCCAAATGGCACCGGTCGTCCAGCCGACCTTCCAGCAGGCATCAACCGGCACCGGCCGTCTATCCGGCAACGACCGTTCAGCCCAAATGGCACCGGTCGTCCAGTCAACCTTCCAGCCGGCATCAACCTGCACCGGCCGTCCATCCGGCAACGACCGTTCAGCCCAACTGGCACCGGTCTTCCAGCCGGCATCAACCTGCACCGGCTGTACATCGGATTTACGGAGATTATAGTGATGTACCAGTCAGTCAATCTGTACTACTGGTTACATATCACTACCATGAGAGAGATGTTATAGATGAATCTCCGTCCAATCAGACCATTCGAGAGGCAGGTGCCGGTCATAGCCGGACCTTCGCCGACATTCCGGCCGACCATATACCAGACAAATCAGTCGGTATTGCCGGTGTACACCTCCCGTCACGTCACATACGTGATGGTGTGATTTAAAACAAGGGAGAATTAGTGACATTATCAGAGATGACGGAATTGAGTTATCTATGCCACTTGGTAGGCGCTACCCAGATATGGCAGCTTTACCAGAACAGGACTTTCAGGCCGACCATTCGCCAGTTCAATCAGCCGTTAGTGCCGGCCGGCCATATGTTCACGGCTTCTCCACAAGGGAGATTTAGTGAAAGTGTCAATTATGACAGAATTGCGTCATCTAGGTCACCTGGTATGCTGTACAGATATGCAAGCTGTACCAGAACCAACATTCCCTCTGAGCGAATGGTAGATAAGCGCGCAGTGCTGGCCGCACTACATAAGCATTATGGAGATTTATATTAAAAATGATGACAATTCCGCTGCGAATGGATGCTTGAGTTGACCAGAACACGACTCAGCACACAGTGAGTGTGACGAAACACTTTCAGCCGTCCACAGATCAGGTCATGGACCCGAGTGAGCTTAGCGCCACGGCCGCAGAATAAAAGATTTATAGGTTGTTGGGAACTTCAGAATGCCCCAAACCTCCTACTGCCACTCAAGACTACACAATTCAGGCACCTGTAGATCTTGAATGAGGAGGAAGAGACGATGTCCTTCCTGCTTCTTCGCCAGTCAGGGAAAAAAAATCAAAAAAAAAAAAAAAAATCAGGAAGCTAACTTCCAGCGACGTTCTAGTGTAGCTGGTATGAAAACTCCATCAGACGCCTTCAGTACTGATCTCAAATGCCACGTCAAAGCTAGTCCGAAACGTAGTCGATACGTCTTCATTGTTAGACTTGACTTCACTAGCCATTTTTTATTCCAACTCCCTAGGCAAATCCAGCCATGACCACGCTTGTGAAGTGAAGGCCTGGATTGCTAGAGTTGTTAACAGGGCAGCTCACCATTCTATGACCAATGCGTTGACTGCTTCTGCCAACTTCGACCTGATACGACGTGACGTCTGTAGGTGGTCGACGTCGCGCAGGCCCCATCGTACTCGGATTTTACGGATGTCTCAGTTTGGGACACCTTTACACTTTGGGGGAAAATTGAAAAAGTTTGGAGGCAGGCAGCTCAGGAACTGCCCCTCCAACTCGTCGCCCAACTTTCGCAGGCGTTTCGAAACAATCATCCCCTGACACAGCGGAGGGATGATGGGTGGACCGGGGAAAAGGGATCCTTATAATCAAATGTGTAATATAGATCCCAACCCAATGCTGGGAGTCAACAGTCTAATCAAGCTAGACGGCAACCATACAGAGGCGGCAAGAACCAAAGTTTCTCCGCCTTCACGCCTTCTAACTCTAGACGTTGACAGACCCTGCCCACCGCCAGCAGACTGCCTACCTGTGGGCAGCCACCACCTGCAATTTCAGGACCACTGGACCACTTTATTACCTTAAAACATTTGGGTGATTCAGGTCATTTCGGAGGGACTTGGGACTTCATTTATCCATCCCCTCCTCTGTCCTCCTCTCCCCTCTTCATGGATGTATCGTCAGACCGGGAGAAGGATGCCTTTATATATATATATATTTATATCTTAATAAACCTGCAATAGCTGGGGTTTTATTCATGGCTGTTTCTTATCCAGAGGCCGTTCATCGACCTGAGCCGCCTCAACCACCCTGAAAGTCAATCTGGCGATGGCGTGATCAAACCATCCGACGGGTATGCTGTCAGTCTAGATATGACTGACGCACATTTCACGTCCCTATCCCACGAGTAGCGGACATTTCTCCGTTGTGCTTGTCGGGACTCTGTTTATCAATTCCATGTCATACCTTTTTTTCCTCAACTTAAGCCCTTGGGCTAGTACCAAGGTTATGGATTACGTCGTCACCCTGTTCCGCTCGACTTCATCTATTGCGTCGGCAGTATATTTGGACGACATCCTCCAGAAACATCTGTCAAGTTCTACTCTGCTCAAAGGCAGAAACGATCTTATATCACTTTACATCATATAGGCTTTCTCGTGAACTGGATAAAGTCTGATCTCTGTCCAATCCGGATTTTTGGTCCATCTGGGTGTGGAGTTTCTCCCGATCTGAATCTGGTAAGGCTTCCTCGAGTTTGCGATCATCCAGATAATTGCACTCGTAGAGTCCGTTTCCAACAGGATGCGCATTTAGCAAGAGAGTTGCAGATCCTCGGATTATTCAATGTGGCAGCAGACTTGATTCCGCTCAGCCGTCGTTTTATGCGCCCTTTACAAAGGACGTTGCTAGCGTAATTTCGCCCTTTTTCAAGTCCCTTCGATCCCACAGTCATGCTCACGCCAGAGATACGATCATTCTTGAGTCAGTGGCACAACCCCTGTGGGCTGTCCACAGGGATTACTCCGGAGATACCCCAAACGGGGATAACGGTATGTTCCGCCACTAGTACCTACGGTTGGGGTGCCCACCTGTTGCCGGACTTTGATACTGTCAGCGGCACGTGGGTGCCAGGGGCGAGCCCTTTCCACATCAACCTTTCAGAAATAACGGCTGTCATCAACGCCTTTCATTTCGGGCAGGATCAACTCTTATTAAAAACTGCCCTCATTATGTCAGACAACTTTGTGGTGGTGCCTTGCCTCAAAACATGGGGACACCAATCACCAGACCTGTGCAATCTGAGCTGGCAGTTTCTACATTGGTTCGACAATCTCCACCTCAATGTACAATTCCGACACTTGGCTAACACTCTATCTAGTCATTCACACAGAATGGTCACTCCATCAATCGGACTTTCTTCCAATTGACACACTTTGGGGACGTCCGATGATTGATTTTTTGCAACAAGGTGGAATCGCAAGTTGTCCACCTTTCATCTCACAGGTTCCAGACCCAGAAGCTTGGGTCGTGGATGCTCGATCAGTCAGCTGGGAAGGGTTATGGTCATTCTCCTACCCTCACACGGTCTTGGTACTGAAATTAATCCAGAAGTTAAGGGGTCAGAACTGTCAGATGGTTCTGATTGCCCCTCTCAGATGGAACAACTCCTGGGTCTCCGATCTACTCAATCTAGGCGATAGATCTACCCAGGAAGATTACAGTCAGCACAAGTATTCGCAAGCAACCGCGGCCAGGGGTGTTCCACCCCTGTCCGGACCGTCTTTATGTTCAAGCTTGGCTCTTGTCCAGACAGCCTTGCAAGACAAACAATTTAAATCTTTGATTGCGGAGAGAATCTCGAGAGCAAGAAGGCCCTCTACTCTGAAGGTTTACGAGGGCAAGTGGCATGTTTTCAGGGACTGGTACCATATCATTCACATTGTTCCTCTGAGTGTCACAATCCCTCAACTGGCCAACTTTTCTCTGGCTTTTCGAGGAGAAACAGCTGGCTCCAGTTATCAAATGCTACCGCTCCATGATATCAGACACATTCCGCCATTCTGGTACATGTGCTATCAGCCATGACAAAGATTTGTCAGATCTTTTAGACACTTTAAAAATTCAATCGACTTGTATCCCTCACCCTGTTTCCAAATGGAATCTGTCCTGGGTTTTAACATGACTCAATTCAGACAGTATTGAGTCTTTAACACACGATTAGTTAAAGCTACTATCATACAAATTGGGTTTCTTGATAGTCTTAGCTTCAGCATGCAGGGTGAGCGAGTTACATGTCCTTTCTAGTGACCCGAACTCTCTTCCGTTCCAATCAGAGGGTTTGATGGTCCTCTTGACGCAGCCAGGCTTCGTAGTCCAAAATAGATTACCATACATTGGCGATCAACGAGTCGTCATTAGCTCGCTTTCTTTATAGATAAGTCAGGATCAACAGCCATGTAAGATCCTGTTTGTGCACTCTAGCACCATTTCAATGCATAGAGGTGAGTCAGGTCACATACAAGCACCTCTTTCTTCTGGTGATAGCTGGGACATGAGATATCACCATTCAAGCCCTTGCTTCATGGCTGAAGTGGGTTATACGCTCGGCGTACTCTGAGAATTCGCAAATCAGTCACCTTATAGAAGCTGTTGGCTGACATGCAGAGTCAACCTTCTACAGTTTTATCTTCAAGTTTGTACTCGCAGAGGCAAACATTGATTCTAGTAGGTCCGGTGTTGGCAGCCCAGACGTCCACCAGACCCATGTGCAACAATCAGCACAGCCTATTAGCTTCGCTGGATTCGCCAGATAAATTTTCGTAGGTAAGAAGATTTCAATAACTATCTTCTTAACCGTATAAAGGGGTCACATATCACGTGACCCTGGGCTGTGTTGCTGATTGAAAATTAGGAGACCGGGTTATCATTCACATGGGGAATCCAGCCATCATTCCCTAGAGGATACCCGGGGTGGAGGTCGGATGCTCCGCATTCCCTCGTCCTATTACTTATTCTCCTAAAGTAATGTGATCAGGGAACGTATTCAAAGGAGAAAGCAAATTTTTTAGTAAATTATGTTTCTCCGAGAATACTTACCCGATCACATTACTAAGAAACCCTCACCAACCACCCCGCCATGCAAGCATCCTCGTGTTTTATATACCGCTCAGCTTAAAAACTAAAGAAGCGACACCTAGCGGGTAGCAAGGGAGGTAAGGGGCAAGAGTTATTGCCCTTTGTCTATATGACATAGACAGGAAAGACGAATTTTCGTCTTTTGGTAGGGCTGGATTCGCGAGGTAGCAGGCTAATATCCCTAAAGTAATGTGATCGGGTAAGTATTCTCGGAGAAACATAATTTACTAAAAAATTTGCTTTCTATGAATTTATTAGAATTTACACTGTTGAATGTTTGATGCTGACTCATTTTGTTTTAAATTAAATTCTAAACAATAATATATTGTTGGAGGCTGAAAAAGTTCTTTCTTACAAGGTGTGCTTGCAATGTGTGGTCACTTGTGTCCTTGTTTTTGCAACTTACACCCATTGCTTTACTCTAGCTTTGATGTGTAAGATCCATCAAAATTGGAGGTTTTGTTTCATTGCTTTTCCTTTCTAAAGTCTTAAAATACTTTAAATAAAATATGATGAAATTCTGAGCGTTTGTGTGTGTGTTGTTGTTCTTGATGTGACTCATTCAAATTGATAAATCTTGTGGGAAATTATATACTTTAGAAAAAATATTGTAGCATCTTTGTTAAACTATTTTGCAGTAAACCTTGAACTTGAGACTATTTTTGCAGTAAACCTTGAACTTGAGACTGTATTTTGCAGTAAACCTTGGATTTGAGATTGTAATTTGCAGTAAACCTTGGATTTGAGATTGTATTTTGCAGTAAACCTTGGACTTGAGACCATTTTGAATTAAACCTTGGACTTGAGACTTTTTTTGCAGTAAACATTGGACTTGAGACTGTATTTTGCAGTAAACATTGGACTTGAGACTGTATTGTGCAGTAAACCATGAACTGAGATTGTATTTTGCAGTAAATCTTGGACTTTAAACTGTATTTTGCAGTAAACCATGAACTGAGACTGTATTTTGCAGTAAGCCATGAACTGAGACTATATTTTGCAGTAAACTTTGGACTTGAGATTGTTATTTTGCAGTAAACCATGAACTGAGACTGTATTTTGTAGTAAGCCTTGGACTTGAGACTGTATTTTGCAGTAAACCATGAACTGAGACTATTTTGCAGTAAGCCATGAACTGAGACTATATTTTGCAGTAAACCTTGGACTTGAGATTGTTATTTTGCAGTAAGCCATGAACTGTGACTGTATTTTGCAGTAAGCCATGAACTGAGACTGTATTTTGCAGTAGACCTTGGAATTGAGATTGTAATTTGCAGTAAACCTTGGATTTGAGACTATTTTGCAGTAAACTTTGTTACTGAGATTGTCTTTTGCAATAAACCTTGGACTCAAAACTATATTTTGCAGTAAACCTTGAGAGTAGAGTTTGGCCTATCTGACGTCTGTCCTGTTTTTAAGATATTTACTAAAACATTTAGGTCAGTGCCTAACCTTGTTTATGACTTTGGTATGTTCTGGAAGTGAACTAATAATATAATTTTTAATTGTGTTTTTTTTAAGTAAATGTTATTAACAAATAGGTCAAGTGGTGATTATTTAAAGAGTTTTTTTTTTGTAAACAAAGTCATCATTCCTAAGTTCAGCCTGTGTAATCATTTAATGTATGTTCAGATATAATTTGAAAGGAATCTTTTATTAAATTATTCATTGGTATTACCAAGTGCTCATTGACTTTCAGACAAATACTACTTTGGGTTTACTGAGGACTCTATCAAAGACATTCTGGATCATTGTGGTACATCAAGACATTCAAGATTATTGAAATTCATTCTGAATATTCTATACTTTTGGACATGTGATAGAACACTTGGAAATATTTGCATTTTAATTCACAAAACTTTAAGTGTCTTTTCAATTTTTACTTTATACTCTAAGGAAATAAGTTATTTATGGATTTTATTAAAAATGTTGGATTTTTTTCTTTCTGTTAGATAGTTTAAGATCATAGAGTCATAACAATATGCAAATTTTAAGTGACTTATAAGTGACCTGTAAGTCAAGCATATATCATGTAAGCAAGTAAGTCAGAATAAGTTAGTGCCATAAGAGATGGGTTTGACAAAGTTCAGACTCATCTATTAATCTGACCCAGATTCAGTATTTTGTTTAACATAAAGTCAGCTATACATTTGCCACTTACAGGTGTTTGACTAGAAAGTCCACTTCCTTTACAGGTTTTGACAGGATTGATGGTGGTAGGTGTGCCAAACTTGTGACCAGTAGGGTGTGGCTTTAAATTAAAGCATGTGATAATTAAGTCCAGATGGTGTATCTGTGAACATTAGATGTCTTTACTCCAACTGTTTTGGCATGATTTAATCATTTTGTGTTGCTCTGCTGTAAAATATTAAGTAAAGCCAAATTAGTTTTGGTGATAAGCAGAAAGTATGCATCTGTTACAGTGGTTTATCCAGAATGTCTGCCTCTTTTGCAGGGCCTTGTTCAGAAAATCTGTCTTTTCATTAGGTTTTAAAGTAGTAGGTCTGCATTTATTACAGGTCTTTGACAAAAAGATTGCCTTTGCCACAGTTGGCTGTCAAGAAAGTCTGCATTTGTTATAGGTATTTGACAATAAAGTCTGCATCTATTATAGGTCTTTGACCAGAAGGTTCAGCAAATTTTCCCAGATCTTCTCTCCATTCCTAATGACAGGACAGTAATGGAAAAATCACAGGCACAGTTTATGCAAACAGTCATACCAGCACGAGGTTAGTAGATGAAATAAGTAATTGAATATGTAATGGCCATATTATTTGTTTATGGTGTATAGTTATTCTATGTTCCAACTGCTAATACCCATCCAGATCAGGGATTTTAATGAAATAGTTTCTGAGATCTACAGTAACAAGATGCCTTTACAAGTCTGGAATTTCAATGAAATTGAGTTTACACTGAGCTGCATCATTTTGATGAAAAATATGACCTGAAAATCTTAACATTTCTCAGCTCAATTTTGAGCCTAAAATTTGTCCTAGTCATCACGTAGGCGAATACACACTGATGTTAAAATAATCCAGTCAAATCATCACCTAACTGATTACACTGGTTTAACTCAGACTCATAAATTAAAACACACAGCTATTGTCTGCAAAGCATGGTTTCAGCAAATATTGAAACTTGGGTAATTTTACATCTAAATTTGCAGTATATTAATTGGATTTCAGAACTGTTTAATTTTGAGCTTCAGTTCAGATTGTTTTGTTTGAGTGTGTTTCTTTATCCAGATAGATAGTATATAGAATAGCTGAAGAATATATATATATATATATATCTTTATGTAAAACTAATTTCAAGTACAATCAATTACTTCAGTTATAGACAGTGTATTGTGGGATTTCATGACTGGTTCTTTGTTTTAGAAGACTCTGTCTCTGAGCAGATATCTGAAATCGGAAACCATTAGTCAAGCTATCATATACATTTTGTCATTCTATCTGCAGGATAGTTGATGTGTGAGGTCCATGTAAATTTTAAGATAAATCAAAATGCAATGGTGACTTAGTACAGGCTGAGCTCATATTACAACAGTCATTTTTAATGGAATATTACATTTTTGGCTGAAGCTTTATGAGAATATACATCTTCCTTGGCAAATTGTCAGCTTTATAACACAGCTATCACATCATACAGCAATTTTCTTATTGAAAATTTGCAAATTTTTATATATAAAAATTTCTCTAAAACTGCATTGCCATTCCATATGATTGTACCTGGACTAGAAATATATCAGAAGATACTATTAAAAAAAAAAATTTCTTCAAATATTTATATTTTTTTTAAATGTTGGAAAACATATGTGATAAAAATTATTAGATATAAATATATATTTATATTACTAGCTCATTGTTCTACTACATATATGCTGATTTTACAGTGATAAGATAAAACAGGTGAATTGTCTAAATTAAAGGAGGACTTTTGTAGTGACAAATTTATTACACTGCCAAAATGGCTGAAAACAAATGGCTTCATTATAAGAATTGATTGTATATACTCTTTATGTTCTTGTTACTTTAGACAAAAGAAAAGAGGAAACTGTGTATGAAAAAGAGCCAGGGACATCTAATGGAGGAAAGTCTGCTGCTTCATCTGCAAAATATACAAAACCATCACGTTTAGTTGATGATGTTCTTGTGGTGGGAATAACATCAGATGACAAAGAAAACATATCAAAGGTCAAAGCCAAGATGATAAAAAGTATAGATGCAGAGTACAAAAAGGAAAAATACACACTCAAAATCAACCTGACACCTGAATTGGTAATGCAAATCTTGATTTACATCTTGTCTTCTGTGTACGAATTATCTTGAAATATACTACTAGTTTAGTTATCAAACAACTATTACAACCTATATTGTTGTAACCCATTGTTAGAAGATCATTGATTGAGACCTGAAAGGTGATCTGTATTATAAGGTCATCTTCTACTGTAATATGTTCTAATAAGTCTGTGCCGTATTATTTTAGTGAATAAAAGCACAGAAATAGAGTAAATGTTGCGGTAATATTATAATCAGTTCTTGTAAGGTCTGATAAAAAGTGTAAAATATAAAGGTGAAATATAAAGCAGAATTTACCCAATTTAAAGTTATAAGTGTTATTATACATTATATATACATATTATACATTATATATACAAATTATACATTATTTTAATGAAACAGAATTTATCAAATTTAAAGTTATAAGTGTTATTATACGTTATATATACATACTATACATTATTTTAATGAAAGAAAATGTATCCAGTTTAAAGATATCAGTGTTATTATACTTTATATATACATATTTTACATTATTTTTAATGAAACAGAATTTACCCAATTAAAATTATCAGTATTATTATCAGTATTATTATACATTATATATGAATATTATACATTATTTTAATGAATGAGAATTTACCCAGATTTAAAGATATCAGTGTTATTATACATTATTTTAATGAAAGAGAATTTACCCAATTTAAAGAAATCTTTATTATTATTCATTATTTTAATGAAAACGAATTTACCCAATTTAAAGATATCAGTGTTATTATACATTATTTTAATAATTGTAAAAAAGAAACAAGATATCAGTGTTATTACCAGAATACATTTTTTTAATGAAACAGAATTTACCCAATTTAAAGATATCAGTGACTAAACAGGCATTATTTTAGGTAGCAACAGTATTTTGAGTTGCTTTAGCAACCACTATACTTTAATGTCATTAACTCCATTGTTATCCACTAATCAGTCTTTGTGATATAGGAAACTGGATAACTTGGAAACTATCTTTGCACAAAGATCTTTCAAACTGGTACAGATGATGATATAAAATATATCTAGTGTTGCTAAAAATAGCAACTATTCAATGACTCTTCATAAATCACTCAATTGAATCTGACAAAATTTAATTTTTTAAAATAAACAAAGCTGGATGGGGTGGGGTGGGGATTCAGTCAGGTAAAATTGATGCTGATCCACAATGAAATACCCCCACTATCACAAAAATAGACAAATCAATAAATGACCATTTATGAAAAAACAACAGAATGTGACCATATTTGACAGAAACACATAGCGGTCTTTCAATTTTATACAAACAATGCCATCTGCCAAAAAATATGGCCACTATTGCTGAAAACAAAAAAGAGTTTATTTCAATGACTTCTGAAATACTTCTTGACTAAACTAGATAAAACTACACTAAAAGCATCCAAGCAAAAATGGCTTTCAGATTTATGCAAATGGCAACAGTCTAATTGACTAAATGTGGGGGGAAAAATATACTGATTAGGAAAATGTTATTAAATTTTTACATAAAGTGTCCTATCTTAGGGGTCTTTCAGTCTTGGATAAATTGTTTGAATTTGTCATTAAATATGGACAATGATAGAAAAGCCACAAAAATGTTAAAATGATTGTTTTTATAACATATTCAATCAACTGCATTGGAGAAATTTGAACCTAAAGCATACTCAGATCCAGGTTTCTTGGGCCACTATGAAGCAAATATTTGGAATACCTTGGCTGATCATCAGCAGTATTTTCAAGCTGTCTCACCTCACAAATGCAAAATATGTACAAATCCCAAGCAGAGTGTGATTTTTGAAAATATTCAGTAACTAACTGCAAAAGTCATGAATATCTCTGGGAAGGAAGTATAGATTATTGACAAAATAGATACACTGACATTCTGATAGCAACACCCAAACCTAAGAAACACCAAGGTAATGCCTTAACACCATCTGAGAGGACTGTATGGTCAGATTGTGCCATCTTTTTCTACTCAGAGGGCTTCCAAGTATTTCCCAATGCTTGCTCCCAGGAACTGCCATCATGATTATGTCCACATCATTGACATCAAACTGCCTTGACACTATCCTCAGAAAGCTGAAATTGAAAACTTTTAACATATCACAGGTTTTTATTTATCCAGATATCACAAGTTTTTTTAGTAAGATTCACCTCATGACTAGTTTTCCAGCTAGACAAAATGAAATCTTTGGATTATTTGAAACTTACTTCAGGAATTTGGCTGACCTCACAAAGCTTATGACAGTCCTTCTGATCCAACATCAGCCACTGGGAATCTTGTTTCCTAGAGATACCAACAGGCTAGGATGCCTATCTTTTGCCTCTCTTCAAAGTCAGTGAAGTTTGGGCCTGTTTGAAATTGTCCATGCACAACATCCTAATTAAAAGATGCATCACAGTTGGTACTTTTTGATAGTTGTAGAATAATATGGATGAGTTTTACAGATTCTACATACCATATTGTCTATCATCAGTTACCTCCAAAGGCAAAGGAGAACTGACTCATCAGATTACTAGCTTTCTTTTGAGATTTTTTTAGTAGTGTCGTTGTCTACAAACAAATCCAGTTTTAAATCCTCTCTATGCCTTAAATGCTGAAGATCAAAGCATACTTGCTGTTCTGAGAGATTCAGACTGATTCACACATGTGTTCCTTTCATACCCAAGGTTTTCAGATGAATCTTCACCTTTTGAGAATGACCTATAATAGACATCTTTCTGGCAATTTAAAAGTGGAACACCTAAACCTGATTAACAATTGATATTGCACTAAATTTAAATAATCTTGATGTGTATGCCAAAGAACCTAGCATTGGAAATTCCAAAGAAAGCCCTGCCATATCCATGCCATATTCATGCCTGCTAAAACAACTGTGCAATCATGCAGGTTTTCTATCAAACTCAGAAATACTGAACCTGCATGCCTGGCTCATATCAAAGAAGCCATCAGAAAGGAACACTTAGAAGAAGTGGTGTATAGAACTGCATAGGTAAGAAGGGATATTTGGAGTCTACTCTCAGTGGTATAATTTCCTTTTTTAGTTTTTTGTGTGAAGAGGTCAGCCCAGATCACAATTAAGAGCTACAGTTCCACTTTCTGAAACATTTTACCATGATGGAAGGGATGGTATATGCTAGAACCTCTCCAACTTTCTAGTCAATTTCAATTTGTCATACGAGTCAAAAGGTTTGCTTATTCATGCTTGATTTAAGACCCTCTTTCTGGCTGATGGTTTCATTTGTCACCTAAGCTAAGAATGGGCTCCCTCTCATGGTAAAGCAGTCTTAAACTTTGAATCCATTTACTTGAAACAATATTTCATTAGGGCATGCTTAGGACATTGTGGTATAAAAAATGTACTATACCAGTCAAAGAGAGGTAACCTTGGTATTCTCATCACCATACAAGCAGTATTTCTATCACAGTCCATTATTCACAAAATGATAAATATGTAGCACAGAATAGAAATATCTCAGTTGCACTGTTCATTGCACTTTGTCTCAGTCCATTGCATATAAGATCCCCACACTTATAAATTTTACTTTCTTGTAGGAAAAGAAGATCATAGAGTTTGCAGAAGAAGAATGTGTTGCAGTAATGACAAACTCTGCTACAAATGAGGTGGAGGTTCATGGGTTTCATGATTATGTTGATAAAACTAACATAAAGATAGATCGACTGGCTGCTGAGCAGGAGATGAAGGAACAGACTGTTAAAGCTCATTCCATGCTGGCCAACATTGTTAATTGGGAGGAAGGTGAAGATAATGCATATATATGACAATTTTGTTGCCTGTGATATTGAGATATTGGGTAATGGGGGTGGTGTGTGTGTGATTACAATTTTTAACATAGTTTTAGCAATTTATCTGTCATATTGCTATGATGCCTGCAGAGGCAGTTTATATTGATGTCTAGCACTGGGGCATCATGCCGCAGTCAAGTAGTAGCATTATGTCCCACCCAGTCACATTCTCCTGACACCAGGCCGACCAGTCCTAACACTAACCTCTTAATGATGGCACCAAGTGAGGCAGCTGTTATGATGGTGGTACTGTAGTAGATGACTTTTTGATAATTATGGTGTTTCAAATGGTTGTAGTGAAGATAATATGGTGGTGATGATAATGTTGATTTTAATTGCAGAAGAAATAAAAGAATATTAATGTTGGAAATCAAAATAATTAAGTTATTATGCCTCTTTGCCTTGGTGAAACAAGAAAAACATGAACAATTTGAGCTTCTTCTGTGATAATAATTTATTCAACAGTGCTTCACTTCTCTGTCAAAAATATTTTCTAATCACATTAACACTAAAGAAATAAACTCAGCTTCCTACCAAATCCAGAAGGTTTAGAAAATGAAAAGTCATTCTTTTCCATTTAATATATAACATGTATGTGAAGAGAAAAGTTTTACTTATTACCTCATCTTGCAATTACTAGGGGTCTACCCATTGGTTAGATCATAAATTACCACAGTATCATCCACCTTTTTGGCCTTTTGTAATCCAGGATTACCTTTGATTTGAAACAATCCATTGACCAGGTCAGTATAGCATTGTGTAGGAATGTATTTCTTATCTGTTGCAATAATTATTTTATGAATTTGGACAATGATGTTGTGAATTTTTTCTAAGCTATGAACTTCGGTATTCTGACCTTTGTTCCAACACAGTGTCATTTCTCTTACTATTTGCTAATTAAGTAACACATCTTGAATATTTGTATAGCTCAATACTTTCTGGTTCTTCCAAATATTTTAATTGTTCTTGACTTTCAGAGTTGAAGAATGACAACAAGAAGTTTAAGAATGGGAAAGATTTGTCTGAAAGTCAGCTGCCTGGTTGTCTTTCTAATCATCCTCACTGCCTCAAACATTGATGTCAATGTATTTATACCTTAGCAGTGGGTTTTCAGTTTCAACATTAACAGCATTTTCCCACTGATTTTTTCTATGCCAGAACTGACTAATATTTGTCTCTGATCATTTGAAGAGAAACAATATTCTTTGATTGTGATGCAAGGCTACCACTCTGTGATTTCCAACATACATGTATTGAAACATCATGATAAATATGATATTTGGGATATAATGATCTGACTGTAGATATAAAATAGAGTTTTAGGACCAATCCCCACTAACCCCAATACACCACTTCTAGGAAGGTGGCCCCAAACTTCTATTTTTAATTATAGTATTGTTCTGTACCAGTCAGTCCTTGGAGTCTTTTATTTTGTTATAAGATAATGCGGGCACAGGTGTATAATACACTGAGCAGATATGGTGTTTCAGTGTGAAATCAAGTTTGCAATGTTGAAGTTAGGGAGTAAAGAGGCATAGCAGTAAACTCTCATTGCTAAGAATGTAGCTTATATATGGCTGGACCAAACAAAGGTGTAGATTCAGCCATGATGTGGGTCCTGGGTAACCATGTGGTCTAATGTGCTCCTCTTTAACAAATCAATGCCATATTCTCACTTATATTCATGTATGTTGGAGTCTCAGACATTGCCTTTAATATAGGTGTGTAAGAAAGCCTGCCAATAGCTTCCCATTGGCCAGCAGATCTTCCTGGGATTTTCTTGGCTTCATCTTTTACCATTTATACTGACTGTCATGTATCGCCAGACTATTATGTGCTGAAATATGTTGTGAAGGTGACAACATCAAAAACAACCCATGCTACAGGTGCAGATTTTAAAAAATTGACAAAGTTTAGGGCATCATGAGAAGAGAGAAAAGAAAGAGCCAGAAGATAGTTTAATACAGTTATTTGTGAGCTTCAGTCCAGACGAAAATCGAATTGGAGAATTTGCATAATATGTATGCAATAATGCAAGATGTCTGGACCAGTTTCTACTTGTGTTTATGGAAGCAGTTATTATGGAAGCATTTGCAATGCTATTTATACAGCACTGCTTGAAGGTACCCCGAGTGGCTGAGTGGTCTAAAGCGCTCTCAATTACAGATCACTGCCATCTAACCTCTTTCTGTGTGGGTATGAGTCTCAGATTCGGCCAATGTAGGTATGTGAGAAAGCTTTCCAGTAGCTTCTCTTGGGTCGGTGGTTCTTTCTTGGGGTTTTCCCCGAGTTCTTCTTCTACCATTTGAACTGTAGGCCATGTATAGCCTATTGTGTGCTGAAAAATGGCGTTAAACCCTACAACAACAACAGCACTGCTTGAACTTTAAAGATAAATATTATAAGCAAATGAGAAAATGCTTGCCCCAGCAGAGTGTGCTGAAAACTTGCTTGAAAGAGGGGAAAAACAACAGCATTTTGTAGCTTAGTGAAAGGAAATAATAAGAATCTTTTGCACTTTGTGTGAAGGTGGTACAGAGGATTTCATCTTGTCTATCCAAACAACATCATGGCATACCAGACATGACAGAGAGCTGATGTTTTAGGGTTCTCTTGTTTTGGTCATTCTGGCTGATGCCATAGAGATTAGCTGAATCCACAGCCCTGGTAAACAACATCTTAATGAGCTCTTTTCTGTATGAAAATGTATGCCCTGACTATAGCCAGATTCCAGGTGGAATTCTAAAACCAATTTCACCTAACGCCTAAATTCCACTTATTATCACTTAAGGCGGATTCAAAGTCAAATATGGCCTTAAATAAGTAAATTAATCCAGCTAGTACTAACCAGAATATTTGTATTGTGTTTACTGGGCAGAATTTGTATTGTACCCTATGTATCCTTGATTCCACATATCATCATTTTTATGTGGATTCATGGTGGAACATACTTCAAGCTATGCATTTAATCCATCTGTTACCTGGCATAATGTGTATATTCTGTCTAATTGGGTAGAAATACCAGCAGAAATACATCCAATAATACCAGTAATAATGAAAATCTCAAAATGTTAGTCCACAATGCAGAAATTCCACCTAATATAAGAAATGATTGACACATAGAATTATGAACCAAGTCTTACTATCTGCATTAAATTATCTCATTTCATGAAATGCAACAAGCTCAGAAACATGAAAATCTTTGAAGTTTATAGCCTTTGAGCTTTGCATGACATGTACATCACAGGAGTACTTATGAGACTGAGAAAAATATAGGACAGCTCCAGCACATGCTGAAAATAATACAAATGTATAACTTGAATAGATACATTGTTTTTATTCCCAAAGAATTTAGAAAATAATATAATTTTTTTATGGATCTGTTCAGTTATAAACATCCTAATATCTTCTAAGGAAAAGTGGCTGCAAGTACAAAATTAAAACTTTATTTAGAGTATTTTTTTAGACAGCAATAAAAACTGAACAGGTATATGCATTGACTGATGTATACAAGTGTAAATAGTAGATAACTTCAGCATACTGAACTATAAACGCTGATTTTCACAAATATCTTTTTGTATTTAAGTCCAGAAAAATCTTGTTCATTTTCCAGAACAGGTCTGGGTTGTCTAAGTGTGGGCTTATATCACTAGATATAAGCTTTTATAAGCAAATTTAATTCTCACATAATATTATACAACACAAGAAAAATTAAGTTGCTTATATTCATATTGAATCTTTCATATTCTTTTTATTCATCTCCTGTGTCCTGGCAGAAGATAGCATGTATTTTCATACAATAAATCTAAAGATAAGGCAGCATAACACGATCTCATTAAAATTAAAACTGTTTTTACTGAGTCTACAATGTAAAATTTGTGGACACCCTAATTTGAAATGAGTGAGTGTGTGTGTGGTGGGGGATGTATTTTTTTTAATTATCAAACAATTTGTATGCCTTCAGTTTTTTTTGTTGTATGATCTTTCAGAAATAAGAGTGAATCCTACATGTATGTATCTTAGCTCAAATAAATTTAGAAATATACAATGCTATATCTTGTAAAAGATTAAAAAATGTTTCAAGGCATGAAGACAAGATTTTATTTATTTGAAAATATGAAGCACTCTAATCCAAGTTACCAACCTGTAGTAAAACTGATTTCTAGTGCATTTTTCAATGAAAGTTTTGGCAAGATTTCATGACAATATCACTGATATTTTGGACCAAATTTTCATTGAAATTTCACTGACTTTACCAGTGAAATTTCACTTAAATAGGGAAATGTCAGAGATACTAAAGACTATTGTACTGCAATCTCAATAATGTTTTACTAACATTTCAAAAGATTTCATATGAAATAATGTATATGAATCATACAGCACTTTCTTTACCACTGCAAGATTTCAATATCAATGAAACAAAATTATACAAGTTATATGACATTCACGAGATATGGGAGTAATTTCTGTACTATGGACAGGAAATGAGCCCCCGTTCAATAATAAGCTATGGTATGACAAACATTTATCATCTATGTTTTATTTAGAATTATACCACAGCTAGAATACTTTAAATAATAATATCACCCACAACACTGAGGGAAGATTCTATTTATGCCATTGCTGGCCATGAAAACAACTTTGCAATGATATGACCATCTTTGATAGACATGGTTATCTGTCAATCATATCATCACTTCCACACCAGTAATCAATACATTGTCCCTCCTTAAATTCTGGAAGTGAATCAATTTGATATTATGTAACTTCCAAATTATCTTGGTGACCTGTTTCAGACATTTAACATGTGAAGTACTAATGACAGGAAGGTAATGGTAGTTTATGGTAAAAATCACATAATGCTAGTCCTGGTGCTCAGGTTTCTTACATGTTAGCAATTACATTCCCATCAACATTGTATCATGCCATTTTCTAACATTTTTAAGTCAATAACAATTTTATTATATACTTAAAAACAATCATATTTATTGTTCTGTTCTGTTAAAGGAATAGCATATTCGAAACAATAAAATTAATTTGTTTTATTTCATAATTGACATAGTCTTCAATTTATGAATGAAACCTGAGCACTGCACTATTTTGCTACTATTGTGCATATCAGCTGTGAACAAAACTCAGCTAAAGAGAATGGAATGTTAGGTAGCCAAAGAAAACAGTGAACTGTTGTATGAGAAACGTCTGATGAAATGTTCGTGTCGTGCTAAAGAGAATGGTATGGTAGGTAGCCAAAGAAAACAGTGAAATATTGTATGAGAAACATCTGATGAAATGTTTGTGTCTTGTGATCTGCATGATTTTGTTTAGAGACACTCTGGCTTTAGAGATTGTGGTAACTGAAGGATCCCTTGAGATTGTGATAACTGAAGCATCCCTTGAGCGTGTGGTACATGTAATTGAAGGATCCCTTGAGAGTGTGGTAACTGAAAGTTCTCTTGAAAATCTCCTTATTCACTGCAGACCCATTGGTCTCTCACAGGTATGTCAATAAACCTCTTAGCCATCATCAACATTGACAGCAGCATATGTGTTACATGAAACCCCACAGAGTTATACAACTCTCCATTCAAAAACAGCTAAACAAAGAAAGTGTTAGCAGTGTAGTACATGAGAAATGGTTTAAGAGAATTAAATGATATATAGGTTATGCACTCACCTGTTATATGTATTTATGTTTCATCTAAATGAAAACTAACAGTATCCAACTTCCACCCCCTAAGCCTCGAACCCAAAGATGCAGGCTGACAGCAAGAGGAATTTGATAGAGGGAATTTGGTAGTCTCCTTAATCATAATGCTCACCTGCCAAGTTACTGATTGTAGTTGCCTGCTTTTTTTTTTGAAGCATATATATGTTATTATAGCCATCTGGAATCAGGGTCAAATCCAACAAAATGTGATTTCCACCATTGGACTCAGGTATTCGCTTAATAAATGGGTAGCAAAATCAGATTTGTTTGTTACCAAGCCTTCCAAAAAGTTGAAACAACCTGATATGTATGAGATCTCCCACATGTTATCCACCTACCATTGCCGACACAACAGTGCAAAACAGATTAAGTGCAGAAACAATTGGAGTAAAGTGCCTTGCCCAAGAATTCACCCCAGTAGTGCATCTGAACTAATCTGATCGTAGTATTTAAGCCCAAACCATTTCAGCTACAAGTACAGCACACTTATCACTGTGTCTCTGCAGCTCCTGGCAGGTTCTTGGTGGGTGGGGTGGATGTGAACATTATGGGGATTGTGAGTCATGACAATTGCTTTGGTTTTGCAAAAACAAAATAATGATCATTAGATATTAATATTAAACTTTAAATTTTGTTGCTCAGTTTTATATCAAATATGTCAAGATGTAAATCAAATGATAAATTAAGATACTATTAATCATCAAAAAGTCATTTAACACACTGTCTAATACAGATATATCAGCAATTAACAATTGCTACAACATTCTCATAAATTTGTTGTGTACACCTGTAATGTGAAATGAATTGAGACCGATTTTGAAATCATTTCATTCTACTTGTAAAGTAGTTGCTAATTTATTGTTGTGCAATAGTATTGTATGTAACAATTTACAATTGTTAGATTAAAATAAGTTACTAGAATCTGTAATTTCTGAAGTCTTGGAGGGAATTGTATTTAAATGATCTTATGTCCATTTGATGGCCTCCATAGACCACTTTAACTACAGTGTATTGGCTCATTATTTCTACTCTCTGGTTTCTGTTCTAGAGATAGCAACAGATGCATGGAATCCTCTCTCTTCGGAAGTAAACTTCATCCTGGAAGAACAGTTCAAGAAAAATCCAAATGGACAATTTGATCATCAAGAAAATCAAGTCAAATTTTCCTTTAACCTTGCTAACAAAACTAAATTTAACCATATGACGAGAAAGAAAACCAATATCCGCAGAAATGACAAGACTCAAGGTAAATATATGTAATTTGTATTCCTCAGTAAAGAACAAGAGTGGATGTGTTAGATAATAATAATAATAATTATAATAATAATAATGACTTTATTTATAGATGGTAACACAATTAACTAAGAACTAATCTACCTTGAGGCTCTCATACAAAGGAATTTATTTATTTCAGCAGCATCTCAGAAGCCACTGGATATATTGGGTTTGGAAGATGGAAATAGAGTGGGCATTTCTAATTTCAACTGGAATACTATTCCAGAGCAAAGTTCCAGAATATTGGAAACTTTTTTACAAATAATCCCTTATTTGGTTTGGGAATTTTCAGTTTTATACTGTTTAGTAGACATGGATTGCAGGTGGGGTGTATTACCAGGTAGCCTATACTGGAATAGTGATTGTAAATATTCAGGAGCACTATTATTGGATATCCTGTACATTAATTTGGCTTTTCTTACACAGATTCAGTCTTTAATAGGTAATATTTTAACTTACCAGCTAAATTTTCCTTGCTTTCTTTCTGGTTTGATATTAGCCCAAATGTTCGTTTTTGAAGATGTTCCAGCTTTGCTATGTTTTTATCATTTGAACTACCCCATACTATATTACATTAGTCTAAATAGGGTTGTATGTAACTGTATAAAATAGTTTTATGTGCCTTTCATGGAGAAAATGTCTTATCCTACTGAGAAGCCATAAACTTGAATTGACCTTTTTACTGATATGTTTGATATGATCAGTCCATGATAGGTTATTATCTACCAGAACACCAATTAGTCTGTCATGACAGACCATTTGCAAATTTTTATCCTTCCATGTGAGACATAGTTCATTACTATCAAGATTTTTCCTTGTTGAGATAAGTAATATTTTAGTTTTACCAGTATTTACCACCATGCAGTGCACCAGTTTTCAAGCTTGTTTAATGCATTCTGTAAAGAAATTTGTAGTTTGTGCTTTGTGTTTTGGATGTCTGACAATGTTGTGTCATCTGCATAGAGATCTGTAGATGATATCGAGTCTCTTAGTAAAAGTGGTACATCATTAATAAATAAAATAAATAATAATGGACCTAGAATTGAGCCTTGTGGTACTCCATATCTAATTGTTTCAGGTTTAGACAGAACGTTATTTATATAAACATGTTGTGTTCTCTCACTTAAGTATGAAGTAAACCATCAAACTGTTTTTTCTTAGCATTGGTAGATTATCAGTTTCTTCAAAATGATTTCATGATCCACCATGTCAAACACTTTCCTGAAGTCTACAAATACAGATCCTATTATTTTACCTTGGTCAAGTGCTTGAAGCCATTTATCAGTTAGGGAGATCAAGGCAGTCTCACATGATTGTTTCTGTCTAAAGCCTGATTGATTAGGGTGTAACAGCAAGTGTTTGGTTAAATATGACATGAACGAGTCATGGACATGTTTTTCAATCAATTTTGACAAGTTTGGTAGTATTGAGATTGGTCGGTAGTTATCAGCATCATTCTTAGATCCAGATTTGTGAATAGGAGTTACCTTTGCAGTTTTCCATATTTTGGGGACAGATGAGGTTGCAATATTTAAATTGCTTATGAACGTTATGCTATCTAAAATAGCAGAGGCAGAAGATTTAATGAGTCATGGACCAATCTGATCAAGTCCTGTAGCTTTCTTGGTATCAAGTTCACTGAGACATTTTTAAACAAAGTTTCTTGATACTGTTGGGATAGAGAAACATACTTCCTTAGAGATTAGATTTTGCTGCTGCAGAACTTTTTCAGTTCATTAAAGTTGTTTTCTATCACTGGTTCTTTTAACTTTGTGGTAATGTTGGTGAAAAAATCATTGAAAACATTTGCAATGTCAGTTTCATCAGTGACTATGGTGTCATTTACCAGAAGTGAGTTAAATTTATTTGTCTGATTGTTGTGTGTTCCTCCAGTGAGTTCATTGAAGACTTTCCAAATGGAGTTTGTGTTACTCTTTTTGTTTTCAAGCAATGATTGATAATACGACTTTTTAGGTTTTTTAATCATACTTGTTATTTTATTTCTCCATACTTTATATTTTGCATGGTTTCCCCTAGCCTTGAATTGGTCTCATGTTTTCATAGCATCTAGTATTTCAGTAGTAAGCCAATTAAGCTGGATTTCATTCTTTACTTGATGTACTTTCAGTGGTGCATGCTTAGAGACTACATCCATAAATAAGTCAGTCCACACTCTCAGAGCTTCATCTATATCATCCAAATTTTGGATCATATTCCATGGAACTTTATATAGGTCATCAAGAAATTGTTTTTCACTAAAATGTTTGAATGATCTGTAAGTGATCGTTTTGTGTGTATTTTTCTTATTTCTCTTGCATTTAACCTTTCTTGTCAAAAAAGTAGGATAGTGGTCACTAAGACCAACATTTGGTACATTAACATGAGCCACAGTGTCTGGTAGGTTGGTATAAATGTGATCATTAAGAGTGCTTGATTTTTCTGTTACCTTGTGGGCTCATTTACCAGCTGGACTAGGCCTAATGATTGAATAAATTCTATACAGTTGTCCCATATTTGAGTATTGAGAAGGTCCTTATTGATATCACCGAGTATATATGTTTCTTTGTCCTGTGCAAGAACATTTTCCATTTGTTAAAAAAAAATTATCATTCCAGATTGCTTTGGAGGAAGGTGGCCTATAAATGAAACCAATTAGGAATGATTTTGAGTTATTTTGAGAAATTTCCACCCAGATACTCTCAATTTCATGTGACTCCAAGTCAAGTCGCCTTTCTGCATTTACATCATCTCTAATGTATACAACAAGACCTTCCCCCGCTGTCTCTCTGTCCCTGTGTAATGGTTTATTGTAGCCTTGATAGTGAAATAGATTATCATTGTGGTTAGCATTTAATTTATGCATCATAAAGATGCATGTCTTTCTTTTGTTCACATATCCATCACATAATTTTCTTTGCAACTTTTAACTTTCTGACATCTGTTCTGAAATTTGGTGAGCAAATGATCATAAATATCATCCAATCATTCTGCTTTAATGAGTTTTATAAGAGTTATGCCTCATTTTTACAAGAAACTATCACTGGTTGAGGCATGCATATCTAATGGATATATTTTAATTGATGGAGGCATGTATGTTTAATAGATACATTTTGATTGGTGTAGTTATGCATGTCTCATAGATACATTTTGATTGAAATTTGGTGAGCAAATGATCATAAATATCATCCATTCATGCTGCTTTATTGAATTTCATAAGAGTTATGCCTATTTTTTACAAGAAACTATGACTGGTTGAGGCATGCTTATCATAAGGATATATTTTGATTACTGGAGGCATGCATGTCTTATAGATACATTTTAATTGGTGAAGGCATGCATGTCTCATGGATATATTTTAATTGGTGGAGGCATGCATGTCTCATAGATACATTTTGTTTGCTGTAGTCATGCATGTCTCATAGATACATTTTGATTGGTGGAGATATGCATGTCTACAGGATACATTTCAATCGGTGGTGGAATGCATGTCTCATTGATACATTTTGATTGGTTGAGGCATGCATATCTCATATATACATTTTGATTTCTGGAGGCATGCATGTCTCAGATACATTTTGATTGGTGGAGATATGCATGTTTATAGGATACATTTCAATTTGTGGAGGAATGCGTGTCTGATTGATACATTTTGATTGGTGGAGACATGCATGTCTCATGGATGCATTTTGATTGGTTGAGATATGCATGTCTAATGGATACATTTGAACTGGTTGAGATATGCATGTCTAATGGATGCATTTGGATATAGTTTGATTGTTTGAGGCATGCATGTGTAATGGCTACATTTTGATTGGTGGAGGCATGCATATCCACTGGACACATTTTGACTGGTTGAGATATGCATGTCTTGATTCAACATTGTGAATATCAGAAGCAGATGACATAAGTATGTACATCTGTTTTCATGCACACACCCCTTTGCTGGAAATGGACTTGTCCAGGAACTGGAAATGGATCTCAAACATATTCATCTATTATATTGAAAACTTGCATTAAGCATGAACTGTGCAAGATGATGATGGTGTTAGGAACACTCTACTCACAGTTAGGTTCGAAATTGTAAATCAGTGAATCAATTGATTAAGTTCCTTGTACACTCTATCACATTAAAGGTTTACATTATTAAAAATAGTAGGGGGTGTACAAACAAATGGAGATGTATAGTCAGACTATAGTGACATTTTCACTGATACCAATGTTATCAGATATTGCTATTTAGTGTGTACTTAGAATTGTTTTGTAATGAAAATGCAACAGAATATAGGACTTCATATTAAAAGTTGAGAATGGACATGAAGTGCCATTTTTTATGATAATACCAGATATATCAGGGTTTCATTTTCCAATTTTGATTGAGATTTTCTTCATGTTTAACAAATAAGTTTATATCCTTTTAGCATTTCAAAACTTACCCCCCCCCCAATGGAATCAACATCCACCCCAATATTATTAGTGGGCTCATCTGTGAGTTATCATGGGAGTGGTGTATGTGGAAAATATCAGATGTATGCAGATATGGATATCAAATTGTTTGATTCTATCCACACTCTTTAAGGGTAATTTTGACTTATTGAGAATTATAGTTTTACAGTAACAGCTATTGGCAGGTTAATCATAAACTTTTATCTGTGTTACCTTTGTTGCTAATGATGATGTTATGTTGTTATGTCAAAGACATACCTGTGGACAGAAATCTTGTATTAAATATACATTGTACTAGAATACAGGTTCATGCCCGTTATGATGCAATATGAACTTAGAGCAAAAAACATATATATGCATGAACTTTAGGTCAGTTTACATTAGGTTAGAATATTCATTGAGCACTTTGTATTTGCAGTAAGTATCTAATATGTTAGAATATGAAGTTTTGGTAAATACACATTATACAAGAATATAAACATTACTCAAAATTTATAATACAAATTATGTCATAAACACGAAATAAAAACAAGCTAATTATAAATCCTGTTATGTCAAATTCCATGCCTTGTATACATATAAGGGGCCTGCTTGTTATAAAGCATTCATAACATACAGATAATGTCATTCCAGTAAAATAAATATAAATATATTGACCTTTCACCCCTTCCCAGGGTGTAGTGTATATTTAATTTGTATTGTTTATTAGTTTTACTCCATGGTTGTACGTTGTGTGTGCTTGTAATTTAACCATGATCTTTTCCAAAATCAAGTTCATTGTGTTCTTGATGAGTAACTTTTATTTTGTAATCAAATAGTACATAGTTAATATTTCCCTGGCAGTGTTATTTAAATATTAGGATCATTATCAATTGAGGTATACCTATTTATTTTGATCTGGGTCTAGGACATTGTTATTCCCCATAAAAATACATAGCCTACCTGATGTTTGCCACATCCTTATTTTAAGTTTAGTAACATATATTATTTTGTAAACAACTTGGAACGTTTTAGAATGGAAAATTCCATCAAGTCATAGCAATTCCATCAAATGTTAATTATGATCGAGGTCAGGTAGAAGGGTTTATAATCTTGTTAGCTTTGAGAAATTACTCATTTGTCCAATATAATCTGAAGCAAAAATGAGTCTACTTCTTGTCGTGTTCACAATTTATCCAAATTATTTATTCACTGGAAATAAAAAGTGCTCATCTGTACTATTCTTGGACAGAAACATTTTTTTTTTTTTTTTTTTTTTTTTTTGGGTATAGACTCTAATTCTTTTTTTTTTTTTTTTTTTTTTTTTTTTTTGTTTTTTTATATTATTATTATTATTATTGAACACAAGGTATCAGGATTTTACATATTCCCCTACATCACCACCTGACCTGGTGTATGGGGCATGATCTTAAATTCTTTTGTGTCCTGATCTCTACATGTGTTCCCTACACAACACGCACACACATGCACACACAGACACTTACTTACAAACACAATTATTGTACACAAAGTCATACTCGCATACAAACCCCAAGATACTTGAAATTGCATTAACAAAAAAAAGTAATAATAAAGATATAAATTTTAAAAGTAATAATAATAATAATAATAATAATAATAATAATTCATGTACCAAAAGTTGATAATAGGGTGAAACATTAATTTGGAATTATAGTGATTTCAAACAAGTACATCATGGACTATATTATTATGAGTATTTTGGAAATTTGTTAGTACATCATCACACTTAAGACTACTGGTACATTAGTACATTCAAGACTACTGGTACATTGATGTCTTCAGTATGGGCTGGGTCTGATATTGAATACCACTAGAATTTTAAAAGAATTATAATCATTATTACTGGTGATAGAACTTTTTGGACTATTTTGGATTTAATTCACTATACTGTAAGCTCTTTTTAAATTTTCACTTTGTATTCTAGGGAAATATTTGTTGAATTTTTAAAAAATTGTTTGATTTTGCTCTTTTCTATTATTTAATTTAAGACCATAGAGTCCATGTACAGGGATCCAAAGATATGGGGACAATAATTATTCTCCACTTATTAATTATTACCAAATTATCTGGTTTTTTTTCATGTTTGGTGAATTTTCACATAGCACTTATGGCAACTTTATTAGTTTTCTTATTACTTAAACAGGTGTAGAGCTTCCAAAAGAATGGGACATAAAAAAAACAAATGAGGAATTTAAAGTGGTGCAGCTTTCACCAAATAGTAAGGAATACAGTGATGTAAAAACAACATTTTGTAATGGTGGATGCCCATTTACCAATATAATACAGGTGAGAAAATTCTGGATATAGTTGTAATTAATATGACTTTGTTAATAGTATGAATTTTGTGAGTATCAGATTTAAGTTTGGTTATAAAATGATTACCATGGACATTTTAACGTTATGGATTGTCCATCTTAAAAATTGGAGCAACAATAAATTTATCACTATAAAAGAGAATAACAACACTGACTGCCATGTAATTTTTAGTTTCAATTGCATGCTTGATCCCTACTGCAGTAATTCTATATTGATTTGGTTAGTTATTTTATTGATAACACAAAGCATAAATGTGGAGATCTAAATTGCTACCATCATTTTGTATGTATATACATGCCAACAAGATTGATAGAATGTCTTTAATTAAGACTGCATTTAGATTTTAAGCATTCTAAAGAGTCATACAATGACATATTAATGCAGTAACCATACCATATATAATTTTCATTTATCAGCATTAGTATGTTATGATATTTAACTTGTATGTCTTAATGTAATTTGTTATTATGTTAATTATCATTAAACCAATATCATTATTTTTTCATATCAGTAAACTTGTATATAATTATGTCACATGATTCAATTCGTATATCATTAAACCCATTAAACCTGTATCATCTTTTCCATGTCATTCAACCCATATCTTATTATTTTTTCATGTCAATAAACTAGTATATCATTGTGTCATATGATTAAATTTGGATGCCATTAAACCTGTATCTTATTCAGTCTGACTTGTTAGCCACTCTTTACAACATCCACATTTATATACTGTACAGTCAGAGATTCCGTTAACTGTAAGCCAGTTTTTACTGGTAAAATTTGTCCCTGTACCAGAAAAATAATACTGTTTGGATTCATGTACCAGCAAACTGTAACTTGTGTTTTAGCTTTGAAAGTTATCTGTCTCATTGTCCAAGTCTGTCAGAAGTCATGTTTCATTGCCTAGGGTCCAACTTGGTTTAGATTTTGCTGCTTTCTCTTTTTGGATCACCATAAATGTTCTGATATTATTAGCCATGCTGAAGTTGAAGGGTTTCACTTGAACCAAGACAATAAAATTAAACATTTTATGTGATGCAAAACTATTTGCTTTGCATGTGAACTCTGAACCAAAGTTGTTAATTGTGTGTGGATTAAGTTGGCGGCAAACTGTGACGATAGTGGAGTAGGATTACATAGTATGTAAGCTCTTCCGACCCTTCCCACCCCATTTAAGTTATTTTAACATTTATCTCTGAGTCAGGGTTCAGAGCCAACTGGCTGTGTAAAAGTTGAAATTTGCTGCCTCCTGGAGAGAGAAAGATTTATAGAGCACTTGTCATAACCATATTGACATATTTTCTCTCCCTGATGAATCTGTTTTTCCCTAGGATGCTGTGGCAGTGACGGGTTTCTGCTGATTGTTTTTGGAATAAATATGCAGAGAATAAGTGTGCTTTTAGTTCCTTTTGCTATAAATATATAACAACTCTGGAAAAGGGTATTATTGATATCAAGTGACTATTGGACCTCTGTTATATTGGACAAGTAGGTTTTCAAAATTTATGTATTCATGTGATTAGCGGTGCAAATGTTTGAGTACCAGGTAAGATATAATCAACTCTGCAGTTTTGTTTCAGAGCAATCTATGCCATTTCAGTGCTCCACCTTTGACTTCTCTGGAGACAGCGTGCCTTGACTCAGGGTCTGTCCAAAACAGTCTATTGTCTGGAACCCAAGGTGACATTTAAAAGGGTGATCCATCTTTCCCACCTGACATAGCCACTCCAAAACATCAGCTAGCAGAGTGAGGTGCTCACTGCACATCTCTATGGTTAGCAAAATAATCATCCATGAAATTGTTAACAGCTCTATCATGTAAGGGCTCCAACAATTTCCATCATCATTCTAGTGAAAACGCTGGGCACATTGTGGACTCCAAACTACATCAGTAACCATTAGTAGGTCCCATTGGGAGTAGCAAAAGTGGGGGGTGTAAAAGGGTTACACCTCTGGCTGACTAAGTAGTTGTACTTCTTCATGGATAGCTCATCCACTTTTGGTCCCCACTTGACACTCTGCTCTCATCTGTGGCTTCAAGAAGCTGTGGCATGTGCAGCAGCCACATCCCAGAAAACAGCCTAGACTGATCTGGCCAAATGAAGCTGAGGGTAGCCGATGGGTCATAAACCCTCAATGAGTTTGGCTTTGTCTACCTAGCATGTGAAGACTAGATTTGGCAGCTGGTCAATGGGCAGAAAGGTGATTCCCAGCAAAGTGCCATGGAGTGCTAAGAGCTTGATGAGACATAGGATGTCCTGTTCATCCACTGCACTCAGCTCCATCTCCGGCCATCTTAACATCGTCATGCTGATGGACTGAGATGGTTTTGGGCAAAAGAGAGGTCGTCAAACTGCGCAACTCTTCCTCACTTAAAACAAAGTCCCTGCGCAAGTCATTATTGTCATCCACCCTTCCCATTTCACCACCCACAAAAGTCCTGTGACAACAGGCAAGCGATGAAGCAGCAGGTGTGGGTACACTGGCAGATGTGGTGGCTTAGGTCATTATGGTCGTTCACCACTGACATGGAGCAGTAGTGGAGTCCGGCAGCCCCCTGAGCGACTGAACAACCTTCTTCAGAAATGCACTACTCACCTCCTTGGCATGAGGAAGAGGCTGGAAAAGGTGTCCTAAACATTGCCTGCTCTAAACTTTCCTAGCCAGCATACAATAGCTGGAAGGGAAGGGACCCTACTCCAGCGGTCAAAATACAGAGAAGATGATTGTTCCTCTCACATTTGGCACATGGAATGTGTGCACTTTACTGGAGAGAGATGGAAAGAGATGATGCAGAAAGACCACAGAAGAGAACTGCTCAAATTGGAAAGGAACTTGCAAGATATATTGTGGACATTGCTGCCTTGAGTAAGACTTGGCTTGCAGGAGAAGGTAAACTCTATGAAAAGGTCTCCAGATACACTTTCTTTTTGGATCAGCCAAGGAAGAGAAGAGCACCATGACACTGGTGTTGGCGTTACAATGAAGAAAGCACTGATTGGCAAATTGGCTGGACCTCCCAAGGGATCAAACAACAGAAACTCTCCTTGTCTGGAAGAAAGCACCTAACCATTATCAGTTGCTATGCTCCAACTATGAACAACCCAGATGAAGTGAATGTAAAGTTTTATGAGGATCTTCACTCAATCATTGCTGATGTTTCAATGGCAGATAAGCTCATCATTCTTGGCAATTTTAATGCAAGAGTAGGCTGTGATCATAGTGCTGACTGTTGGACAGACCACTGCCTCATCATCACCATGTCCACCTCGATGAAAGATGTATGCAACAATATACGCAGAACTGTGCAGCAGAAACTTCATCAGATGCGAGACACATGGCTCAACAACAAAGCTGATGAGATCCAGTGCTATGTAAACCAGCATGACATGAAGAACTTCTACAATTCCCTGAAAGTGGTGTATGCACCTACATCCTCTGGATCATCCCCCTTTTCAGTGCAGATGGGAACACAGTAATTACTGACAAAGAGAAGATCTTCAAAGATGGACTGAACACTTTGACAGTGTCCTAAATTAACCTTCATCCATCAAAGATGAAGCCAACTGTCATCTCCCCCCAATTACCCATTAACGAAGCACTGGACCTTGCTCAAGACACAGTAAGTGATACGTTTGCAAAAGGAAGGGGACACAGCCCTGATAAAAAGGCTCCACCAACGGTTTTTATTGATGTGACAGTAAGAGACGATCCCCCAAGAATTCAAAGATGCTTCCATATTCCACCTGTATTTATGCAAAGAAAACCACAATGTCAGTGACAACCACAGGGGTATATCATTACTCTCAATTGCAGGAAAGATACTCAACAGAATCCTTCTGAACCACACATGACACACCTTGACCAGGGACTACTGCCAGAAAACCAGTGTGGATTCTGAAAAGAACATGGGACCATCGACATGGTGTTTTCTGCAAGGCAGCAACAATAGAAATGTCAGGAGCAAAACACCAAACTTTTCTCCATCTATAGTGACTTGACAAAGACATTTGATACTGTCAGCAGAGAAGGCTTATGGAAGGTAATGGCCAAGTACAGATGCCCGAGAAAGTTTATATCCATGGTGCAGCATTTCCAATGATGGCATGCAGGCACAAGTCCAGGACAATGCAGAGACATCTGAGTCATTCACAGTAACCAATGGCGTCAAGCAGGGTTGTGTTCTGGCACTGACACTGTTCAGTCTAGTGTTCTCCACCATGCTGAATGATGCTTTCAGAGATGGAGAGGTTGGAGTTGGTATCAGATACCATACAGAAGGAAAACTATTCAATCACAGGAGGCTTCAAGTGAAAACCAAGTTTAACACAGATGACTGTGCCCTCAATGCTCTCTCAAAGCTGATCTGCAATGTAGCATTGACAAGTTATCTAGCTCCTGCACAAGTTTTGGTCTCACCATCAGTACCAAGAAGACTGAAGTTCTGCATCAGCTGGCCCCTGGAAAGCCCTATGTTGAGCCCAATGTCACCATCAAAAACTCATCGTCGTGAAGAACTTCACATAACATGGCACCACACAGCATGCCAATATCTGGAACAGAAGAAGCATCAGCATCCACACCAAACTAAAGGTCAACAGGGCAGTTGTGCTCCCCACATTACTTTACACATGTTAAACATGTTAAACATGAACAGTGTATCAATGTCACACCAGGAAGCTGAACCACTTTCACACCACAAGTCTCGGGGAAAATCCTCAACATCAAGTAGCAGGACAAGGTTCCAGACACTGAGGTACATGTCCAAGCAGGTCTCCCAAGCAACCACACCATCCTGATGCAGTCCCAGCTACACTGGGCGGGGCATGTTGTATGCATGCCAGACCACTGGCTGCCTAAGAGACTCTTCTGTCACAAGCTACAGCAAGGACAGCAATCCCTTGGAGGTCCGATAAAGACAATCTGAAGGCTGCATTGAAAGCATTCAACATAAACCCTGACATCTGGGAGCAATGAGCAAGCGATCGAGTCACTTGGCATTCCTCCATGCACAAAGACTCCAAGTTGTGCAAATCTAGCAGGACAGCAGCTGAAGAGCTGAAGAGGCAAGCCAGAAAAGTACATGTCATAAACCTTCCTGGAGATGTCCCACTCATCCCCTGTCCCTTATGCAAATGAATATTCCGTGCAAGGGTTGGCCTCATCAGCCACCTGCGAATACACAGAACAGAACCAGCCACTCCATCCCTTGGGTGCCTATAGATGTCCTTGTCAAACTGACAGATGAACAACTGCAAAAGTGAGCTTTAGACTATCCTTCTCTCTACATGAATTTGCCAACAACCCTTGGACAAATCCAACATTGAAAAATATTTTGCTTTTGAAGTGAAAATATGCTCTGGGTTAGGTATCATTTTGAATGTAGTAGACACAAAACTGATGTATGCCATCCTTCTTCTGCATTAAGACTACAGGAGAGCTATACAGAGAATCAACAGGCTTGATTACTCCCAGAGCAATCATCTGCTCAATCTATTCTCTTATGACTTGTTGTTTCACCAGGGGCAAAGGGTAGGGTTTATGTTGGACTGGCCAGTCATCCACCAGCTTTGACCTGAACTTGACAAATGACATTATCTCAGATATTTCCATAAGCACATCAAAATACCATGCCAGAAATATCTCTTCCCACTGCTTTGCATTCAAGATTGGGTCACACTCCACTTGCGAAGGAGTCTAAGCCCTTGTTAATGGACAGCTTGAGACAATGCTTGGACCTTCCATATTGCCTTCAGAATCCTCATTGATGATTGTATCAATGACAAAGTCGCTGATGGTATCTCTTTCTCTGCATCTCTTATGGAGATTTGCATGGTACAGCTTCTCCTTAGTAGTTGCATCTGATAGGTTTGACTTACAATCTTCACTGCTATGACATACGGTCCCTCCAAGAAACTTGTAGCTTCTTGTGTTCTTGGGGAAATAGCAGCAACTCCTTGTCTCCTACTTCATACTGGTGTGGTTCTTATGCTTGTTGTAATACTTTGCCTGACATGACTTTGTTACCTTGAGGCTCTCCTGTGTAAGGGAACAAACTTAATCCAGTTTGTTTTGCAAATCTGCAACATACTGATAGGTAGTACATACCTCTTCAACAAGCATGATTGTACATCCACATCTGACTCAATATGGTGATTGTTCTATGCATAGTCATTCCATACAAGAGTTCAAAGAGAGAAAATCCTAAACTTGTTTGTGGTACTTCCCAATATGCGAAAAGCATGGCAGGATCGCAATATTTGGGTTAGCCATCACACAGCTTTAGAGTTCCATTAAACTGCTGAACTAGTCCATTACATTGGAGGTGATATTGTGTATTTGTGAGGTGCTTAATTGACATCAGTCAGTTCACATTTCATCACTTGATTCATGAATTGTGTCCCATGATTGGTCAGGATCTTGTTGGAGCAGTGACTCTTTTCCAAATCATAAACAGCGCATCAGTGACGGTTTCCAAATCAATATTATGCAATGCAACAGCCTCCAAATAGTATAATTTACAACTATTAAAATATACTAATTTCCTTGTGATGATATGGGTTTTATCGGTCTGATCAAGTCCATCGCAATTCATTGAAATGGTTCATCAAAAAAGGGTGTAATCTCAAAGATCCATTTTCGATGCCATTCTCTGACACTTGTCACAGGAGAGATAGAATCATTTAATATCTCGATGTACCCCTGGCCAGTAGAATTCCTTGACAAGACAATCACGCATCTTGACAATTTCCATGTATCCTCCCTTGAGACTCTCATGGGCGAGTTTCAACACTTCACCTCGCTTCTTCTTTGGCACGATAACTTGCTTGAACTATTTGTTTCCTTTCCTGGCATGGATATACAAGATCCACTTCTTGTTTACGAACTTTACTGCACCATTCATAGTTTCTTTCTCCATTCCTTCTGCAGTGTATTTATGCAGCTGCATCAGAGTTGCATCTTCCTGTTGCAGCCTCTTCAACTTACCCAGAAATACATTACTGACTAATGTTAATTCCATCAGTGCCATTTTCATGATACCCTGTCTCCACTTACTAAACAATTGACAGATATTAAAAGTTCTGTATTAACTACTTACCTGTTGACAACAGCTATCTTCACTCAGGTAAAATAGTTTGCCCAATATTTGCTTCACACATACTGCTAGTAGATGAAATCTACCAAGCATGCAAATATCAAAATATAACATACACAAGTTGAAAAATAAAAAAAATTCCAAAATACTCAGGATGGAAAATATCTCACAAATGTTCACTAATACTTCCTAACAATTAATACTTTAGGTCATGAAGATAATATTTATGTCTAATTCAGTTCCTTGATAACATGCCCAGTGCGGGGTGTCATGTGTTTATTATGCTACCATTACAGTAGGTGTTATGGTTTGGGTGGGATGCTCCCAATAGTTTATTTAACATTATGGAAGTTCCACCCCAGATTTGATTTTGTTGGAAGTTAAATTAGTGAAATAAAGATCTAAAGTTCTGAGCCCCCCACCCCCAGTCAGCAATACTGATGGTTAAATGATAGAATATACAAAAAAGTGAAATTCAACTAATGCCAATTTAATACAATTCAATAGTCAAGTGGTAAAAATTTCCCAAGCACTCTCCTCTCACTCAACCCTGTAATGGCCTATTGCATCACTTGATATGTAGTGTAAGATAGCTTTGCACATGTCCATGTATTCTACTCATCTGTGTATTCTCTCCTATTCCTCCTCATCCTCCTGAATTGCTCCAAATTCTTTCTCCTCTCGACTTCTCTGTACTTCTCCACCTTCTACACTTTCTCCTCCTCAACTACTTTTCCTCCTCCTTGATTCTCTCCTGACTACTTTGTCGACTCTGACTGTTGTGCCAGTCTCACTTCTGTCTCTCCTCTTAGAGACCTGGAATTGGAAGTTTTTGTCCCCCCCCCCCCCAACCCCATTCCTTTTTGAAGCTTTGTTTTCTTAGAATTTCCTCTCTAAGTTTTACCACCAAATTATGAGTGGCTTTGTCATATTAACCAAATGTTGCTTCATCAATCTTCCTAGGCAAGACTAATTTTTCGCTTGATAGTTAGAAGTTATAATTCGGATCTAAATTGTTATTACACCCTCTATTTTAATTCAAATCGGGTGTTTCTGTGACCAAATCCAATAATCTTAGAGGATGATGTCCTTCTTTATGGCCTCAGATCTATGGCAGACTGGTCTGAAGCACACACATACAGGTGAACCTGTGCAAAAAGTAGAATAAGGTGGACATTTTGAATAGAGTCTTCTCCATATGAAAATTATGGGTCCAATTAGCTTAAAAAATAATTTTAAAAAATCCATTTTTTCAGCTTCTGCTCATACGCCAGCAAACTAACCAATGAAAAACATTTTCTTTAGCATGACTAGCCATTTGTCTAATGGAATATTGCTTGGAAATCGATGTATTAGGATGTATTCAGAAATAGTTCCCAAAATGTGTTTTCTACTCACATTTCATGTGAAAACAGCAAAAACCTCCAGGGGTTAATGTGTTAATATGTTTTATGTATTAATATGTTTTTGTATTAGTGGGTTTTATGTATTAATATGTTGCTTGTATTAATATGTTGGTTGTATTATTATGTTTTTGTATTAATATGTTTTATGTATTAATATGTTTTTGTATTAATATGTTTTTGTATTTTTTGTATTAATATGTTTTATGTATTAAAATGTTGTTTGTATTAATATGTTGTTTGTATTAATATGTTTTTGTATTAATATGTTTTTGTATTAATATGTTTTATGTATTAATATGTTTTTTGGATTAATATGTTTTATATATTAATATGGTGTTGTATTAATATGTTTTATGTATTAATATGTTTTTGTATTAATATGTTTTTGTCTTTTTTGTATTAATATGTTTTATGTATTAAAATGTTGTTTGTATTAATATGTTTTTGTATTAATATGTTTTATGTATTAATATGTTTTTTGGATTAATATGTTTTATGTATTAGTATGGTGTTTGTATTAATATGTTTTATGTATTAATATGTTTATGTATTAATGTTTTATGTCTTAATATGTTGTTTGGTTTTAATATGTTTTGTATTAATATGTTTTATGTACTAATATGTTTTATGTATTAATATGTTGTTTGTATTAATATGTTTCTTGTATTAATATGTTTTTGTATTACAGTCCTACCCATTTATATCGACATCGCTTATCTCGACAAGCCACCTATGTCGACAAAAAAGCAACAAAGTCCCGGTCCCATGGTCTACTATTACTATCAAATTGTCATGCCTATGTCGACGTCGAGATAAAAGAAAAACGTATATGTTGACAGAAGCCCTTGGTCCCAGCTTGAACAAATCCTTTGTTTTCAAAACGTTTATGTTGACAAGCTGCCAATTAAGACCAATAATTTGTTCAACAATTAGTTGATCTTGCCGCCAGGCTTTAATGTCGCGGTCAGATAAAAAAAACAACCCATAGCAGCACATTTTCTCACCAAACAAATCAAAGCAGCACATTTTCTCACCACTCTGCAGCTAGTTAAGTCTTTGATCTTGCCGCCTAGCTTGTGGGTCATGTTCTTCAAATGTACTCTTACAATGACAGCATGTACATCTGTGGGTCTTTCAGCCACTGAATTTTCTGATTGCAAATATCAGCACAGCAAAAAGGATCAGTTGATGAACACAATTTCCCAATCAACAGGTGGTCGAAGCAGGACTAGCAAGCCCTTAAATTTGCCGTCCAGGAAATTGATGCATACAGAGGACTCCTGTATACGTGATTTTCTGAATCCCATATAAAAAAATTGCGTGAAAATACGGATTACGCGTTTTCGAGACTTTTGAAAGTGATCGGTGATTTTCGCTGTGAAAGTTTCGTTTTTAACTTTATTTACATTTACGATGGCTACTGACAGCAGGGTAAAATGCAAATTAAATTTACAGTCTTTGGAAGCTAAATATCTGGCTGTTAAGAAAGTTAAGGGATGAACATCTCAAAAAGAGGTCTGTGAAATTTTTTCATTTAAAAATAACACATCCAGGAAGGATGAAAGCTGCTGAGTCAATAAAGAAGAAGCAAGACTGCTACAATTGAAGACATGGAGGGAGCATCAAAATGGTTCAATGAAGCATTATTGAAAAAACTTAGTGTGGAGAACTTCGCTGCAACAAGTGGTTGGTACAGTCGCTTTAATGTTCGTCATAACATCGGATACAAAAGTATTTGTGGAGAATACATGTACTGTTGACAGTTTTTCATTTCCCTGTGAATAGCCCCATCCCCTTGGAAGCCTCAATAAGATGAGAACAGACTAACCAAAATTGAGGCCAATTTAAGTACATATACGTGAAGCATGTAACTGACAACTCAACCATGTGCTAATGCCAACGTTGAATATCGTAATGTTGTTCGTATCAGGATGTGATCAATGCAATATTTTTATTTGGATTTTATTACACAAAGGTAGCCAAAATGTAATTTGTCAATATACAAGTGTATTTCTGTCTTCATGACAAAGTGTAAATGCTATTCACTGACAACGGATCATCCTTTGCTGACGAATTTTAAATTTTATCTTTTTTCAGACCCCCCCCCCCCCCGAAACACTTATCTCGACATCCGCCTATGTTGACAATTTTTCCTCGGGCCCAAGGATGTCGAGATAAACAGGTAGGACTGTAATATGTTTTATGTATTAATGTTTTATGTATTAATATGTTGTTTGTATTAATATGTTTCTTGTATTAATATGTTGTTTGTATTAATATATTGTATGAGATAGTGTTACTGCCCGATGTGTGATAGCATTCTTGCCACTGTAACATCCTTTTGAAACAGTTTTACAGGAAGAGCAGAATTCATATTCATGTCCCCTTGAACTTTATCGCAGCTACTTCCTATTTCCATTCATCACATAATTTTGTGTGATCTTTCAGCACATGGGTTTTGGTATTTGTGCATTTGCATGCTTAGACATCTTGACAGATTTTAAACACCAAAGTCAAACCAACTCATTTTTATGCTACATGAGCTCTTGAACAAAGCAGCCCTAATCAATTAACTTCAATTGTTGTTGTTGAATGATTTAATGCCATTTTTCAGCATCTGAGAGGCTATACATGACGGAATTTTTAATTATGGAGATAGAATCTGGAAAACCCCACAAGAAAGAACCACCAACCCATTGAGAACCTACTGGCAAGCTTTCTCACATATCCACATAGTTGAATCTGAGACTTGAACTTACATAGACAGAGGTGAGATGGCAGTGATCCATAATGGCGAATCCTTTAGACCACTCGGCCACTCTGGGCCCCCAATGTCATCTGTAATCCTGTCCAAATTACTTCTGATCATTCATAACAATGACGACTTAAAGACCAAAGCAAACATTGTCAAGAGAATAAAAGCAATGATTAATTTTTGGACTCTTTTGTGATACAACCATAATAATTTAACATCATTAATCCTTTCAGAGTTACTTTTGCTCATGAACAGTATAATCCAACTCAACAATCTTCAAACAATGATGTTGACCATCTATGCTGACAGGAACAAAGGGTTGAAACTAGCAAATACGTTGTCTTGTCCTGCTTAAACCATTTCACAGTCACATATCATAGGCAGTATTACTGTAAATATACTACACTGGAAACAAAATCTGAAGAAGAGAAAAAAAAGAAAAATGAAATTTTTCACTACTAATTTTATTTACACAGATTTCAGTGAGACATGATTGGAGGGATGGGTAACATCCCTAAACTCTTGAGAAAAACTCTCCATATGGGAGGATTACATATATGATTATGTATGGAATCATACCAAACATAGTTTAAGATTTTTACTATTTTCAGATATAATCTAATGTACATGTAGTTGTGCTAATTTGCTTTGAAGTGCTGAATGGATTAAAGCTGAATTGTTTATAAGGATTCATATAAAGAATACTGAGATCAAGTTTGATTGCAGGATTTTGTTACCAAACTGATATTAGGATTCATATTAAGAAAACTAAGATTACATTTTATTTCAGCATTTTGTTACCAAATTGTGCATTGTTATAGATCCTGTTATTTTAAACTTCAAGCTTTTGCTCTTCAAATGCATCATATTAATTGGGATATCTATTTCATAATGACTTGTTTCTTGTTCATACACTATTTTGCAGCATACTTGACTACAAAAGATGTTCGATGAATTCAGTTTCTTCATGAAAATTCCTCAGTTTTCATAACTACTTTATAGTTAAGAAAAGATTTTCTTTTCAACAGATTTTTCGTGTGGAAAACCGAACACTGTATCTTCAGTACCAAATAAAAAAGCGGGAGCTGGAAAGCAGGAATCCCAAACAATTTCAAAATGAGCAGATCCTTTTCCATGGCACTGCCAGTGATACAGTTGACAAAGTGAACAAAGGAGGGTATGACCGTAACTACTGTGGAAAAAATGGTGCGTATTTGGACATCCTTGTATGCATTATCTTCATTTTCTTTAAAATTATTGAAATGATTATCATAGCTTTAAAGCCTGATCTTGACATTGGATGTTTTCTACTGTATTTTCTGGCTTATAAGTTGATGTGGAGTACAAGTCAAATTCACTAATTTTCCATTCTTTGTCCATACATAAGTCAAATCAGAGTACAAGACCAAGTCAGGTCAATTTTGTACGCTAGTAACTTCTGGTTTATTGAATATTATTGTTATCACTGGATGAGAATCCATATTACATGTACTGCCAATCATGAAATTACATCACCCATTCTAACATGTTTGTGATTTTACTCCTGTACTGCTATATTCTGTTATCAAATTGACACAGCTGAATAATCAGTCCATGCTTGTTTGAATTATGATATCCTTTGCAACAAGAGCCACATGGCTGTGCATGCTATGTACATGTTAACTACAGGTATAAAGCTTTTAACCGGATTATTCCAGTTGAAACCAGTCTTGAGTGCAAGATTCAACAGATGAGATAAACTCACTGAGGCTAACAATAGGAAAATGAGGCTATTTGTTGGGAAATCAGAAATGTGAAGAAAATTTAGAGATAGAAAACAGAAAATTTACAAACGAAAAATAAATAAAAGTACTTTTTATTATACTTAAACATATTAGTGAAATGCCTTATAAAATGTATACAAATGGACAGTTTTATAATACATATTATTTAACATGTCTCTTATAATTGAAAGCACATCAATGTTGTAATACATTTTGTTACCTGTAGTAGAACTGTTCCACATTCTAATTAATAAAAAAACGATTAAGAGTTCACTTAAACATCTCCAATATCTGAAAATTCCTCGAAATTTTTGTCTTCTATATCGGAATGAAAAATGGTGGCAATCTCAGGGCTCTCATTATCATCTGTCTCCATTTCGTTCCACAACACAAGGTGTTGTCAAGACATATCCTTCTAATTTATTCTCAATATTAATCCATGTTGCTTTGCAGTCATGATTTGATTTCTTTGATACAATTGGTGAGAAACTGGGTTGATTATGACTACAAAAATTCATCAAAACATACCTAACGTATTAAAATGTGCTAGTACTGTAGCAATGAATACAATGCCTATGACTAAATTCATTATTTACATCCAGAGGAGTGGGCATCATTTCCTGTTCTTCATCCACGTGATATTAAAAATGGGTAGCTTTTTTGATGCAGATTAATGATAAAGAACAATGGGGTACCAGCAGTACAGTAACTAGTATCGGTAGCCAAAGCCAATGCCAGGGTTTAAATAATTTGGGCAACTGGCTTTGAGTGTTGTTGGAAACCAAATTCCAATTTATCAACTACTGGATATAATCAAAGAGAGACATCAAAATGACAGCTGGTTAAGAATTAATATAGGTGACATTTCAATTTGAAATGCAAACTAGAAATGGATCATTGATGATCTATGAGTAGTAAATTTTATATATCTGATTTTAGTTTACCTGTAGTTTAAACCATATTTATTTGAGATACTTTGTCAAATACAATTATACACATATGATTTGGGGGATTTAGTAGAAAGCATAATCTACAGTATTTTATAAATATTCATAGAAAGCTTGACTTAATATGGATTATATCCCTTTGTAGGATCAATTAGATCAATGAAAAAGCTATGCCTCTAATCTCTCACGTGTGTCCAACAGTATATCGGAAAATCAAATATCAATGGACCAGCTGTTAAAATCTGATCATGAAGAATGAAGTACGATTAAAAGGATGAATTAAACAAAATTATTTCATATCTTTTATAGGAACAAATTAGTACAGTACACTATAGATTATAGACTGTAAGTGTGTTATGCGGCCCAGTGAATTTTTTATTACCAGTAATTATTTTCTTTCATTTCATGTTTGAGAAAACTCAGTAATGACAAAACATAAATATAGACGCAGTCATATTAGTTTACAACAATTTATTGACACAGTAATTTAACAAGAATTTGTACATCTGTGTGACCTGTTTATGATTATGCCAATTATAGAGCAATTTTTATAGCATAAAGGGTACCGTAATCTATATATAAGTCGATGCAATTTTAATGACATAATCCATATATATGTTGATTTAGAGTATAAGATAAAGACCTGACTCTAAAGTAAAATAGTATCGACTTATAGGCCAGAAAATACGGTATTGTATTAGTCTAGGCTTTCAGGCATCCAAATTTTCCTTCCAAATATTAGTCTATTAGTCTTTAATTCTAGTCATAATCTAGATTTTTAAGCTCAATAAAGTTCATCAGTTACCATTTGCATAAAGTCTTTTTTAAAAAGTGATACATTTCTCATGGTACACTAATAAGCAGATCTCCAGATCATCATTACTCGCTTCACAGAAGCCTTGAGACTCTTTGGACTCATTATCAGTCTGAACAAGACAGAGGTACTTCACCAACCTGTCCCATGCACCATAGCTCACCCCTCGATTATGTCAATTGATGAAACTTAGCTGAAAGCTGTTGATCACTTCAAGTACATTGGAAGCATCATATCTTCTGATGGATCGCTAGACAAAGAGATTATGGCATGCATCAGCAGTGCCAGTCAGTCACTAGGATGTCTCTGCTCTCACGTGTGAAGTCATAGGAAAATACCACACTGTCCACCAACATAAAAGTATATAAAGCAGTTGTGCTAACAAGCTTCCTATATGGATTTGAGACCTGGACAGCAGACAAGATGCACATCATTCAACTTGAGCGCTTCCACATGAGAGCCCTGAGCTGGATTATGGGCATCAGATGGCAAGACAGAGTGACAAACCTAGAAGTGCTGGATAGAGCAGGCTTAACCAGTATTAAAGCAATGGCTATGAGAGCCCAACTCTGGTGGATGGGTCATGTCATCTGTATGCAAGAGTCTCGAATGCCACATCAGATATTGTATGGAGCTCTATCTAGTGGACACAGAAAAATTGAGAAAAGATTCAAACATTCCATCAAGGACAACCTGAGATGCTACCCAATATCTGTGACAAACACCAAGTCCTGCACTAATTATAGACTTGTCATCTGTCAGGAAAGGGTGCAAAACCTTTGACAAATGCACACAGAATGAAAATTGCCATTGCCAGGGAATCCAGGAATGCCTCGATGTCCAGAACCAACCAGTGTCTCCAATGTACACATTGTTCCAGGTCATGCATATCTGATATTGGACACATCAGCCACATGAGGACCCATCAGTGAAGAGCAGCACAGGATTGACTTAATCAATCCCTGATGGAACCGGTGTATGATGGTCTACCCAGAGTAAAATTTCTGTGAAAGAAAGACTTACAGATTAGTTTTCACAAGATATGTTGTGGAAGGGAGGCTTAAAGTTCACTGTATAAAGATGGGCTACCCTCTGATCCCATATCTAGTACAATCCACAGGGCAACCACTCCGGTGGCCTATTGGTTAGAGCTTATGCCATGGAAGCAGAAAAGTCATGGGTTTGTGTTAGGACTGGTTGGCCTGGTGTCAGGATAATGTGACAGGGTGGGACATCATGCTACATGTCTGCGACATGATCCCTCAGTGCCAGACATCACTATAAACTGCCTCACTGCAGTCATCATAGCAATATGACTGAAAACTTGTTAAAGCTACATTAAAAATCCTAATTACACGCAACCTGGTAAGAGTAATAGATTGACCCAGATACACACCATATGGTCCAACACCACCAAGTGCTACAGGATAAAAACAAGTTAAGTAATAAGGGGGAGAGTATAGATGCTCTGGCTGATTTGAGATTGAGACTGGAACAGGATTACTTAGTAAAGGTCTGCAACAGTGAATAAGTGCTAGTCATCAGAAAATAAGAGTAAAATGGCCTCTGAGTTTACACAAGATTCCATGGAGACTGTTTGATGAGGATGCAGACCAATATGTTGATAGCAAACTAGAAACCATGGCCACCATTACCTATAATATAGGAATAGATTGGTTTTAGATACAAGAACAGAAGCAGAGATGTACATTGTACAAAAAAAATATAAACTCTGGAAAATTGCAAACACAAGAACAGAGTTGCAGAGGCTGTCAAGAAGATATCTCAGTGATGAAGAGTTAAATAAGCTTAAAGACCATAGAGATAATCTTAGTGAAAGGCTGAAAACACATAAGAAAGAACAGAGGAGAGAGTACGAAGAAGAGAGCACTTCACTGCCAATCCATTTGACTTTGTCAAAAAGCTGCTAGGAGGCAAAAGATTGGCCAGACATGTATGTCCAAAAGAGGAGGTAAAGAAGTTAAAGAACACTTGAGAAAAGCACACAGTGATATGGATTGAGAGAAAGACCATGGAGATCAGTCCAGACTTATAAAGCCAGAAGAACCAGTAGGCATAGTCAACAGTTCAGAACCAAGACTGCAGAAAGTGAAGGAGATTATAACAGATGCAAGGGCCACATCAGGGCTGTTCATTACAAGGTTTACAAATAGTGTCCAATACTCAGCAGAAGACTTTGGAATCTAATAAAAGTAATATAGGGAAGAGGTAGTTTGGTTGCTTGCAGGGGTTTGTTTTACCTTACGAGAAATTGTCAGGACAATACCCCCTTCTAAACATGAATGGGGAGATAATCCTAGCCATCCTATCCTGATTAAATACATGCTTGAGAACAAGTACATTGATACATCAGTTCAGAAAAGGTATAATTCTAGGAGTATCAGGTTGCCTGGAGCTCACAAGTGACTTAACTACAGGTAAGATCATTCAGGATGCCAAGGATAACAAAGGTGATCTAACAATGCTGTGGGTAGACCTTGCCAGTGTATATGGTTGCATTAAGGACAAAGGTGAACCCAATCCTAGAGATATTCCATGTACCAGAGAAATTCAGAGACATGTTTCAACACTACATCAATAACTTCAAAATTTACTTCACCATGATGACTACATAACAGCATGGCAGAGATTTGAAATAGGTATCATGACTGGATGTACCCATTCCGTGGTACTATTTTCAGCTTCAATGCATCAGCATGTGAAGTAAGCAGGAAAAAAAAGTCAATGACTAATTATGTCATCTGGAGCTTAGCAGCCTCCTACAAGAGCCTTCATGACAATTACATCCAAGTCAGTACCAGAATGTAGCTGAATATTTGAAGATCTTGGAGACCTCACTGACTGGGCCAGGATGAAATTCAAGTCATTTAAGTCAAGAATTCTGATTCTGAAGAAAGAGAAGATGCAAGGTAGATACATGTTCAGAATAGGAGAGGAAGCAATATTAATACTGAGTGAGCAACCAATTAAGAGCCTGTGCAAGTTGTTTAAGGACTCCATGAATGACAATGAAAGTGTAGCAGAGATGAAGCTACAAGCTAAAAACTGGATGGAAGCCATACAAAAAGAGTAGACTACCTGGGAAGTACAAGGTCTGGTTTTACCAGAAAGGTATTCTACAAAGAGTACTTTGGCCTTGTTCTAATATATTGTCTCACTAATAGCTGTAGAAGCAGACAAGATAATGTTAAATGCATATTTGTGATGCTGGTTGGGAGTGACAAAAAGTTTCAACAGTATGTACAGTTACCACTAGGGCATAACTGATTAGCATTTTTCTACTGATTTCCGATTCCGGATTTTGGGCATTAAATTTTTCCGATTCCGGATACGATTCAATTAATCGGAAATGCTAAATCCGTATTTTTTTTTCTAAAAAATTTCATCTTCCGTTTCCGGGTTTCTGGTATCTGGTTTTGCAGTGTCTAGCATGTTACTTAGTACTTTACCATATCCGGCTTCATTTCTGGTTTTCACCCGCCAGTTCAAATAGATTGTCTCACAGCGTGGTTGTGTTGACCATATTGGACTTTTCTGACTTCTTATTTAACTTTATCAACGCACTATCGAATGACATGCAGTGTTAGACATGGTGCTATAGAAATTCAACTTTATTATTTTTATTATCCGAATCGGTCGTTCCTGCCTTGTCCGACTCCCGATTAATCGGAAGTTCATACTATCTGGTGGAATCCGATTTCCGGATCAAAAGTCGGTTATGCCCTAGTTACCACTATTATCAGGGAGAAAGCAGTTCAAGGTGACTAATGACAAGCAGGAGATGATGCTGTAAGTGTAGATGAGAAGATGAGAAAAGCAGCAGTGCAAGTACACACAGGTAGAAATTAGGTACCAACCAAGGCAGATAAAAAGGCAAAATACAGTCTGAGACACAGCAACATGGTAGGCACATTAGCAACAGGATGATTGGGGCTGGGATGTCTGAAAAACTTGCATGTCTAGCAGAAATCATCAGAGGGAAGCATGCCATGGTCCAGAAAGAAGTACTTCTTGTAGAAGAGGAAGACATGGGGATTGGCAACACTGGGATGGTTCAAGGTGTGGAAAACTATCTTGGGGTGAAATCTGGAGAGTTGATGCCCAGAAAATCGGCTTCCTCTTTTGCTAAGTGCATCATGATCTCCCTGAGCTACAGACAAAAGGACATGGGGACTAACTGATGACCCAAACTGTAATTTTGTGGGAGACTTGTAAATATTTAGAATATGTGCAGTCATTCTGCAGTGTAGCTCTAACAGACAATTCTTTTTAATGGCATCATGACCAAATGCTTGCTGAGATTTCCGCCAGTATGGATTTAGCCAGGAGAAAGCAACAGCAAATGAAAAAGTGGTCCAGACATCATCAGCTATATGAGATGCAGTGAGATATAAATACAAAAGACTGAAGCATGGAGCATATTAGCAACAGCGCAGAATTAGGAAATGCAGGCAGATGTAAAAGAACAGCTGAAATTTTGCAAGAGACATCATCTGCAACACAAATTTCAGACCTGGTCAGGAACTACCAAAAATGTGATTTTGTTAGAACTGATGGTAAGCTAGATTGGAGGAGGTTCAAAAGAGGAAATTAGCCAAGCATGAGCCACTTATCCATGAGTACCAGTAGGATGGATGGAAGCCTGCCTAGAATTGACACGGAGAAAATAGGATGTTGTAACTTTGCAACACTATGGACCTTTTAGCATGCTATGTCACCTTGAAGTTAGTCTCCAAGTTTGGCAAACAGGCCAAGTAAGCATCAAATTGAATTTTGGCAGAAGAGACAGGAACTATGGAAAAGCTAATTGGTTCCATCTAACCAGCTATATTAAAACTGTCCATTGTTTTGTAAGGAGCTCTTTAGTTTTCAAGTATTGTTTATCGTATAGTGATGACAGTTTGTGAATGCATGTAAATCTACAGATCATGTAGAAGTAGGTCATAATCTCGTATATTGCATGCTTCATTGTTAATTTGTGCACCCAATACAATAGTTATATAAGAGTCATACAATTTCTTTATGGGATACATGTCATGGAAAGTATATTATTATGTTTCATGTAGGTCCTTGTGCTCTCAGTTTGGCCATAAAGTATCTTCTTCTCTCTCTGTTTAATTTGCTAAACAGATGGATGATATGATAACTGTTCCAAGTATAGGTTATTCTGTCCTATATTTAATGTCTCACTAATTTTATTATAGTTTTGCATTTGTTTACATTAATATACAGTTGGTTGGGTTATGAAATTTGATACAGTATATGCCAGTGTTACATAAATAAAGCCAGAGTGTGAGTGTGTGCGCATGTGATTTGGATTTTTAATGTAGCTTTAACAATTTTACAGTCATATAGCTACAATATCTGCAGTGTGGCAGTTTATAGTGATGTTTTGTACTGGGGCATTATGACACAGACATGTAGCATGTTATCCACTGAGTCACATTATCCTGACACCAGGCTGAGCAGTCCTAACGCTAACCTTTTGAGTGCCAAGCAACGTAAAATTTACATTTTTGTCACTTTTGTTCAGACAGTTCTATTCATGTTCAAGAAAACCTGTTTCAAGAAGTCCATCATATCATTTGTAAATCACTGTAACCTATATATATATTGTATTTAATTAGTGTTTGAGTTTTAAGATTTTTGTTCGTAGAATTCATCATTTGAACCAGACATACTAGTTCACCCATTCTAAAAAAAATGACACTTGCATTTTACTGGGTTAATTTGGTGTTGTGACCAAAAACATTGTCCAGTGAACTGGTATACTTGTATACCAAATATTGACCAAAAAAAATGTAAGTGAGATCTTTCAGTCAGTATGAGTAGAGTTGCTATGCTGTTTTATGACAGCTCTTGTTATCTTTTTAATGCCAAAGACAATTGTGTAGCCATAATCAGAACTATTTAATATATTAGGCTGGATTCTTACACCACATTGAGAATTTTCCTAAGTGATTACATTTAGGAGATCCATTTGAATCAATGGATTATTAACATTGTTTTTATTGTGAGACATTGAAATTTATTGTTCAGCTTAGTAGTTAGAGTGGGTGTCTCGGATGCAAAATGTCATGGGTACAAATCGTGGCTGAGTCAAACTAAAGACTTACAAAAATGGTACTAACAGCTGCCTTGCTAGGCACTCAGCATTAAGAGGTTAGTGTTAGGACTGGTTGGTCATGTGTCAGGATAATGTGACTGGGTGGGACATAATGCTACATGTCTGCAGCATGATGCACCATTGGTAGACATCACTATAAACTGCCACACTGCAGATATCATAGCAATGTGACTGAAAACTTGTTAAAGCTATGTTAAAAATCCAAATCACACAGACACACATAATTGTCTGTGCATATATTCACAATTGCTCTTAAAGGGAGATAACTCAGTAAACATAATTACCAGCTAAGTCACCAACACACACACACACACACACACACACACACACACACACCAATTCATTAAATGCTATTGAGCATTCAGGTGACATGCATATTGTTTCTTGGCATAATTTTATAATTTAATAAACATGAAGTTTGAAATGAAAGTTGGACAATTAAAATGTAACTGCAGTGTGTGACCGCCAATTGGAAATCACCTTTTATAAGACAGGGTTTACTATAACAATTGAAATAATATTTATTTATGCTTTTTTAAAATTTGTCTTGACATGTCTACTATGGGGTACCATGCTATGATGAGTTTTCATGTGTATGTTTTGCTTGGTTTCTGCATGACAAGTTTGTCTTTGACTATGTTACTCTTTACCAAATTTCTGGGTAGCTTGTACTTTAAATAATGAAATAATTTATAGATTTTAGCATAAACAGACTGAAGATGAAAGTCACTGCAAGTCATGAGGAAAGTTATATTCTTAAAACTGAATGCATTGTCACCTGTTACAAAAAGGAAAGTAAGTTTTTGTAAAAGAGCATTGAATACAAACCTTTTACCTGAAAGAAACTTTGTGGGTATTTTGCTGTTTAAACAAGGAAGTATATACAACTCAAGACCAGAAATGAAGTACTGATATGCATATTTTGTCATTTTTTACATAAAAGTAATATGTACATTAAATATCTGTCCTGTTCTCTCCATCCATTTGACCTATTCTATCATAATCATGCAAAATGTTTTATCAAAATTGAACAGTGTATAAATCTGAATTTGAATATTCTAATAATCGAATAATGTCAAAAACATATACAGTGAAAGTATATAGATTTAAATAAGGTATAAATTTGGGTTATATCTCAAAGCTACTCACATGAAGAGAAAGTAAACTTTTGGTAGAGCACAAGGATTATCTTTGGCCAAAGGCGGGGTTTGATGTCATTTTCATAATACCCCTTATCTAATTCAACTGACCGGGTGGTTGCAATATCTGTACTTGGGTGATCTAGCATAATCCCTACTTTGGGCTGATCCATGAAGCTGAAAAGGTGAAGATGATCTATGAATTATTTAAAGGATTTGCCATTGAGGTAAAGAAGTTACATGTTGTTGGTGGAGGGGTCTAAGGATCGGTGTCAAGGTGACAGTGTATATTGTACTGTGTAGGGTACTCTTGTTGTACCTATAATATTGTAGTAATGGATATCTCTGTACTTTCAGCTGTAGCATATGGTGACGGTGTGTACTTTGCAACGACATCACAGTATTCCCATGGTTATGCTAACCCAGACCAAAATGGTGTGCACCGAATGTATGTTGCCAGGGTTCTGACAGGACAGTTCACCCTGGGTGCTTCAGGAATGAAAGCACCCCCCCCTAACCCTTCTTTTCAAGGCAACAATGTGCTGTATGATTCAGTGGTAAATAATACAGCAAATCCAGGCATGTATATTATATTTCATGATCCCCAGGCCTATCCAGAATATCTTATTGAATATAAGTAAGTCAATTACAGAACACTTTGATAAGTTTCAGATAGATATATTTGTTGTCAAGGATTGTATTATTTTCTTTTTGTGTTATTATTAAAATGTGAGTACTACTATTAGTTTATCTTTTACACATTTTACATTTATTTACTTGTTTATCAGATTTGAATCTATTACTAATTGAAAGCATTACATTAAAACTTTAGAAAACCAAAAACATGACTGGAACTTATAATAACATTACACCACACTTTTTTTGTTTTTTTATAAACCATGTCAGCTAAGTGACCTCTCTCTTCATTCAGAAGATTAGTTCATTAGTTGCTTATCTGTATTCTAGATGACTAAGTCTTGGCATACCCTTGAATGTTGGAAAATGAAAATATATAAGTTTTTTCATATAGTATAAATCTTGGGACAGCTTCAACAATTTTTCTATTAATTAATACATTTTATTGATCATAACAAACATTTTCAACATGGAAAAAATGACTTCATGGTTGTAAAGGGAATATCATGGAATAAATGAATATAATTTTTTGGAAAAGTCAATAAATAAATTTATTTTCTTCAGTTTTCTGATCCCTTTTACCTGATTCAAATGTGTATAATTTTATTGGACAATGACATGAATTGAACATTAGCAGGATGTTGTACCCATACTAAAAGGAACTTTTGTCTTGTATGCACTATTTTACAGTTGTCACTTTAAGCATTATTGCATTATATTGTTGAGTGTCAACACTAATTACATGTTTTGTCGTTACAGTGTAATTACCCATCAAATTGTGGTACAAGTATAACAATGAAAATAGTGTTTGGTTCAACACTCACATTTAGCAGCTTGTTTACATCATGGCATCACTGCATGTACATTAAAAAGATATTAATTTCCACTGAATGAAATATTTACATTGGTTTGAAGTCATAGGTAGCACTGCATGATCTGTAATAATGTCTCTGAAACATGAAATATGAAGAAGTTTCAGAAACAAAGCTTTGAATATCATTGTAATTAGGTAAGTAACTACTTACTTGGCTATGGTAAATGTGATAATATTATGGAGAGAGAGAGAGAGAGAGAGAGAGAGAGAGAGAGAGAGAGAGAGAGAGAGAGAGAGAGAGAGAGAGAATGTTTGTTGAAAGAAATTGTTCACTTTTGGGGACCAATCAATATAGTAACACTGTTATGCATGGCATCTCATCCTGCTCAACTCACCATTGATTTTACAGCATTTAATTGGCATGGATTGTTGTGGAACAACAAAGGGACAGTGGCATTACTGTCAGACAAAAATCCCTATTTACCCAAGCCTTTTTATTGGCAGATTTGCTGTCTGAAAACAACAGATAAATCGGCCATTTATAAACAAACAGCAAGATTGAAACAACCAGATGGCCAAAGTCTAGCTAAAAAGGGCTATATACTGATACCATATCATGTAATGGAAAAAATACAACTATCATTAAAGTAAAAATAACTGGGTAAAAATAATCTCACTAAGTAGTCATAATTTGAAGGAAGTTAAGATTATGAGTAAGTTATTCAGCCAATAAAAGAGCAAATATATTGGTATGGTTGCACTAAATGTACCTTGTCTGCCATGATAGATAATACTAGATTCTTGTGGTAACTCATTTTCCAAAATAAAGCATGCTATACCACACTGGATATTTGATGATACAGTATTCAGTACATGCCATTTACTATGAATTGCTTACATTTCCATCTAAATATGCAGTATCCATTATATGGACACAAAAAATGAGGCTAAAAGAAAATTAGTATTAGATTAGAGGAACTTATATGGTGGATGATCTGAAAGACAATATTGTATGAAGAATGCTAATTTACTTCTACAATGAAATTCAGCATTTATGGTATTAAATAAAAAGGACTATATATATATATATATATATATATATATATATATATATATATATATATATATATATATATATATATATATATATATTGATGCATAATAGGTGCATTTTAGTACCCAGGACTAATATTGGTACTAGCCAAAATCAGAACTGTAATGAATACTTTTGAAAATTAAAGTTTTTGCAAACTGCAACACAAAACTAAAATGGATCAGTGATGATTATATGCTGATTTTGCACTGTTTATAATGAAAGATGTGTCTTTTCATTCAGTTTACATCAGTTTGTTGTGTTACTGATGTCTCTGAGACATAAACTCGTGTGTGGATCAAATTAAACAAATAGCAATGGCTGTCTAGATAAAATGTGACTTTTAAGAATTTGATGAATAAAGAAAAATATGTATTTAATATTTGGGGAGTAAATAAGGATGTAGCTGATGCTATGAATGCATTGCAGTAAGTACTATATAGTACAGGTCTCCTAATAAACTCTAATTGAAACATGAATTATGAAGTCTTTGTTTACCTTCATTTTATTCATGTAGGAGAAAAGTATGAATGTGCAAAATAAAATCAGCCATATTAATTTAAAACAGTTTATAGATATTTATATATAAACGAGTTGGTCACATCTGTGTGATGCATGGTTGTGTTGCCAATTTTGTTTTTACATTTTTTTTTATCTATAACTGTTGGGACACATATAATGCTATATTTATTATGTGTATTCAAGTCTTGGGACATGAAATAAAATTTTTTTTCATGTCCCAAGATTTAAATTAATTTCAGTAGTTTTGTTTGTTTTCTTTATTTTTATGAAAGTCAAGGCCTAATACACCTTTCTGTTGCACAATAGAGAAAATATGAATATAAAAAAATGAAGAACTTTGGAAATATGCAATTATATGTTTGCCAGTCATTTAGTCTAAAAGTATACACAGTATAAAATGTTTCCCCTTACTGAGACTGGTATCCTGTTATACGAGTCATTAATGTGAAATACTTATAAAACAGTATACTAATGACCCTTGAAAAGCTCATCATATACAATGATTGTTACTTTTGATGCCATACATCATATGTCTTATATTATGGTTAAGGTCAAGGTTCATCATCAGCAGATTTATGCTATAATGTATATATGAAATGCTAGTTCACATTATAATTATGTACATGTATAAGCAGTTAAAACACTAAAATAGTAATTAGCAATTTTAAAAAAAAATCATCCATATTCATGTGAGACATCACAGTCAGGTACCATTTTATATTTGACATCACATTACCATAGGGAACAGTTAGATTTGGCATTACCTACAGTGTCAGGTTGTTTTTATTATGTTAGCCCACATTATGTCAGGCACCACTTGATGTTACACATGACTTATGTTAGGCACCATATCATGATCTGTATATCTTCATGTCAAGTCCACATTATGCCAGGCACTGCTTGATGTCACACATGATCTTTATGTCAGACACAATTTCATGTTAGGTATCTCATCATGTCAAGCCCACATTATGTCAGGCACTGCTTGATGTCACACATGATCTTTATGTCAGGCACAATATCATGTTAGGTATCTCTTCATGTCAAGCCCACATTATGTCAGGCACAATTTCATGTTAGGTATCTCTTCATGTCAAGCCCACATTATATCAGGCACAATATCATGTTAGGTATCTCTTCATGTAAAGTCCACATTATGCCAGGCACTGCTTGATGTCACACATTACTTTTGTCAGGCACCATATTATGTACAGATGGTTGATACCATGAGCAATCACTGTATATGATGTCCTGTTTAAAAGATTCTACAAGTTAGTAAACGACTTTCATGATTAACATTTTCCATATACAGTTCCATCCAGGGAGAATTTGTGATTCTATTTTTTTTAAAATCTAAATTGTTTTCACTTATTTAATCCTTTTTAATTCCTTTAATGATTTTTGTAATACTTTTGTATTTATGCAAGACATACACTTGTAGTATTTTATGCATATAACAATATTCAGTCCAGTGATTACTTGTGATTTCTAGATTTTTATGACAATGTAAAAGCTTTTGCATATTGAAACCTATTTAATTTGGATTTTGTAATGCAGTTTTACAATTTTGTAGTGTTTGATTTGGATTAAGGTGTTACATGTATTTTCTTAAAATTATATGATAAGACTTCTAATACATATATGAATAGCTATTGTATACTTGTACTTTTCCTTCTTTCTTCTGATTTCTTTGCTCCATTTCCCCAATAAAACAGAATTTGCTTGGCAAATCCTTAAAAATTGCAGAGCAGTTTCACTCAATATATATGTTTTCTAGCATGAATTGTCAAACGTCACACAACATGTATGTTTTCTAGCATGTATTGTCGAACATCACACACCATGTATGTTTTCTAGCATTAATTGTCACACAACATGTATGTTTTCTAGTATTAATTGTCACACAACATGTATGTTTTCTAGCATGAATTGTCATTCAACATGTATGTTTTCTAGCATGAATTGTCGAACATCACACACCATGTATGTTTTCTAGCATTAATTGTCACACAACATGTATGTTTTCTAGTATTAATTGTCACACAACATGTATGTTTTCTAGCATGTATTGTCGAACATCACACACCATGTATGTTTTCTAGCATTAATTGTCACACAACATGTATGTTTTCTAGTATTAATTGTCACACAACATGTATGTTTTCTAGCATGTATTGTCGAACATCACACACCATGTATGTTTTCTAGTATTAATTGTCACACAACATGTATGTTTTCTAGCATTAATTGTCACACAACATGTATGTTTTCTGGCATGAATTATTACTCAACATATATGTTTTTTATTATTAATTGTGTATGTGTAATTAGGATTTTTAACATAGCTTGACCAATTTTTCAGTCATATCACTACGATATCTGCATCGAGGCAGTTTATAGTGATGTCAAGAACTGGGGCATCATGCCTCAGATATGTAGCATGATGTCCCACCCAGTCACATTATTCTGACATCAGGCTGACCAGTCCTAACACTAACCTCTTAAATCTGAATGCCAAGTGAGGCAGCTGATAGGAACATTTTTATAGGTCTTTGGTATGACTTGGCCAAGAATTAAACCGACGACCTCCCACTTCCACGGTGGATGCTAAAACCACTAGGCGACCGGAGCGGTTCAGTATAAATTGTCACTCGACATTTTTTTAGTATGAATTGTTGCTTATAATATATGCTTTCTAGCATTAGTTGTCAAACATCACACAACATGTATGTTTTCTGGCATGCATTGTGAAACAACATGTATATTACATGTACTAGTATGAATTATCACTCAACATTTGTTTTTAGAAAATGCGTTACTCAACATATATGTTTTTAGTATGAATTGTCATTCAACATGTATGTTTTCTAGCAATAATTGTCAAACAACATGTATGTTTCTAGTATGAATTGTCACTCATATGCATTCAAGTACACTGCTTTGGTGTCCTAGTAGTTACAGTGTCCACCTCCAATATGGTAAGTCACTGGTTTGAACCATGTACATGTACAAGTCATACCATGTCATACTTATAAAATTGATAATAGCAGCTGCCTCACTAGGTCTTCAGCATTAAGAGTTTAGAGTTAGAACTGGTTGGCCTGGTGTCAGGATAATGTGACTGGTACATCATGCTACATGTCTGAAGCATGATACCTCAGTATTAGACATCACTGTGAACTGCCATACTGTCAATATTGTAGCTATTTGACTGAAAAATTGTTAAAGCTATGATAAAATCTAAATCACATGCACACACTGCTTTCTAGTATGAATTGTTACACAACATGTGTGCTTTCTAGTATGAATTGTTACACAACATGTGTGCTTTCAAATATAAATTGTCACACCAACATGTGTGCTTTCTAGTATGAATTGTTATACAACATGTGTGCTTTCTAGTATGAATTGTTACACAACGTGTGCTTTCTAGTATGAATTGTTACACAACATGTGTGCTTTCTAGTATGAATTGTCACACCAACATGTGTGCTTTCTAGTATGAATTGTTACACAACGTGTGCTTTCTAGTATGAATTGTTACACAACATGTGTGCTTTCTAGTATGAATTATCATACAACATGTGTGCTTTCTAGTATGAATTGTTACACAACATGTGTGCTTTCTAGTATGAATTGTTACACAACATGTGTGCTTTCTAGTATGAATTATCACACAAAACATATATACTTTCTGTTAAACTTTTAGGAACATACTATGAAAATTTTTGACAGCTTCCAAAAGTCAAACACTTTTATTACCTAGACAGCAAAACATTTTTTTTTGTTGACAATAAAATTATGTACACATTTAGGCATCTGCTAAGAATGTCTTATGCTTGTCATAAACTGTTTTTAGAACTAATTAAAACATGTGAATTTCTTGAAATGCCTCACTCTATATAAGGGAATGTTTGATTATTGTAATTATTATGGTTTCCCAATATTCTATGATATTAAATCAGGGAGTGTTTGATTATTTTAATAATTATTCTTCCCCCAAATTCTATGTTTCTAAACAAGTTAGTGTTTGATTATTGTAATAATTATTATTCTCCAAAATTCTATGATTTTAAATCAGGGAGTATTGTTACACTAAAATTATGGCAACTTTAGCATTTAAAGATATACCTGGTTACAATAGACATGCTGAAATTACAAATGCCATGTTTGTTCAGTGCACATCACTGTTTCTCTTAGATTTTGTAATGTTTCTTGTCACACAAAATAAATGAATCTGTAGATGAATGCCAAATTGATGCAATATGAAAAATAAGAATCCTAGTTGTCTTCAACCTTGTCTGCAATTTAAATGGATGCAAAGCCAGGAGCATGATTTGTCAATAATGATGAGTCTTATTAAAAGAGATGGCCCTAATTGCTTTGATGGTAACTAAGAATATATACATTGTGCAACATATTGTTTATTAACTCTGGAATTTTCATATCACAATAAACCTTTCAGTTATTGTCACTGACTCAGTCACAAATAATATTACTTATCACACTTGTCATCTGTTATAAGCATGTCATCTTAAACTTGCTTGAAGTCGTAAACATCTTAAACTTTCTTCTTATTAAAAAAACATACCATCTTAAACTGGCTTCATATTCCAAAACATCCCATTTTGATGCAATTTAGGTAGGTTTCAGGAAGTTATAGCTCAGAATAACTGCAAACTTATGCAAACATTACCATTGTGTCAGTAATATGTATGTACATACTTAAAATTAGCTTCCTTTGTCTGTTAAGAGAGTATCTACTCTGAAGTTTCAATGTCTGTTCTTGTATGGTTGTACAAAATAAAATGTGTAAGATCTTTTTTGTAATTTTAGTGTCAATGATACAACAGGCACTTTTATAGGTTCTGTAAAGATCATGATGTTCCAAGTATTTTTTAAGAGCCAGGATTTTCTTGCAAGGCATGATAGCATTGAGAAGTGTCTGTTTTGTATGCAATGCATAATATGCATTGAGAAGTGTCTGTTTTGTATGCAATGCATGATGTGCATTGAGAAGTGTCTGTTTTGTATGCAATGCATGATGTGCATTGCAAAGTGGTTGTTTTGTATGCAATGCATGATGTGCATTGAGAAGTGGCTGTTTTGTATGCAATGCTTGATGTGCATTGCAAAATGGCTGTTTTGTATGCAATGCATGATGTGCATTGAGAAGTGGCTGTTTTGTATGCAATGCTTGATGTGCATTGCAAAATGGCTGTTTTGTATGCAATGCATGATGTGCATTGCAAAGTGGTTGTTTTGTATGCAATGCATGATGTGCATTGAGAAGTGGCTGTTTTGTATGCAATGCATGATGTGCATTGAGAAGTGGCTGTTTTGTATGCAATGCTTGATGTGCATTGCAAAATGGCTGTTTTGTATGCAATGCATGATGTGCATTGCAAAGTGGTTGTTTTGTATGCAATGCATGATGTGCATTGAGAAGTGGCTGTTTTGTATGCAATGCATGATGTGCATTGAGAAGTGCAAAATTTCAGTGATGTAAATATGCTTCAGGTAATACATTATGCAGATTTCAAGTATGTAGATATGTTTTAAGTGATATATATGCAAATTTCAATAACCTAATTATATTCCTAGTGCTATATATGCAAATTTCAATAGCCTAATTATATTCCAAGTGCTACATATGCACATTTTAATGATGTATATATATTTCAAGTGCTACAAATACAAATTTCAATGATATTTGAAGTACTACATATGCATATTTCAATGATGATATATATTTCAATTGCTGTATATGCAAATTTCAATGATGTAGATATTTCAATTGCTGTATATGCAACTTTCAATAACCTAATTATATTCCAAGTACTACATAAATGTCAATGCTTTAGATACATTCCAGGTACTACTCATTTAAATTTTAATGATATAGATACACTCCAAGTACTACACATTTAAATTTCAATGATGTAGATACATTCCAAGTATTACTCATTTAAAATTTATATGATGTAAATACATTCCAAGTACTACACATTGAAATTTCAATGATGTTGATACACTCCAAGTACTACTCATTTGAAATTCAATGATGTATATACACTCCAAGTACTACACATTTAAATTCCAAAATGGAGGTATTCTGTCATCAGTGATACTGACCAATGTTGTCGGAACTGCATGTACGAGTCACCAAATATAATCTAAGTACGTATACACATGCAAATTGTTATGATTTAGTTATACTCCAAGTACTACACACACGAATTTCAATGATTTAGTTATACTCCATGTACTACACATTAAACTTTGATGATGTAGATATACTCCAAGTACTACACATGCAAATGTCAATGATTTTATTATACTCCAAGTACTACACATGCAAATGTCAATGATTTAATTATACTCCAAGTACTAAACATGCAAATTTCAATGATTTAGTTATAATCCAAGTACTACACATGCAAATTTCAATGATTTAATTATACTCCAAGTACTACACATGCAAATGTCAATGATTTTATTATACTCCAAGTACTACACATGCAAATGTCAATGATTTAATTATACTCCAAGTACTACACATGCAAATTTCAATGATTTTATTATACTCCAAGTACTAAACATGCAAATTTCAATGATTTAGTTATAATCCAAGTACTACACATGCAAATTTCAATGATTTAATTATACTCCAAGTACTACACATGCAAATGTCAATGATTTTATTATACTCCAAGTACTACACATGCAAATGTCAATGATTTAATTATACTCCAAGTACTAAACATGCAAATTTCAATGATTTAGTTATAATCCAAGTACTACACATGCAAATTTCAATGATTTTATTATACTCCAAGTACTACACTTGCAAATTTCAATGATTTTATTATACTCCAAGTACTACACTTGCAAATTTCAATGATTTAATTATACTCCAAGTACTACACATCAAACTTTGATGATGTAGATATACTCCAAGTACTACACATACAAATACAGTGGAGTAAATACACTCTGAATATTTTGATGTTTGAGTTGGAGATTTTGAGTTTAATGTTAAAATAGCTTTAAGGAAAACAGAGCTTTTTTTGTGTAATTAGCAAATGAAATTGTCCATATATTTTGATCATTGTTTTCTTTCATTTTTATATTCCCAACCATAAGGCAAATAGTACCAGTAGTATAGTATGATGTTGTCCATTCATCTGCATAAACTCATCTTGGTTCCATAAAATAACTCAAGTTGTTCACTGTCTACAGTTATGAAAAATTGCATATGGTTTGTACTTTGTGTAAGAAAGAGAACAATTTTGATGTTGAAAAGTCAGAGGTCAAGGCCACAGTGTTTTCCATACAATAGCTTGTGTTCTCAACTATGTATAGTAATCGAATATGTGCATTATATACATCTAGGGTTGATAAGAAATTTTGTCAATTTTGAAATCAGAAGGTAAAAGATCAAGGTTATTGTGACTGAAAGTCCAAAAAAGTGTTTTCTGTACAATAACTTGAGATTTGCACCATCTACAGTTACTAAGTCTGTGAATGGCATGCATTGTGGTTAAGAGATAATACTAATGGTCTCAAGAGGTCAGGGATCAAAATTGCTGTGACTGAAAGCCTAAGATAGTTCCTCAACAGTGACATGAGTCTGCAGCACATACAGATAGCTTGCACATGAGGCAAGAAAGAACTCCTATAATGTCAGTGGGAAAAGGTTGACAGTCACGGTAACTGACTGAAATAAGAATATTGATTTCTGCACAATAACAAGTTTTCCATCATCTATTTGTGCAAATATGTTGTGAACTGCATGCCCTTTGTGTAGAGGAGATGCCTTTCTATTTGATCAGGGCCACTGACTTACAGAATAAAAAAAATACCTGCTTAATAACATTAGTTTTACATCACATAACTGGCCCACACATTTTGGATAGCTTGAACAGGGTGTAAAAGGGAGGCTAGCAACTTTGGGGTCAAAAGATCAAATATAAAGGTTGTTGTGATCATAAGAAAAAACTCCTTTTTACACATAAAAGTCAATTAATATCCATTTACCTGCTTTAAAATTTGTATTTGACATGCACATTGAGTAAGAAAGTATATTGATTTTGAAGTTGAAAGGTAAAAGGTCATTGTCACTGTAAAAGAAGAAAACTTATTTTTACATGATAATGTTAACTCTAACCATGAACCTGGCAGAGTCCTGTCGATTGTGAGATCATAATGTCAAAGTACATGGTCAATGTGGCACAAAGAAAAATTGGTTTTGTGTAATGACTTTTGTTCTGGAGTCCATAACTTGACCAAGTCTTTCTGTTGACCTGTACTTAGGGTAATAAAGACTACTAAAAATCCTGGAAAGTAAAGTTTAGATGTGATAGCCATGTGAAGTCAAATAAGAAAAAAATGGTTTCAGACATTAAATTTAGTTCAAGACTGCATACCTTGACCAAAGACTGAAATTATTGAGACATATTGGTGTCATACTAATACCCACATTAAGGACTTTTAAACATGGTCAGGATTAGGTGTGTAATGTTTGTACCATAATAATATCCACATTAACTTTTAAACATGGTCAGGATTAGGTATGTAATGTTGGTACCATAATAATATCCACATTAAGGACTTTTAAACATGGTCAGGATTAGGTATGTAATGTTGGTACCATAATAATATCCATATTAAGGACTATTAAACATGGTCAGAATTAGGTGTGTAATGTTGGTACCATAATAATATCCACATTAAGGACTTTTAAACATGGTCAGGATTAGGTGTGTAATGTTGGTACCATAATAATATCCACATTAAGGACTATTAAACATGGTCAGGATTAGGTATGTAATGTTGGTACCATAATAATATCCATATTAAGGACTTTTAAACACAGTCAGGATTAGGTGTGTATTGTTGGTACCATAATAATATCCACATTAAGGACTTTTAAACACAGTCAGGATTAGGTATGTAATGTTGGTACCATAATAATATCCATATTAAGGACTTTTAAACACAGTCAGGATTAGGTATGTAATGTTGGTACCATAATAATATCCATATTAAGGACTTTTAAACACAGTCAGGATTAGATGTGTATTGTTGGTGCCATAATAATATCCATATTAAGGACTTTTAAACATGGTCAGGATTAGGTATGTAATGTTGGTACCATAATAATATCCATATTAAGGACTTTTAAACACAGTCAGGATTAGATGTGTATTGTTGGTGCCATAATAATATCCATATTAAGGACTTTAAACATGGTCAGGATTAGGTATGTAATGTTGGTACCATAATAATATCCATATTAAGGACTTTTAAACACAGTCAGGATTAGATGTGTATTGTTGGTGCCATAATAATATCAACATTAAGGACTATTAAACATGGTCAGGATTAGGTGTGTAATGTTGGTACCATAATAATATCAACATTAAGGACTATTAAACATGGATTAGGTGTATAATGTACAAATATGGGCAGTTTTGTTAATTTTTCTTGTACTCTGATTTTGTGTGGATTGTGAATTGTAAGCCTTGTTTTAATAAAGCTTTTATGCCCAAGATATCAATTACATTTATTTATTGTTATGCATGCATGTCAAAATGTTAAGAGGATTGTTTCTTTTCCTAAAATCATACTTGATATATTTCATTGTGTGTTACAAAAATATGACATTTTAATGAGTGGCAAAGACACAAGTTAGAATATATTGCTTGGTACCACAAAATAATAATATCCAGTATTTACTCAGGAATTTATTTTGGGGTATTATATTATCAAAATTGATCCTAAATCAAAGCTTCAATGATTGAATTTACACCTTAGTACTCTACCCTACCGTTTTTTTTAAAATTCATAACATTTTCAACCATATTCATAGGCTGAACATATAAATATCGGTGGCTTGACGTGATCTTTTGCAGTAAACTATATTTTTACATTTTTAAAAACTATTTCACCCCTATCTGAGCACAAATCAAGTCCGATCCATCAAAACATAGATATATCATCGTTATCCAGATAGTATTAGGACATAACTTCATAGATGCACCAATATCATCTAATCAAATAAAAAAAAAAAATTTCCATGCCTGAAAGGTAATCCAGTTCCATTTATTTGTTCTAGCTTACAAAGTTCTTGTTTGTTTGTTTTTGTTTTTTCTTTCTGTAGACATAACTCTTGTAGGCACACACAATCAAACATTGCCTAGTATGATGGGATATTTTATGGATATCTTTTTCCAATGTGGAAATGAAAAAGATATGAAAATGATTTTCCCAATAATTTTCTGTTTCACATATGCATTTTTAAAGGGTTAATATAACTGATTTCATGTAACTTAAATTGGTAGTAATGGCAGTCTCACTCGGCTCAACCAAAAGGCAAATGGATGGTCTGGCTTAGTGGGCTTCATTATGATAACATCTTATATATAGTAGCAAAACATATCTACCAACTAGTTTATAAAAGATTATATTTGTTAATATCACCTAAAAATTTAAAAGGATTTTCAATTAAATACATTCAAATGCCTTTTTGGTCTACTTTTGGCTACTAGATTTATACTGAGCTACTGGATTAGTTTTTATTAGGCTAACATAATTTTGAAACTTATTTTCCCTTTAAAGCATCATTTTAGAACCAGTCTAAATTATGAATCAGTCTTTCAGCACAAAAAATTAATTTGAAAACATGAACGTCCATCTACAAATTTCAGTTTTGAAGGACCTCACTTTATGAACACAGCAATCACTCGGGACAAAATATTTTAAAAAGGGATGTATTTTTTATCCACCTGCCAAATATCAGAACATTGTTAGAATGTCCTTTGTTCATATGTATGTCTGTTTGTTACTTTTTTCATCATCTACCTTTATCAGACTTTTGCACATGATTTGGATTTAGGCTAAGAAAGGAGCCCATTGATTTGGTGATTGAAAGGTCAAAGATCTGGGTCACTTCTGCAAAATGAAGAAAAATTATTTTTATACAATAACTTCAGTTTTATATCACAGAACTAGACTAAACTTAATGGATGTATTGCTGATAAGCTACAAGAGATGAGTATGGAGTTTAGGGTAAAAATGTCAAAGTTTAATGACATTGTGACTGAAAGAAGAAATACGGCTAACACAGAAACCTTTAGTTCTACAGATCTGAATCAAACTTCTGTGGATTGCTTACACTTTGTGTATGACAGAAAGCTGTTGATTAATTCTAATACCACGGCTTATGTTGCTGTGCAAAATATCAGCATAAAATCTTGTGGATGGCTTGCAGTTGTAGTAAGGGAGAAGCCTATTAATGTTGGGCTTTCAGGGTGGAAGGTCAAGGTCACTGGCTATCAAGTTAAAATTCTGCTGCCCAAAGATCAATCTTATTTATTGAAGAAAACAAATTGACTTTTGCTTAATACTTTTTGGGTTTAGACTATATACCTTGACCAAATTTCATGGGCTGAGGGAGTCAGGTGGGGTGGGAGAGGGGAGGGGCTTTCATTTACAGAAAGGAAAAGGCTTATTGATTTTTAGATCAACAGGGCAGAGGTCAGAGTCATTGTGACTTATGCTTCTGAAGGGTATGTGGATATAGGAATAGTCTCTGTCTTTCTGTTCATCCATCTGCAGTGGAAATTCTCCTAACATCCACATTTTTATCACTTGATTTAAAATTGTTGTAAAGCATATTTAAACATCCTTGATGTGTTTCATGATTTGCCAGTTCTGCCCTTAATTGTCTTAGCAGATACATTGCTAATGCACAATTTTGTGAACATTCGGGTTTCCACATTTATAATTTTATATTTGCAATAACCTTCATTTTAAAAAGAGCTTGGACAAAGTTAATGATTTTGCACATTCTAAACATATTGTTTAGAGTTAGGACCATTATCACTTAAGCAATAACATTTTTAATATGCACATCCATGCAAACACTCTTGGATCCAGGTTTCATTTGATTGAAACCAAGTTTGCTGTAAAGCTTCACCATGACAAGATATGAGACTACTGATGAGATGATAAGTTGACAAAATATGAGACTAATGAGCTGATAGTTGACAAGAGATGAGAAAAATGAGTTGATAAGTTGATGAGATGTGAGACTAATGATGAGCTGATAAGTTGACAAGTTATGAGACTAATGATGAGCTGATAGTTGACAAGAGATGAGACTAATGATGAGTTGATAATTGACAAAAGATGAGACTAAAGATGAGTTGAGTTGACAAGATATGTGACTATTGATGAGTTGATATGTTAACAAGAGATGAGACTAATGATGAGTTGAAAACTTGACAAGAGATGAGACTAATGATGAATTGAGAATTGAGAGATGACAATGATCAGCTTGGAACAGGCATCTCAATGTCTTGTGAAAACTAAGTTAATTTTTGTATACAGGCTACAGCAATTTTACAGCACATGCATATGCCCTTCCACCAACCCCATCTCCAAATTTATGTCTCTGCTTAGTGACGTGCCTTGGGTTTTATGAGCTGTTTTCCTTAGTATGTAATGCCAGCTAACCAATAGCATGTAATAGCAGTGCATGGTAGATCAGTCAAAAATGGCGGAGGCAGCTGACTTCAGAAGAATACTTTGTAATTTAAACATTGAAATTATAACTACATACCAGAGAGAAACCATTACAAGCATATTTGATGTAAAGAATCTAATTCTTCATACAGGGACAAACAGTTGAAAAATGCTTATTTAAGAGTCCTTTCGAGTTGTGTGCTGCTAGTGTTTAAATTTAAAAAAACCTGATTTTGATTGGATGCAGTGGCATTCCACCACATCCCATGAAATTCACAAACTCTAAGCACTGAAAGATTTTATCCATCTGCCAATGTGTATATAGGATTAACATATTGCATCCTTGGATAAGCAAAGATGGACCTGTTAAACATTTAGAATATGCATTCCATTTGGTCATGAAATCTAACATTTTGTGTTCAATGATGTGATTAATGAAGCTCTATATTTATCAAGATCCTGCATGGTATAAATTAAAAGAAATATTTTTTTGCATCTAACTGATTATATCTACCATCCATTCTCCTGTCTTCAAGTTGTTTAATGAAAGAACAATGACAAATTATTTAGCTAATTTGAGTATGGGGAATCAGTATGAAAATCTCAGTAGCATCATAGAAGCTTGTTTGCATTTGACTAAAGATGTTTAGTACCATTATACTAAGCACTTGTTTCTAAGAAAAGAGAGATAGTGACAGAATTTTGGAGACAATGTAAACAGTAAGTTAACCTCTTTTTAAAAAAATCCCCTGTTCTTTCTCATGATTATGTTTTTTCCTCTTCTGTTTTCTTATTTTGGTGTGTTTGTATGAAATAAATGTGTCCTTACTCTATTTGTATGCCAAACAAATGTATATATATATAATTGTTTTGGCATCCATTAGTCTCAAGAAATGAAGGAAGTGCGCCTTTGAGAGATGTCCCGGTTGGTGGTTGTGCAGCGTGTATAGTGGCTGTGTAACCCAACATGTGACAGACAGTCCTTGCTGCACTTGTTAGTGAAGTCTGGTTTGTTTTGGAGCTGCTTCTTCTTCCTCCGAAATCGCTTTTCATTTGTTAGCAGGCATCGGTTGTCCTCGCCAGCTTTCAAACCAATGATTAGAATGTGTCACCAGCTGGGCCTGTCCAGAGCAAGCTCTTCCCAGGTGTTGACATTAATGTGAAGGCCTTTCATGTCATGCCTGCAGACATCCTTGAAGCAGAGATATGGCTGTCCATTCGACCTTTTGCTAGAGGCAAGTTCTTAATAAAGAAGGTCTTTGGGGATCCGTCCATCATACATCCGACGTACATGGCCCAGCCATCTGATGCAATGTTGACAAAGGAGTCTGACCAGGCTGGAAATCTTGGCATGTTCAAGCACCTTGTTGCTTGTTACTCAATCACTCCAAGCGATCCCAAGTATGGATTGGATAGATTGCATGTGAAAGTTGCTCTGTCGATGTACAGAGTCCAGATCTTAGTAATCAGGGTCAGCATACTGTTGTTCCAAACTCTGCGCAACAACCTGGAGAGAGTTGTTGATGCCTTTCCGATCCGCTTCTGTACTGCACTGTGCCTTTTATGTCATCATGGAAGGACTGGATTGTGCTTAGAAGATTCAGTGTCTGCTGACTAGATCATTTGTCTTGGTGAAGTCTATAAAGGCCAGGAAGAGGGGTTTGTTTTGTTCTCTGAGAAAATCATATCAGTTGTGGTCCTCTCTGCCCAAAACCCGCACTGCAACTCTGGATACACTCTGTCAGCATGCGTCTGTAGTCTTTTCAGGATGATGCAGGCAAAAACTTGACCCTCGATGCTGAGAAGGGATGTCCCCTGTATTTGTTGCAGTCACTTCTGTCACCTTGGTTCTTTTACAGGGTTACGATGTTGGCATCTCTCATGTCCTGAGACACTGCTTCCTCGTCCTTCCCTGGAGCTTTACCTAAGGATAGTTTCAATAAGGCCTTTGGTTTTGCCACAATAGGTTTCTCATCCAGTGTACCATGAGTGGGAGGTTTCAATTATCAACGAAATATCTGATATCTATCGACGATTATTTACCGGTGGTATCATGGACATCAATACCTATCGAGAATTTATCGATGAAATCACAGATGACTAAATCCCTTGACACATAATTTAGATCATGGTGAATGATTAAATAAAATGATCGTACACAATACGTATCGTATACCAAGAATGGTCAGAGTAGTAAACTCACGATTACCAGTTTATGAAATAACCTACGGAGATGGACTTGGTGATGTTGTTCGTTTTTTTTTTTTTTTTTTACCAGGATAGCCCCCAAAGCAATGCCAATTGCAAAATAATTATCAATAAAAGCTATCGATTCGCGACAAAGCTAGCGCAATCGGTGATCTTGCCGGTAAAGCGTTTTCAGCGGTGAAGGACAGAATTTTACGGTTGTTACGACGAAAAAAAAAACAACTGAAATTACCATCTACTGAAGTTATGCCTGCAAATGAAAGTAAAATAATAAATCAGGCCGCAACCCAAAGATTAATGGATCTGGCTGATGCATCGTTAAAAGAAAAAGAAGATAACATAACCGCTAGTCTGATAGCAGGAAGTGGTCTTGGTAGATAATTATTATTTAGATCATAATAATTACAATAAAATGTGTATGCGTGAAATTGATATAGCCTTGGATATGGGTGAACCAGTTCGTAAAAATTAATCCTTGCGCGATTATCAATATTATTCTTACGATGCAGTACATCCAAATCAACGTGGAGGAATCAAATTACGAGTTCAAGATACAAGTCCGTATTTCTTACCCGCTGAGGCATTTATCGAAGTCGAAGGTCGACTTGTAAAAGCAGATGATACAGATTATGGAATCGGTGACAGAGTTGGTCTCGTTGATAATGGCATCATGGCGTTATTCAGCAGTGCTGCTTATATGATTGATGGAAAACACATTGAATCATGCCTGGAAAATGTTGATATTGCTACAACGATACTTCGTCTAGCAAGATACTCGGATGACTATTCCAGATCAGCCGGTCCATCAATGATGTTTACAAAGGACACAAATGATCATCCAGAAAACAGAAATGTAACGATGAATGCAGCTGGAACTGAAGTTGCGTCAATGAATGAAAATTTCAATCTCGAATTCGCAGCACGTAGATCAATGTTAAAACAAACGAGATGTTTTCATGTGCGATTCGATTATCATATATTTTTGGATTTTGCAGAGATGTTAGGAAGGTTATGTTCAGTGCTAAACACACTGTGGTACTTAACAGAAAAGAATCCAACAATGATGCGATCTGGCGAGCGAGAGGTGATGCTGGTAAAGTAGTATTATCAAAATTATCAATGTGGATGCCAGCAATGGTTCCATCTGTCGAAGAAGAAAATAAATTGCTTTCTTTCATGAATGAAGGTGGTAAATCACTGCTATCATGAAAAACAATGAAAACAGATAGTAATCAAGGTAATGCTGCTGGTTTATTTACATGGCATATAGCAGTACAACAAAGGATTTCAGCACCACGAGATATTTTTTTATCGCATTTCAAGCAAATGTACGAGTAAATAACCAGGAAAGAAATCCGATGGTATTTGACACACTTGATGTTACGAGGTTAGTTTGAGAATAAATGGACATCAAGAACCTGCCGAGGAAGTTACTTTGAATTTTGAACATAATAAAGTTTTGAACAAATTATCGTTAACCGGTAATCAACTAAACGTTTCAATAAAGCTCTGGTATCAAAAACTGGAGTTCAACTTAAATTTTCTCTAATTGTCATCGAAGATATGATTAAATCAGGAGGTATATTTCCACTTCTTGCAGCAATACCAGCAATAATTGCTGCGGCCGCACCTGCAATTGCAAAAGAAGCTGCGTTAGGTGCTGTTGGAACCGCCGCTGGAATGGCATTAAAGAAAGCAACCGGAAAAGGGTATAAAAAAGAGACGCGGTCTCAGACTTCCAAGAACTTATCTAGGAAAAAGACTGAGACTTCCAGGAATATAATAACACCGATGTCAAATTTTGATCTGATAAATGCTGCTAAAAAATTAAAAATTAAAGATTTTAGAGGAGTTTTCATGTGTGATCAATTACCGAGACAACCAAATCACGTTGAAACCGGTATCATCAATCTCGATTCGAATTCCGGTCCATGACTTCAATGGGTTGCATATGCAATTGATCCACGCGGAATTGTTTATTTTGATTCGTACGGACTATCACCACCAGTTGAGTTTTTAAATTATATTAATCAATTACCTGCCAGAACTTGGTATTCAATGTTACCGACACAGACAATGACAGATCCACCGATATGTGGTCGTGAATCCATCGCTGTACTTGATGCGATATCAAAATCAACTAAACCACCTCATCAAGTTGTACACGAATACACAAGTAATCGTTGGACAGGTATTTAAAATTGTACACACATATAATGTTTGATATTTACGGAAGATCTTTGATAAGAAAAACCGACAAAAGAACCGATAAAGATTTCGACGCATCAAAATATGCAACTAAATATGACCTTGCTGATATTATGAACCTAGCTGGGGTTGACCGAGATGAAGTTATTTTTCAGGACAAACACGGTACCGGTGTTTTGAAAACAAGTAATATTAAGTGGAATGATATAGTTCGTAGGGTTCATGGCGCAGCTACGGATAATATTCCGGTATTTACCGACAGCGGAAAAATACGAGATTCAGGTATATCGATAGAATATATCAGAAGTGAAACTATAAAGAAATGTTCAAAAACGATTGTCAACGTCAGGTGGTGTATTAACAGGATAACTTTCCATGAACGGGAATAAAATAACCGTTCTAAGAGATCCAGCATCAGATGAAGATGTGGAAACAAAAAGATACGTTGATACTGTTGATGGTAAATTATCTACGTTAAAAAGCGAACATGATGCCGTTAGTGGTAACCTATCCACTTTAAAAACCGAATACGAACTTCACATAAACGATCACAATACCGTAGACGGAAAATTATGTTGAGAGCCGAGTATGACGTTCATGTAGGCGCGTTTACAAATCTCCGTAGAAATTTCAGAAGATAGATGAAACTGCAGATGGATTCTTCGAAAAACCATTAATCGTTGATACGAAACTTTCTGATATTAAAACATCAATCGATACGATTAAGAAAACACAGGAAGATATTGTGAGTGATGCTCATGATATTATTAATAAAATTGATATCCTTGAAAAATATCAAGGTGAAATTCTCCACAGGCGGATTAACAACGTTGTATACACAATATCATCAGGATCAATAACATGTTCTCAACAAAACAATACTGTCAAACATACCGCGGAAGTTACTGGCGTGTACAGATTGTGTTTAGTAGTGCAAAATTCGAGATATTTACCACGTATCCATGGCGTCACTCAACAGACAAGTTTTCTAGAACCGTATCTGTTATATTAAACCGTGGAGACGAAAAAACATTTATCCTGGTTGCATCCAACAAAAAATTAGCTGCAGCAACGATCTGGTGGTGTCTAGAGTTTGTTGTCGAAACACCTCAATTGATTACAGCGTAAATAATATGGACTACATTATAATCAAGCGCGTGTTTGGCAAGACAAATTAAAATCTGTCGTTTATAATTACACGATAAAAGTATAAAAAAATATCACAGACGTGCAATTGTCATTGACATAATTGTATACTCGCGGTTGTTGCTGGAGCCGGTCAGTAACAATGATATCACCTGTGGTCATAACGATCTGTGTTTCAGCGTCAACTGCGATCGCTGGAGTTTTTAATATAATCGCAATAAAAATATCGACATGCGCGAATGAAAAATTATCCGATTATGAGGTGAAGTTACACGCGGAAACGGCGGCGCATTCTAAACTATCTCAGTTAATATCTGAAAGCCTCAACAATGCTTCAATATCGGATTCTGAGTTCGCATTAATGACTAAAATATTCTTCGAAGCAACGACTGTGATATAATCTACACCCATTAAAGTTACAGATAAATAGATAAATTTCAACACAAGAACTTTTGCAACAGATTGCCACGAACACAACACTGTCAGAAACAACTATGATATCAGTAAGCACAACCAATCCTAAATTCAGTATTAATTTTCAACTGCAATTTCAGGAAGAGAGATTGCACTTGCTCAACTGCGAGTATATCATAGTTGGCCAAATATCAGATCTGATCTATTTGGTGGATTACCTCCAAATAATTCGCTTGTACATGCAAACAAAAATAAACTAGATGGAACCCCAGATTTCTTTGTTGTTTCCATCCGCACAGGTATTTATCAGATTGAACAAATTAACGTTGAATTCCAGCGCAAAAAAAATCAACAACAACAAAAAGAAAAGAATAAAAAATATCTATTACTGTTCACGAACCAACATTTTCATATGTGATTGAAGTAAAATCTCCCCATTACGTCGTAGATATTTATCGATCATCGATAAAAACTGTTCTAGGATGGCCTGAAATGCTACCACATCCTGATGATGATCTCTCAGATTTAACAATAATCCAGATGCTGAAGGCAGGCATATTTCACCAGAGATAGTAAATATAACATCAACAATTGCAGTCGATCTTGTATGTGATGTAATCGATGGTAGTTATGAAACAGATCTTGGGATATCACATCAAGCTCTATAAAGATACCTTCTTTACACATTTACTCCAACGGTTCCTCCTGGATCCTTGATCGTGCAAGAACCAATCAATCCCGTATATCTACGCACGCATAAACAATACTTATCAATAATAAATTTTCAACTCACTGACCAAAGTGGACACTTGATTGATTTACGTGGCGAGGTTTTACTGATAAATCTCAATGTAAAATCTGAAGATTTTTTATCGTAAACGATTTTTTTGATCTTGATTCACGAATTAATCGGATAAATATTAGATATGTACCAGCACATTAAGGTTTTTATACACGACAAGGAAGCACATGGAAATGCAATCAAATTAATATTTACACAGTCTTCATTCAACATCGTTGATATAGTCATCGATGACTTCGGTAACGAAGATTTTTTACTGACGCAAGAACAGTTAGATAGATTGCGGTGAGAACATATTTCTATGATCACGTGTTACCGAGATCAGATTATAAACTACGGCATTCCTGCATTAAACTTGATGAATATAAAAAAAATATTATATAGATCTGAATAAAATCTGGTTTCAGTAAAACAGAATAATTCTTTACAGATATGATGAAATTTCATCCTCTTTGTCTGTTTTAGTCAATTTTATCGTAGAAAATCTGTCATATTTTTGTAAGGTGAAAACCTCAGCAATTATCTAATGATTTATCGATAAATCGTTAATTTCATCTTTTTTTGGTCTGTTTTTTTTGTATATTTTCGCAAAAAATATATCCGAATTTAGTTAATTTATGAGCAAAACATGGCAAATTTTAATGATTTATCGATAAATCAGTTAGATAATCGGTAACGGTTTCACCCGACAAATATTACAAGTTTGATAGATTTTTCTCCAATTTCGACTAAAACAGGTAAAAAAAAGGATGAAATTTCATCAAAGCTTACAAATCTGAATAAAAAAGATATTATAACAGAATTAAAAAATATTTTAACAGAATAAAACAACAGAAGGGTGAATTTTATCAAAATTTACAAATCTTAATAAAAAAAATATAACAGAATAAAACAACAGAAGGGTGAAATTTCATCAAAATTCACAAATCTGAATACAAAAAAATATTATACCAGAATAAAATAACAGAAGGGTGAAATTTCATCAAAATTTACAAATCTGAATAAAAAATATTGGAATAAAAAATATTATAACAGAATAAAACAACAGAACTGTAGAGGAGTTAATCCAAGCTGCCATCGGTAATAGCCTTTTCGTTTATAATCTTTTTTTAGTTTTTTCACGCGTGTGTTGAAAATTTGGTTCATTTCTTTTTCGTGAGACAGTTTTGATTTAATATTTTCTACTGCGATTGAAAGTGGTACGAACTTATCTACGTTTATATCTTCTACCATTGATAAAGAAAGGAACATTATAGACTGTATGCTCTTTGTCAGCTTATACTCCATTGAAAGTGTATAACCACCTTCAAGTTTTCGTTGTTGGATTGACTCGAAATCACAAAAGATTTTTTTCTGGATCAAGTTGTATATTTATATTTTTATGTTTTTAAATTTTTTTACTGCAGATATTATAGCATTAATATTTTCGATGTTCATATAACATATATATTTAAATTTAAAAAAAAATATTTTCTTGGACAGCACAACCTTTAACCTCTAGGTTCGAGTGTTCTAGCAGGTTCAGAGGCACAATAATTTATAAGAACAGCACAACCTTTAACCTCTAGGTTTGAGTATTCTAGCAGGTTCAAGGTACATTAAGGACGGCACAGCCTTTAACCTCTAGGTTCGAGTATACCCTGGAATGGTACAAGTGCGGATAATATTATATAATATTAAGGAAATTTTGCACTTGTACCATTCCAGAGTATGTTGGTAAAATAACATTATTTTGTCAATCTGAAATTACTATCGATGGTACCAATGCACATAAATATTATTATTATTATTAATAAAATCCGCACTTTCGCCATTCCAGGGTATATTGGAAAAATATTACCGAATCCGAAGATATCAAATCACTGCGGAAAGTGCACATAATATTATATTATATTAGGAAAATGTACACTTTCCGCATTCAGGGTATGATGGAAAAATAAAAAGGCTAGTAAAACATTTCAGCGACAAAATAATTCACGATCTACGGAGAAATATGTAATATGGAGTTATCTCCCATTTTTCAGTTCATTAACAATTCAGTAGTATGGGAGTGGAGAGAGATAGCACATTTTATTTATACTGAACATCATAGTGATATATTTGACTGAAAATATCCCCAAAAAATAAATATATTAAATATATAGTAAAGTAATATAAGCAACATAACTACAGAGACATTCTTCCTTCAACAGTATTGAAATGTAATTTTTTGTTTATATTTTTTGAGAGAGCAGATTTGGTAATATTTTCTGCGACATAATGTATTGATTTTGATTGAATATCAAAATATTTGGCAGCTGCATTCATTGATGGAAATATTATTTCTTCGTCTGTCTCAGTATTTACAGATTTTATCATCTGTTTACCTATTGTTTTACATCTACCAGTATTACCGTATATAGAATTCTGACTCTACGTGATAGCTCTCAGATTAGATAAAGAGTTGTGGAGTTTAACTCCATCAATATGGTCTAATACAAGACCGTCTTCGATCACCGCACGGAAACACTCGAACACGAATCTGTGACAGTAATATGTTCTTATTTTATTTATTTCATTGAAACTAAACATGAGATAACCAGTATTAATAACAAAACCGACAGGTTTTTTTCGTATACAATGTCTGATAACACCATCACGAGATGCTTTGTAGTTTGTTATGATAGGGTGTCTCATAAATTCCTTTTGCTCGATTATATATAAATATCTTTCATTCAATTAATTATTTGCCTTGATCTTCACTTTGAAATCTAATCAGATAATCTTCTGGGTTTTTTATAATGCTGTCGCTATCATTATGATTTTTTTTTTATCATAATATCGTCTCAGTTCCCTGTATCTTTTACCACCACATTGCACGCATAAGCATGTTTCGCCTCGTACTAGAACACTACATCATAAGCAGGGTTTTGGTCTTAGACTTCCATCTCGGACACTTTGCGGGTGGATTACGCAGAATTCTTTTACGCAATATTTATTACAAGGAGTAACAGAGCCGATCATCAACCACTTGCAGAAATTCCTTGTTTTAATCATTATATATATATATATATATATATATATATATATATATATATATATATATATATATATATATATACATACATACATACATACATACATACATACATACATACATACATACATACATACATACATACATACATACATACATGTATATATGACAATATTTTTAATTTAAATACCTGTTTTAATTATAATGATGAGAGAATTCGAGAGATTATCCAAGATCGAGCTTTCTAAAATTAAGCAATTTAATCTTGACAGAATATTCCATGTGCCGATGAGAGATCTGGTTGATCCGACAGATAAAACATTGATCAATAAAGTACACAAAGCCAAGAAATATTTTCAGAAAAATGAAGCATCTCATGTGTGGTTGACGTTTAAGATTATAAGTGACACTAAAAATATAGATGCTACGATGAACCACAAACGAACAGCGATGATCATTAACTACCATGACGATAGAAAATATATTTTAAAAATCAAATTTATGATACTATCAGATACAGACAACTGATTATTCGTGATAAACGTGATCCTGTCCTTCATAACGAAAAACTGTCATACTGAGTAAAGGTTCCAAACCAGGGATGTTGACTGGTATTGATAAACTATATTACGAAAGAACTTATCCTGTAACAGCGATTATCTATTGGATATATCCACTTGAGAAACCCAACATTGATAATCTGAAGCCAATGAAATTCTCGAAGATAAATTGTGTGGCCGAGCGAATAACACAACATTTCACTGTTTCGACTCGTGGGAAGGGGTTAACGGATAACCAACGTAATATAATAGATTCGTGGGCAGGAATAGTCAAATATACCGGATCATCTATCAAAGATGATGCTGAACTAGGAAAGAAATAAAAATTTCCTATAACAGTAAAAACGATAAAATGAGAGATTTTATACGAATCGAAATATAAATCAAAGGGAGCTTCAATCGAAATTGTTGATCATAATGCGCATGCGTGGACTAATGCAGTAACAGTATTTCCACGCACGAGGACGGTTAAATTCTATAACGGTGATATGTTTGACTTTATTAACAAGATATGTAAAAAAGATCCTGTATCCGTGTGGTTGTTTAGTTCTGAAAATGAATCCGATCAGTTTGTAACACCAAATGGTGATATTTATCGAACAGAATCTCTCCACGAGAAAAGGAGAAAATATACCACTGACAAAAATTTACTCTGTGAATGTTTTACTGTTCCATCAGTTGCAGCTCATTTTGCTAGAGAGAGAAATTCCTGGAAACCAACTCGGTTTGATTTTTTGATGATAAAATATTAAGTTGTGTTAAATATGGTCACGGTGTACTGTGAAACCGTGAATACTCGCGTAAAGATGTTATCTCGGTTGATATGGTTGCATGTTATCCGGGAAGTTTTCTAGGATACGGAAAATGTTCTGGGTATTTTAAAAGATTCGGTCACGCGACACACCACCTGACGTGAGTATCGATAAATAGACCATTACCTGATTTTGATATTACCGGATTTGCATGTATCGATTTATTCGAGTTTACAGAAACCCTTTATCCGATTTGTTATGTTTGGTTCGATAGACATTTTTCAGAAAAGAAGTGGGCTCCAATAGTATTGTTACAATATATGCTTGATTGTTTAATGTTGACGTTGATTGTCAGTGAAGCGATTATATCATACCGAATGCAAACCGAAGTTTGGTTGCCACAACAAAAAAAAATATTCTGACGAAGAAAATCCTGATAAAACCGACTTTGAAAATAAAATTGCATAAGATCTTGACAGGAAAATAATAGGTAAATTTACTCAAGGAGGATCATAGGATCATAAACGACATTGTACAAGATTGATCATGGACGATACTGAATTAAATTTTATAATCTCTGATACTACGAAAAGAAATACATTTAGAAGTCGGGATATAGCTTTATTATCAAATGGAACTAAGTTAGGTACAATTGTGAGTTATATTGATAGTGAATCACCGCAGTATACCCATTTAAGATTTTCGATGCTCGCGTACGTTTCGATTAATCTGTTATCGATGATAAATACAATTCCAGAGTTTGCTGTCAGAGTAGCTACCGATTCGCTTTATAGCAGTAAAAGATATTCAATATTGCTAGACCAACTAAATATCATGAATCATGCACCATGGGGTTCGTGGAGAATAAAATAAGAAAATATACTCGGTTATTCTGAATCAGCAGATGTTCCAATCAAAGATATTTACCGTAGAAATAATCAGATATTAAAACCATAATCTGCACCATCAATATATGATCCCAAAGCTAGACACAAAACAGTTTATCTCAATGGACCTGGAGAATCAGGAAAACACGTGCGATTCAACTATTTCAGAATTCAAACTTACGCGAGAAATGTCCCAACTAGGAACACAGTCATGTACTTATCACAGCTTTTTCCGATGGAGCGGAGACGCATGGACTCCTGATCGAATGGGAGATAAATATATTCCGAAGATCATTGGTTGCTATGATATATGTACAGTATCATTAGATAATCTAAAAATATTTCTTGATTGGTTGTTGACAAAAAACACTGTTGTAATAATGTGTGGCGATCATGGTCAGCGACCACCTTTTGTTGGACCGTCTCCATACGAATGGCTAAAGAGATCCGTTGACTATTACAAAAAAATAATTGACTATCATAGAACACTTAATTTAACATTGAGGGAGTTTATATAATTAATAAGATTACAAACGAATAAAATTCAATGTATAGTAATGCGTAATATGATTTCATACACCTCTTTGAACGACTTTTGGGATACGTGGAAACCAAATGATCTGATAGTTGCAAGTAGAAAGATAGTTCGTGATACACTTCAACAAAAATTATTTCTGCTACATAAAGAAAAATTCGCAGTTACCGGTACCATTATGTTACCGCCCAGCAGATAAGCGACGACAGAATATTCTCGTTGACATACCAGGACTGACGGAGAAAAAATCTCTTGTTGAATGATATTGTTTTAGTTGATGTCAATGTTGTTGATAGCGCGTTATCGGATTGGACGCTAAGATACGCAATGACAATACATTCATCTCAAGGATTAACTATTTCTGACACTGTTGTCTGGATTGTGGATGATCATATCGAGTGGTCGAATTTAGTTTATCTTGCGGTGTCTCGCGTCAGGAAAATATCTCAGCTACGTAGGATTGTCGTGGATGCGACAGAAACCACTAACAATGTTGACAATGATATAGTAAGATAAAAATTAGATAGCTATAAACAATGTGATAAAAAAGTCAAGCGCGACTTCGATCATGACGTGCAATTTATCATAACATTGAAACAACAACAGGATAATCACTGTGCAAGCTGTAATTGTATAATGCTATGTCAATACTCGAGTAAACACCAAAATTTTTTACCGTAGATAGAAAAGATAACAGTCTTGGTCATACACGTGATAATGTGATGTTAACTTGTCTTGAATGTAATCGGCGTAGAGGTGCTAGTCAAGTGAATGTGGTGGTAATTGTGTATACTCGGAAATTACCTGTAATTGTTCACGTGTGAATCCACGTTGTGGAGCAGTTGAATCTAATCTGTAGATTGTAGGTCTACTTGTAGATCGAACCACGCTGGATATCTTGTGTGTTGTATTACTCCAAATAGGATCTGTCGCTCTTTTTTCATCCTTCAAGTTTACCTCGTTCGTAGTATACCTTACGATGACACTACCTAATTTTGGCTGCGGTGAAACATTATGCTATATTGGTATATATTTCCTTGTAATCGCATTAATAGGTTTCATGGCAGTTGTTCGAGTAACCTCATTGTTTAATGCAGCTATTACACTTGGTAATCTTGCAACTCATTCACGAGACCTTGTATCCTGAATGAATTTCTTCACGTATTGGTATCCAAATAATCGTTAAGCAAGTGTTCTATTAAATCGTTCTACGATCGCTTGATCACTATGAATTTCAGTATGTCCTCGTCGTATTTTAACATTATGTCGCTTCATTATTGATGATACTTCACCAAGAAATTCTTTGCCAGGATCAACTTGTAATAGCTGTGGTCATCGCAAGGTCCTCGTCGATAAATCTGTTCGAAGGAAGAAGCAATTCGGTAGCTGTTTTAGTTGATAATGGTTCTGCTTCTTTATATCTACGTGCAACATCAACAACAGTTAATGCGTATTTAAATATTACTCTACGTATACGACAATGAGGTAAAAACAGAATGTCAGCCTGATGAACTTCATTAGGAACTTTAACGTCAAAATGTGCGTAGTCGATTTGTTTAGGTGGTAGTAGGTAAATTTGCCATATTGCTTGTCGTGCTAACCACGCTGCGGCGGTAGAACGTGTGACATTTGCTGCATTAGCGATTTTATCGATTGCTGCTCTACCTTTCCACTATGCTCTTGGGCTATAATAAATTGATTCCATTATAATGAGTTACCAACATCTATTGCTAATTTGGTTTTCATCGCAGATTTTACTAACCATTTGGCTAATCCTTCCTTGAGATTTTTTTTATTGAATTTAATGCATGAGTCAATTTTACATCTGCGATATGTCGTTGTTCTAGATCTTTACTTTTATAAACTACATCATGAACGTGACACGCTTTATCGATTGCATTTACCGGATATTCACCGGAATTTTGGTTGATCTTGTTCACCAAGTCTGATATCAAGTCGAGTGCCAGGACCGCATTGATTATATCCTGAAAGATGTTTTTCTCCGGGATATTTAGCCCACGGAGTTACTGGAAATTTTGACATTAATGTTGCAATGTCACCATCGTTTTTTTTTTGGTTAAAAGGAAAATTTCTTTCTGCCACAAACAGACCATTTTCCACCGTATACTATTTTTTACTTTTTGCTGTAACTCTAGATAAATCAATAGTTGGAGTTTCAACTTTACAGTGTAAACAATATAAATCCATAATACAATTATACCATGGATGTAACTGATTTTTCAGCGACACGAAAACGAGAACAGGTAAAACATCATCCAGCGTTATTAAATTCGATCAGAATGATACTAATAGGCCCGTCTGGATCTGGTAAAACACAATTATTACTTAATTTGATAATGAGATGATTGAAATGGAATAAATTGTACTTAGTAGCACCATCTGTAGATGATCAGAGATCCTACGAAGTACTGAAGGAGTTTAATGAAAACGCACGATTGCTGAGCGGTGATCATATTATTGATTTTATAAACGACATTGATGAAGCACCATCTGTCGATGATCTTGATGGATTCGTTAATAATTTACTTGTGTATGATGACGTAATGCTAGATAAGCAATCAAATCCGGCAAGAATATTCTCTCCAGCAAGACATAAAAATACTGATGTTATTTATGTAACTCAGCGGTATACACAAATTCCGAAAGTAATCAGAGATAATTGTAATATTTTAGCTGTATTTAATGGAATTGATACACACACGCTAATAAATATTCATCAGACCTGGTGTAGCGGAGATATGGATATAAATAAATTGAAAAATTCATTTTCACGTGCGCAAGCAACACCGTATGGTTTTATAACAATAAATCTGCATGATCCCAGGACAAGATATCGTGTAGGTATCGATAAAATATTTGGCTAATTTGTAGCAGCAGAGAGGGTGCCGCCCCCCCCCCCTCGCGTCAGATTGACAAAATAACGATATCCTCTAACCAAATTAAATAGATACTATTTGATATATGAAAAATTGTACATGGCTGCGTCAAGGAAGCACAGATAAATGTAATAAAAAAATGTCGTGGAGAATACTGCAAGAAACATAAATACATGCCATCAAAGAAACCACATGCTGGTCCTCGACATTGTGTTGGATGCAATGTTGGCGTTTGAAGACAATATCGGATTTGTAATGAATGTGGTGGAGATAAATACAGAACCTTGATGGCGTATTACCGTCGTGGGATCGAAGAAGGGGTTTTGATACCTAGAAAAGAAACCCCTCCAACCAAGAAAGAATATTACTCAAAGTTCAAAAAAGTCTCAGATTGATCGTTTGTCTGAACTATTCATATGTTTGATTTATATACAAGATTTTCTTTAATCCTCAGATTGACAATTTAACAAATGGAGAGAGCAGCAGAGAGGATTGACTACACCATTTGTTTGGGTCAATCTAGGTGTAATCATGGATTGGCTTCTGCGTTAGTCACCATTAGTCGATTTGGTAATAAAAAAAAGGGTGACGTTTCGATTTAGTCTGTTCACCCTCTCTGCTGCTTGTGGCTTTGCCTGAAAGAATGAATTGGTGATGCTGAGGTTGTGGTACAAGCTTATCTCTTGATGCCCGTTCTCATTCATCTTCCCAATGCCAAACTTGCCAAGACAGGAAGGACAAGAGTCATGGTCAACACTCACCCTAGTCGCCCAGTAATATCAAGTTCTTTTCTTTGGGAATTTTGTCGATGAGCGAATTTAATCCGTCGTAGAATTCATCCTTGGTATATGCGGTATCGCTTAGTGTGGGAGCGTAAACATTGACAAGTTGACAGTCCCGGTTGTGGTGTGGAGTCAGAGGGATAACAGTATTCTTTTTCCTTGTTGGCAGGGTTCCATCATCCGCAGCAGAGAGTTCCTGACGTCGAATCCAACACCAAACTCTCTGGTTTCGTCAGCGCTCTTCTTTGAGGGACCCGAAATCTGATAACCGTGTCTCCTATAGAGAGACGATATGGATCTGAGTCTTGTTGTTGTTCTTGTTATAGGGTTTAACGCCATTTTTAGCACACGATACATGGCGGCCAGTATTAATGGTGGAGGAAGAACCCGGGCAAATCCTTGGAAAGAACCACCGACCTACAAGAAACTACTGGCAAGCTTTATCAAATACCCACATTGGCGGAATCTGAGACTGGAACCTACGCAGACAGAGGTGAGACGACAGTGATCCGTAACGGAAAGTGCTTTAGGCGACTCGGCCACTCAAGGTCCCCCGGAGGATGGGGTAAATGGTACTAAAAATTGTGACCAACTATCTCATTTCATAATTTGTTATGGTAATGGTAACTCAGAGGAATAATTATATGACTAATGTCATAATTTGGTACTCAAAACAATGAAAATCCATTTTGATAACAGAAAATTGCATACAAATAATAATTACACACAAAAAATGTTTCAAAATAAAAGTAAATATTATAAACTGAATAAATATTTTATCTGAATAAAAATAAATATGAATCCTGATAAAGATTAGAATCTGAATATATATTATCATTATAATAAAAATAAATATTATAATCTGAATCAATAAATATTACACGTGTTATTATTCGGTGTTAAAATTTTCACAATCACTGGAGACAGCAATTTCATTTTTACGATCACTTAATGATTTAGTCACTGTTTTCATTTTCGCGATCTGACATCTTTGACCGTAACCAAGGATTGTAACTAACTTAGATTGTTGAATCAGCTTAATGAATCTGTACTCTGCTAAATGTTTCATGATTTTATTGTTGTAATGAATCAAAAACCCATTTTTTTCAGAATTAAGAAAATTCTTTATACCGCCATGTTATAATTTTTGAATTGCAGAAATAAAGCATTAATATTTTCCGAATTCATAACATAATAAATATATTTTTAAAAGAACAAATATTTACCCAATACATAGTAGTATATTTTCAGCATTATATCAAGCTATTTACAGCATTATGTATAATTTTAACTATAGTATAATATTTAGAACATTATATACAATTTGAGTTCTAAGGACAGTACAACACATACTGTATCATGTTTAGAGCATTGTATCAAGCGCTTCACAGCATTATATACAATCCTAGTTCTACGGACAGCACAAAACATATAGTATTATGTTTACATCGTTATTTTGTATCAAACTTTTTACAGCATTATATACAATCTTAGATCTAAGGATGGTACAACCACCATGGGAACTTCTAGATTACCAAACACCATTCTAGAAAGTCCAGATGGTACCTATATACATATTTACAGCGTTATATACAATATTAATTATAAGGACGGCACAATACATGCAATCTTAATTAGGGCCAGCACACTACATACACGTTTAGTTCTAAGGACGGCACAACATATATAATCTTGATTAAGGACTGCACAATTGTATAGGGGTGGGGGCTCCTTTTCCACGTTCAACACATATTCCATATCAACTTATGGAGAGTGCAAAAGAGCACCCACAACGTAGCGGCATGATGGGAAGTGTACTTGTTTTTTAAGTTCGAACTTGGGTTGGACCTCATTTTTTAATGAAAAATTGCGATTATTCCTGTCATCGACAAAATTGTCAATCATGGGGTTGGAAAGCATGACCTTGAGTACGATAGTCAAACACGCTAGTACTACGCCACGGACACATACATGCTTATATATATTTCAGAATTATTATGAAGTTACCTAAGCTGAGAATTGTTATAAATGATTATTACACAGAGTAAATCATAATTGTTCTAAAACTGCAGAGTGGATTTCTTTTGATTTCCAAAACATACCGTGTAAATAATCACATATATATATATAACTGTTGGATGTCATTGCGAATTAAAGTACATGTATTTCTGTAAACAGTTATCTTACCTAGAGATAAAAAAAACACAACTTAATTGTTATATAAGCGGGCGTGACTTATGTTTTTCTCTGCCTTGAGGTCAAAAGGTGTAAATATAGTACTACTAATTTGAACTATTACAAAATTACGCTACACCACTGACGGATAATTGACACACATAAAGTTAAGTCGCTGAACGATGGCACAAAAATAAATAATCTCTGTACAGGACAGAGCTTTGCTTGAGAGAGTTATCGCTCTTCATTCAGAGTATTTGCATGAAACACAATAGGGACATACTGAACTGTTTAATTTGTTTATACTTCTTCGAAAATGTTGATTTGGTAATATTATCTGCGACGCTTAAAATATTTACCAGCTGCATTCATTGATTGAAATATAAATTTTTCACCAGTCTCCGCGTTAAGAGATTTAACAACCTTGGGACATTTATTGTGTATAACGTACTACCACATGCAGAATTCTGATTCTGTGTAATAGCCTGTAAATAAATAAAATAATTTTTCGGATTTGATTACAACATTGGCATCGATTACTCTGTGAAAACACTCGTAGATACATCTGTGATAAAGATATATTTTCCCCGTACATAACATGAGATAACCAGTATTATTAACAAAATTAACTGGCTATTTAATCGACATTGCCAGATGGTACCACCACGAGATGCTTCATAATCCTTGATGATAAGATGCTTCACAAATAAATTTTGCTCCATTCATATATTAATATTATTTGTCTAAATAATTATTATATAAACTGGCTGCATAGTCTTCAGTGATTTTGTTTTTAAAAGACAACTTTGTCATTGCCGGCGTTCTTAGTTTTATTTATCATAATATCATTTCAGTTCTTTGTATTTTTTTACCATCACATTTCACACACAACTGCGTTTTTTTCTAACCCCAACACCACACTTCAAACACGGTGTTGGTCCTAAACTCCCTCCTTTAAGGTCAACAGGTTCATATAAATATTTTAAAATCACATTACCTAGTACTGGTTGTTTTGAGAAAGTTTCATGTCGTTGTATTGGTATGTGTATTTTGCGATCGCATTAATATGTTTCATATAAATTGCACGAAAAAGTTCCTTATTCAACCCTGCTGTTAAATTTGGTAGTATTGCAACCCATTCACGAAATCTCTTATCTTTCTGAACTTTGTTCAGGTATATTTCCTGCAGATACTGATATCTAAATAATTGCTCAGCAAGTGTTTAACTAAATCATTGAATAATTGCCTGATCACGATGAATTGCGGTATGTCTTCATCTATTTTTGACACTATTTTGTCTCTTCACAGATGATAATGCTACTAGAAATTACTTGCCAGAGTCAACCTGTGGCAGCTGTGTCAATCGTATACCACCACCTTGTAGCACAGATCCTAGTTGATAAATTCGTTGAAACTCAGATGATAATGGTTCTTCTTCTTTATATCTATTTGCAACGTCAACACTTTAAAAGCATATGTGTATGTGCGTGATTGACGTATACCAATTTTAATAGTATCCTGTGGTAAAAAAATCGGCCTGATGAACTTCATTATGAGCGCATACATCAAAATGTGCGTGCTGAATTTCTTTAGGTGTGGAAGATAACTTCGCCATATTGCCTGTCGTGCTAACCAATTTTCAGCAACATTACGTGTGACATTTGCTGCTTCAGCAAGTGTGCAAATCGCTGCTCTACATCTTGGGATATAATAAATTGATTCCATTATTGTAATAATAACTGATTGATTAATTACGGGTCCCAAGTACTAATTTAACGTTCATCACAGATCTTACCAAAAGATTAGCAAGCGATACTTTGAGATATTTATTTGCTATGGAATTTAACGAGTGAATCGACTTCACATTTGCATTATGACGCTACATCATGAACGTGACATGCTTGATTAATCGCATTTATTGAAGTCTGTATTCAGGTTGGGTTCCAGGACCACAACAATTATATCCAGGAAGATGTTTTTCTCCTGGGTAATTAGCCCTAGGAGTTTCTGGTAATTCTTCTAATGAAGCGGCGATATCATCACCCTTGACATCCGTCAGGACGGAACAAAATTATATTTTCGTACCACATTTTATATGCCTGTAAGTGTGCGATTTTTAGATTTTAATCCACTTGTAGGGGTGGGTGCTCTGAATCGAACACGCTATAGATCCATATTATTTATCGTATTTGTACAACATGGATATCATTGATTTCTCAGCGACACAAAAACAAAAACGAAACAAACATCATACAGCACTACCAAATTCTATCAGAACAATTATCATAGGTCCATTTGAGTCTCATAAAACACAATTATTACTTATTCTTATAATGAGACGGCTCAAGTGGGATAAGTTATATTTAGTGGCACCATTCGTAGATGATCAGCGATGCAACGACGTGCTTAAAATTTTTAATGAAAAAACAAGATTGTTGGATGAAGACGGTAATAATATCAATGATTTTATCACCGATATTGATGAAGCCCCATCTGTAGATGACCTCGATGGATTTATTAATAATATCGTAGTATACGATGCTTTGATGCTGAACAAACAAACAAATCCAGCTCGGATATTTTCTATAGGCAGACACCAAAACAGACGTGATTTGTTACTAGACGATATACACAAATACCTAATGTGATCAGAGATAATTGTACTATTTTACTGGTGTTCAACGTTGTCGATATACATACTCTGCGAAATATTCATCTGACTTGGTGTTCAGGGGATATCAATGTTATTAGTTAAGAAACTTCTTTTCATGTGCGCAAGCTACCTCACACGAATTTGTCACGATAAATGTACATGATCCTCAGTCGCAATATCGTGTACAGGGAGCGTGACGACCAATAATGAGTGTCCGGATGAGTAAAACAACATAGAAAAACAAAGGCGTCAAAAATACAATAACCCAATTAGAGAAAGTTTGGTCGGTGAGACGCTTCGGTTTGGCGTTATTGACCTTGTGTTCTTCATTTTCGAAGGAAGCTTTTTTTCGTGAATGGACTTGTCTAGAAAATGGTCTGTTCACCCACCCTGCTGCTATTTGCATTGTGTGGTTTCATACAAATTGGATTTTAAGATTGTACATGGGTGAAAAATTTATATCTTCTATAGACACCATAACATAGGGGAATCTTGACCAGATAGCCTTTTGGATGGGGTAGGGTGGGGTGGTTTCTGTGACTTAAGAATCGCAGTGAATGTCAATAGTAGACACCAGGCAGTAAACTTGTGAAGGAAATTAAAAATACTTTTGAATTTATTTTAAGAAACATATTTTCAGTGAACTACGAGAGATACATCCTCTTCCTATTCGTATAAAGGAAAGTAGCCTGTCTCATATTAATTATTATTGCCATCACAATCTGACTCGTGTTCAAAGCTTGCTGTTTTCATTATAACATAGAGTACATATTATAGCCCCAAAATTGCACTTGTTTGTTTCCATTCTCTTTACAATGCATACAATTTATCTCAGTAAGAAATCTTATTGATTTAGAAACTAATCTATGTGTCGAAAGTTTGAAATATACTTATCGGATGTCCTGTTTCTCTCACACATGTAAGTTTGGTAAGAAAAACATCTAATGCCCTGCTTCCATTAGTATGCGTGATTGTGTGCTTGCATGCAAAATGTAATCACTTGAATAAACACAATATCCGCATTTGTATGTGTAGCTATATGTCCGCATAAACATGTTTTGCTACAGATATGTGTATTGCTACAGATATGTGTATGTGTTTGTAATATATGTCAAGCAAACATGATTGCATTAAACAAAATTAATACAATCTGCCTATTTAATTTGTTTGCATAGAAATAAATCATTAGTACAAAACAATATTATACTACATTCCAGCTGTTCATTTCTTCTATCAAGCATTGAATACAATTATTCCTTAAAGATGGCAGTTCACATTTATATCAAATTTTTTCGGGAGAAGTCAGATTTAGTTGTCTTAACGCCTACACACACACTCGCCAGAGATGAAACAAGTGTGAGTGAATTCTTGCACATATCACAGTTTCTTTCGGTATAAAGGTGACGAATGGACTCCTCGTCGAATGGGTGAGAAATATATTCCTAAGATCATTATTTGGGATACGATATGCACAGTATCGCTTGATATATTAAAATGTTTCTTGATTTGTTGTTATTGAAAAAATACAGCCGTGATAATATGTAGCGATTATGGTCAACCACCACCATTTGTTGGTTTGTCTCCGCATATTGGCTAAAGCAATTTGTAGATTATTATGAGGAGATAACTTAAGATTATAGAACACTTGATCCAGAATTAAGTGAGTTCAAGAAATTAATCAGATTACAGTCAGATAAAATCCAGGGCGAACTAGCGCGTACAATAATTGCAGAAACTTTCCTGAATGAATTTTTGGAAGCGTGGAGACCAAATGAATTGATAGTGGCAAGTAGGAAGATAGTCAGAGATACACTTCAACTGCGATTGTTTCAATTACATAAAGAAAAGGTTCCAGCGCTACCAGTGCCGTTGTGTTATAGACCAGCTGATACACGAAGAGAGAATATTGAAGTTGATATTCCAGAACACTTTACAGAGTCAAGAAAACATAATCTCGTATTACATGATATTGTTCTGGTCGATATTGATGTTGTCGAAGATGCATTGCGTGCGGATAAAAATCCCTGGACGCTACGATACGCAATGACGATACATTCATCTCAGGTGTTAACCATCTCTGATACAATTGTTTGGATCATAGATGATCGCATCGAGTAGTCAAATTTAGTTTATCTCGCAGTGTCACAAGTTGGAAGAATAAATCAACTTGGGAGAGTTATTTTAAGTTCTAGTGACAACACCAACAATGAAATTATCAGCAATGATATAATAAGAAAAAAACTCGTTGATTATAAACAAAGTGACAAAATAAATATTCGCGAGTTTTATATTGATGTTGAATGTATAATGATGCTAAAACAACAGCAGAATAAGCACTGTGTGAGCTGTAATTGTATAATGATATGGTCCTGGCCTAAAGACTAAAACCCACGACAGTTTACCGTAGATAGGAAGGATAGCAGTTTTGGTCATTCATGTGAAAATACGATGCTGATCTGTCTTGAGTGTAATAGACGCAGAGGTGTTAGCTAAATGATCAAGGTGGTAATTGTGTATCCTCATGTATCTCTTGCAACTTTTCACGTGTAAATCCACGCTGACGAGCAGTTGAATCTAGTCTGTAAATTGCGGGTCTACCCGCGGATCTTGTTATGTTAGATATTTTGTGCGATGTAACACTCCAAATAGGATTAGAACCTCTTCTTATACAACCCTCGAGCTCACCTGGTTCATATAAATATCGGACAGTCACATTACCAAGTATGGTTTGTTTTGAAAAATCATTTCGTGCGAGTATATATTTTTTTGTAATCGCGCTATTAGGTTTCATATCGATTGTTCGAGTAATTTCGTTATTTAATGCATTTATTACACTTGGTAATTTTGCAACCCGAGATCTCTTGCCTTGAATAAATTCCTTCGCGTATTGATATTCAAAAAACTGCTCAGCAAGTGTTCGATTAAATCGTTCAACAATTGCCTGATCACGGCGTATTGCAGTATGTCATCGTCTGATGGCGACTTTATGCTGCTTCATCACCGATGATACTGCACCTTGAAATTCCTTGCCAGGATCAACCTCTAATAGATTTGGACATTGAAAAGGTCCCGATAAATTCGATAAATTCGTTCAAACACAGAATCAACTTCTGATGCTATCTTTGGCTCAACTTCCTTGTCTCTACTCGCAACATCAACTACAGATAACGCGTATTTGTATGTTAGTCGACGTGTAGTATCATGTGGTAAGTATAATATATCCGCCTGATGAACTTCATTTGGAACACTGACATCAAAATGTGCATATTCGATTCTTTAAATAGATAAATCTGCCACATTGTCTGTCTTGATAACCAATCTGCTGTAGTAACTTTTTTTTACGGTTGCTGCTTCTGCGAGTTTGTTAAGAGCTGTGTTGCCTGTCCAGTATACTCTTGAGGAATAATTCATAGATTTCATAATATTAAATTACCAGCCCCTAATACTAGTTTACCATTTATCGCAGATCATGCTAACCAGTTAGCTAATGATTCTTTGAAAGATTTATTCACGTGAATCAATTTCACACCTGCGAGATGTATATGCTGCAGATTGTTACTTTTATGAGATACATCATGAGCGTCACAAGCTCGATCAATTTCATTTATAGGATATTTACCTAGACTCGGTTGGTCTTGGCTTTCAAGTCTGATATCAAGTCTGGTTCCAGGGCCGCAGAAATTATATCCTAAAAGATGTTTTTCTCCTGGGTATTTAGCCGATGGAGTCCCTTGTAATTTTTTCAATTTTGCTGCAATATCACCTTGTCGTTCTTTTTTAAATCGTCAGGCGATTTTGCAGAAATAAATCTTAATTTCCTTGTACCACATTGTGCACAATTACCGGTAACTGCTGCTCTGTTATTGTTTGTTTTAATTGCTGTTCAGTCGTTTGTGCTAGTACGCATCTTGCAATTCACACAATATACAAATCCATACGTTATTTATATGGACATGAAAGTAATTGATTTTGTAGCGACAAGGACGCGATAACCTGATAAGTATATTACTGAGCAACCAAATTCCATCAGAATGATAATAATTGGATAATCTGTAAGTGGAAAAACGTAATTACTACTTAATCTGAAAATGATATGGTTAAAATGGGACAGGTTGTATATAGTGGCACCATCTGTAGATTATTAGCGGCGTTATGATGTGTTAAGAGATTTTAATGAAAATGCAAAGACGATAAACGAAGAAGGCGATGATATTTTTAATTTATCGCTGATATCAATGAAGCACCGAGGGTAGATGACCTTGATGGAAGTATTAATAATTTAGTCGTGTACGATAATGTAATGTTGGATAAACGATCAAATCCTGAAAGGATATTCGCCAGAGGCAAATGTGATTTATATAACCCAGCGGTATACACAAAAATGATTAGGGTCAATTGTAATATTCTTTCTGCGTTTAACGGAGTTGATACATATACACTTATAAATATTCATCAGACCTGGTGAAGCGGTGATATGGATTATAATCATTTTAGAAATTTCTTTAGTCATGCTAAATCAACCCCACACGGATTTATAACAATAAACTTACACGAAACGCGATCAAGATATCGAATCGGTCTTGATAAAATATTTGGATAGCTGCAGCTGAGAGGGCGCAAAGTCGACTATGCGTCAAAAAGTAAACAATCACTAGCATAATAATAACCTTAAGAGAGACTCTTGGAGAATACCTCAGAGAAACTCTCGGTTAGATAGAGGCTTTGGTTTTGTGCTTTTGACGTTATATTTCCCCCTCAGTTTCGTAGGAGACCTTAATTTACCAAATATACGCCTCTAAAAAGTTGCCAGATTTGCCCTCTCTGCTGCTTATGTGAAAAAGAATATCACATGCAAGCTTACTTTGTAAATAGTATCAAAATACCCAATTTTATCCAGAAAATTATATTTAATCATACTACAGAGAGAAATAGAAATCGCTCGGTTGTTTACATTTCTCTTAAGGTTCCACATCCGATCCCTTTCTTTGCATATGGTTCAGACATGTAAGAAAACTGTATTCCTTTAATTTCCCCACTTACAATCATTGTTAAAAACGAATTTTGTATCCCAGTGGTGGTTAATGGAAAAACGGGTTTTCATTAAATTTGATTTCATAATGATTGGGACTTGATATGGAGTCAAGAGTAAACATATATTTACTTTCTTAACTTCAGGCGTTAACTATTAGAAAACAAGCCTAAAACGATTATTTTTTCTCATATTTTTAAAAAATTTTAAGTCGCTTTTCAAACAATTTGAATGTCTACATTGTGAAATTGTTTTCCTGACTTTCATGCTAAAGACAAAATTAGTTTTCTTTATGCTACTGCAAGAAGATTTTCCAAGCAATTTTCATCAGCTGTCTGCGTCAGACAGCAAATTATGCGCTTTAAAATATATTAAAAATGTTCTGTAAAGTACAAGACATATAAGCGTATGTTAATGTTCTCATTAATGTAAGAATTGCAGACCAAACAGCTTTTGTGGTGTGCCTTCCTAACTTTCAGCGGTGCTCCGCACATATAACGAGTCATCACAAAAGTCTGCACTGATCCGTGCCGATGCGTTTTTCGTACTTTAGTGGGATATCTACACTTCTTGTTGTTGTAGAGTTTAACGCCATTTTTCAGCACAATATAGGCTATATATGGCGACCAGTATTAGCAGCAGAGAGGGTGAACAGACCACGTTTTCAAGCAAAAATAATGCTTCCTATGAAACCTTATTTTAACCAAAAAAAATAAGTCTCCATTTAGCAAACGGAGACTTTACGATTTTTTAATCAATTTTGGTCGCAACGATGTGGTCATCCACCCTCTCTGCTGCTTAGTGATTTCATCACTGGGTTAACAAAAATAATAAATGATTTCAACCAAATATTTGATCGAGTCCGATACGATATCGTGTCCGAGGATCATGTAAATTTATTGTTACAAATCCATGCGGGGTTGACTGAGCATGACTAAAGAAATTTTTAAATTGATTGAAGTCCATATCGGAACACCATGTCTGCCAAATATTTCGTAGCGTATGTGTATCAACGCCGTTAAACACAGCAAGAATATTACAGTTATCTCTGATCACTTTTGGAATCTGAGTGTAGCGTTGAGTGACATATATCACATCAGTGTTTTTGTGACGCCCCCGGGAAAATATTCTAGCTGGGTTTTTTTGATTGTCTAACATCACATCGTCGTATACGACTAAATTGTTAATACTCCCATCAAGGTCATCCACGGATGGCGCCTCGTCAATATCAGTTATAAAATCAATGGTATTCTCACCTTTAATTTCTGATGCATTCTCGTTAAAATCCTTTAACACTTCATAGCATCGTTGATCATCTACGCTAGGAGCAATTAAATACAACTTATCCCACTTCATCCATCTCATTATTAAATTGAGCAACAATTGAGTCTTGCCGGATCCAGATGGCCCGATTATAATTGCACGGATAGAGTTTGGTAGCGCTGCATGATGCTTAACTGGTTCTCTTATTTTAGTCGCTGAAAAATCAATTATATTCATATCTCTATACATAAATTATGGATCTATATTGTGTGAAGTGTAAAACGCGTACTAGCACAAATGATGTGACGACGGTTACAACTAAAAATAACAGATCAGCACTAACTGGTAGATGTGCAACATGTGGTATAAAAAAGTTTAGATTTATTTCTACAAAATCAAAGATTTTACAATCCGGAGATGTTTTAAAAAAAAACGAGGAGGTGATATCGCAGCCAAATTGGCAAAGCTCCCTGGAACCCCATGGGCAAAGTACCCCGGAGAAAAGCACCTTCCAGGATATAGCTACTGTGGTCCCGGAACACGATTAGATATCAGACTTGATGATCAAAATCAACCCCGATCCGGCGAGTATCCGATAAACGCTATTGATAAGGCGTGTCATGCTCATGATGTTGCATATAAAAGCAGCAATCTGCAAAACAGGCATCTCGCGGATGTGAAATTAATTCATGCGTTAAATGCTATTCCTGATAAATCTTTTAAAGAAAAGTTGGCTTCGTGGTTGGTAAAATCGGCTATGAAAGGCAAATTGATGATGGGTGCTGGTAATTAATAATATGGAATCAATTTATTATTCCCCAAGAGGATACTGGAGGGGTAAATAAGCAGTACATAAACTCGCTAGCGCTGCAAAAGTGAAAAAAACTACAGCGGCGGATTGGTTATCCAAACAGGCACTATGGCAAATTTATCTACCACCACCTAAACAAATTCAATTCTCGCATTTTGATGTGACTGCTCCTAATGAAGTTCATCAGGCTGATATATTATTTCTGCCACATGATCGTGGTTACAAATATGCGTTAACCGTAGTTGATATTGCAAGTCGATACAAAGAAGCAGAACCGTTAAAAACAAAATCAGCCACTGAAGTTGCTTCTGCATTTGAAAGGATTTATCGACGAGGTCCTCTGCACTGGCCGAATCTATTGCAGGTTGATCCTGGCAAGGAATTTCAGGGTGCGGTTCTATCTACAATGAAAAATCATAATGTCACTATACGACGAGGGCATACTGCGCAACATCGCGATCAGGCCATTGTCGAACGATTTAATCGGACGATTGCTGAGCGGTTATTTGGATATCAATACGCAAAAGAATTCATTCAAGAAAAGCGATCCAGTGAATGGGTTAAAAGATTACCATCTGTGATTACCGCACTGAATAACGAGATTACTAGAACAATCAACATGAAATCTATCAACGCGATTAAAAAGAAGTCAATACCCGTACAACCACAAAAAGATTTCCCTAGAAACGCTAGGGTTTCCCAACCAATTCTTGGTAGTAGTGTCATTGTGAGGTACTTATACGAACCAGGAGAGCTTGAAGGGGGTAGAAAAAGGGCTACTGATCCTATTTGGAGTGTTACTGCACACACGATATCTAGTATAACACGATCAACTGGTAGACCTCCAATCTATAAACTGGATTCAACTGCTCCTCAGCGAGGATTTACTCGACAACAACTACAAGTGATTCCCGAGGATACTCAATTGCCACCGCATGGTCTTAACTAGCGCCGTTGCGTCTATTGCACTCAAGACAAGTCAACATCACATTGTTTCTGACATGACCGAGATAGTTATTTTTTCTGTCTACGGTGAATTGGCGAGGATCCTTATCCGAATACTGCCAACGCATTATACAATTGCAACTCGCGCAGTGATTATTCTGTTGTTTCTTCAAAGTGATTATTAGTTCAGCATCAATATCAAATTCTCGTTGGTTTTTTTTGCCCTGTTGTTTGTAACCGGAGAGTTTTTTATTAATGATGCTAACATCAATATCACTTATTGTTGTGTCATTATCATCACCAATGATTTCATCATCGAGGACAACTCTTCGAAGTTGATTTATGTTTCGTACTCTGGATACTGCGAGATAGACTAAATTTGACCATTCGATGTGATTATCCACCATCCAAACAATTGTATTCGATATAGTCAATCCCTGTGAAGAGTGTATTGTTGCTGCGTATCCTAGCGTCCATGGGGATTTATTAGCACGCAATGCATTTTCGACGACGCTGATATCAACCAGCACAATATCATTTAACACGAGAATCTGCTTTTCACTCTGTCCTGGAATATCAACTTCAATGTTTTGTTTTCGTGTATCCGATGGCCTATAACAAAGGGGTACTGGAAGCGTTGCAAATTTTTCTTTATGCAATTCAAATAACGTCATCTGAAGTGTATCCCTGACTATTTTTCTACTTGCTACTATCAAATCATTTGGTCTCCACGTTTCCCAGAAATCATTCATGGGAGTTTCTGAAATTATTTCACGCGCTATTTCGCATTGGATTTTATCCGGTTGTAATCTAATCAGTGCTTTGAACTCGCGTAATTGTTCATCAAGTGATCTATGGTCGGTATTAATTTCTTCATAATAGTCTACAGGACCCTTTAGCCATTCATGTGGAGATCCACCGACAAATGGTGGTGGTTGGCCGTGATCCCCGCACATGACGACTTTTGTGTTTTTGTTTAACAACCACTCAAGAAATGTTTTTAATACATCTAATGACACTGTGCATATTTCATCCCAAATTATGATTTCAGGAATGAATTTATCACCCATACGCTCAGGAGTCCATTTGTCACCCTTCCATCGAAAAAAACTATGGTAAGTGCAAGCATTTACCCCTCGTTGTATCATCTCTCTGGCGAGTCTGTGAGTCGGTGTTAGCACAATCATGTTAGAAACGCTAGCGTTTCCACGACGAAATAATTCAATTGCACGAGTTGTCTTTCCTGACCCACCACAACCGTTTAAATAAACTGTCTTATATCTACATACTGGATCAGATACCGGTGGTGCATTAGAAAATTCTGATTGAATTTCAATACGGTTACAACAAAGATATTTATCATCCATGGCAACGTCTGCGGATTCACAATACTCATGTAGCATCTCCTTTTTAAATCGCCAACGCCCCCACGCTTCCTCCGGATCTGTGAATGCCGCTACAGCTGATTTGTACTTATTGTGTATATACATCGAATCAGTGGCTACTCTAACCGCGGTATTAGGAAATCTATTTATCATCGAAAATAGATTAATAGAAACATAGGCTAGCATTGAACTTCTCAAATGTGTGTACTGGGAATTATATCCATCACAGTAGGTAACAACCGTACCTAATTTCTCACCATTGGATAGAAAAGCATCCTTACGGGATACAAGTTTTCCCTGTTTCATTAAATCCGCTACAATAAAATCGTATTCAGCGACATCTATGATCAACCGCGAAGAGTACTTTGCGTTGTCGTATCGTCCACCCTGGGTAAATTTACCGATTATTCTTCGTCCAAAATCCTTTGCTTGTTCTTTTTTAATTTCAAATAACTTCTTAGACCAATTCATGATTCGTTCTTCTTTTAAAATCTTCGATTTTCCATCAGGGAATTGTTTTCGCAATTCGCTAATTATACGATCTAGATCGGGTTGTGGTAGCCAAACTTCATTCTGAGCTCGATAGCATATAATAGCTTCGGAAACAATCAACGATATCAGCATGCCACAATCAATCATATATCGTAGTAACAATATTGGCATCCAGGCCTTTTCAGATATATGTCTACCAAGCCAAACATAACTACACGGATGCAACCCTGTAGCGAGTTCAAATGATATCACACGAGCGAATCCGGTTAAATCAAAATCAGGCAATGGCCCATTAATCGCAACACGAGTCATTTCATGCGTGGGGTGTCCAAATCGTTTAAAATAGTTACTATATTCTCCATACCCGAGAAAACTTCCAGGATAACACGCGGATATATCAATTGAAATCATACCGTCACGATGTTATTTTGTATTCCACAGTCCTCCATGACCAAATTCGATGCAACTCAATTTAACGTCCTCGAGAAAATCACTTCGTGTTGGACGCCATGAGTTTTTTTCTCTTGCGAAGTGAGCTACCTCTGATGGAATAGTAAAACTATCCGTCAATAGCTTTTCATGGGAACTCTCCGGTGAAAAATCATTAGCGATTTTTCTCATTCTGTTATCTAATTCTTCAACGCGATATAATTCACCATTTGGTTTTACAAATTGATCAAATCCTGATTCGGAACCAGCACTACTAAGTAACCACACTGACACAGGATCATCTTTACACAACGCAACAATAGCATCAAATAATTTCTCTTCATAGAAAACATCCCCGGAAAATTCCGGGGGGATATCTCACGGTTCTATCTCGTGGAAATATTGTTACTGCAGGTGTCCACGCGTGTTCGTTATGATCAATAATTTGTATTGGAGCCCCTCGCGATTGATATTTCGGTTCGTATAATACTTCTCCGGTTATTGTTGTTACTGATATTGGGAATTTTAATGATGCTTCTAATTTAGCTATATCAGAAATCTTTGCACCGTGCTGTTTCACTGTCAGTTCCCATTCGGTTATTTTCCTACGTCGCAGATCAGTTAGTTTATTTCCTCGGGATGCATTTGTGAAGTGTTCGATTACCCGTGTTGCTACACAATTGAGCCTTGACGAAGTTAACGGTAAATATTTCACAGGAGCTAGTTTTGCAATATCGGGTTTATCATTTAACGGATATAACCCATAAACAATTGCTGTTACGGGATAAGATCTTTCGTAGTATGGTTTGTCAATTCCAGTTAGAATTCCTGGTTTGGAATCTTTACTTACAATGACAGTTTTTTTATCCTTGAGGATTGGTTCAAATTTATCCCTAATAATCCATTTGCCTTCGACTTCGATAATGAATTTTATTCTGAAAAAATACTTCTGATTGGAATTGCTTTGTTGGGAATTGCTTTGCTTGAAATCCTTTGGATTTCCACCTTTGGATTTTCCACCTTTGGATGGAAATTGCTTTGCTTGAAATCCTTTGGATTTCTCGCCAAGGTGTGAAATTATCTCAGCTGCTCTTTTATCGTTCATAGTAGCATCGATGATGGGTACATTGACATCTTCATCAATAATTCGAAATGTCGACCAACAGTATGCTGCACCGTCTTGGTAGAATTCATTAAAACACTCCCTGATTTTACCGAGTATAGTTCTATCACCGATTAGACGTTTTGGTGTATCAGAGACTCTATCGAGATTGAATTTAGTATTTCTCCAAGGCTTAATTTTCGATAATCTTTGGAACTCCTCATCGAGATTGAATTTAGTATTTCTCCAAGGCTTAATTTTGGATAATCTTTGGAATTCTTTCATGGTATAATCAATGAATTTAGTATTTCTCCAAGGCTTAATTTTCGATAATCTGTTGAATTCCTCCATGTTATAATTAAAACAAGTATTTAAATAGAAAAATATAGTATAATGAATCACTGCAAGTGGCTAATGATTGGATCTACAACCCCGTGTAACAAATCATGCAGAAGTGAATTCTGTGGGTATCATTTACAAAGCGTTAGGCGAGGAAGTTTTGGCCCTCTCCCATGCCTCCAATGTGGGGTGGGTGTTAGAGGAAAATCGCAGTTGTGTCTTGCTTGTGGGGGTAAACGATACAGGGAACTAAAACGCTACTATGACAAACGAATCAATGACTCCGTCATCCTTGATAAAATCAAGGACAAAGTCATCAAAACCCCTCAAGATTATATCCAGAGATTTATAATTAAAGCAGATAATAAATTAGACAAGTAGTATTATTATACAAATGAGCCAAGATTTCAGACCTCACCCAGTGCTTGCTAATTACGAAGCCTCTAGTGATGGTGTTGTCAGGCACCGCAGACTCAAAGAACCGGTTGGATATCTGAATAATATGGGGTATTTGATGTTTTCAGCTGGGAGGAAGAAGTATCTCTGTCACAGAGCCATCTATGAAGCATTTTACGGATTAATCGAAGACGGCCTTGTGATTGATCATATAAATGGCGTGAAGACTGATAATTGTCTTGGGAATCTTCAAGCCGTCTCGCAGCGCGATAACCTTTTAAAAAGCAACGCTGGTAGGCACGCAAAACATCCCAAGGGTGTGAAATCGTTTGATTTAGAAAATAATGAAGAGAGAAGCTTTCAGTCGATAAATGCGGCTGGAAAATATTTCGATATTTGTAGTACTTCAATTCGATTTGTTGCACAAAATTTAATTAAAACTGCTCTGTTTAAAAAAAATGGTCATAAAATAACATTCGTATACACCTGAAACTATTTAAGGGAGATAAATCCTTTATGGATAAATCCGCCGCATTTACACTCTACCTACTAAGTTCCCTTGTATTATGACGTCAAAGGAATTTGTCGCCTGCTATATTACCTGTATTTGACTAGGCGCGCCCACGTGAATGTAATGGAGATATAATGCATGAGTTTTCGATAGAGAATAAAACTTTTTATTGTCGCTTGTGGGCTAAAACTGCATTATTATTTTTATTTATCTACATATCTCATGTGGGGTGGGGGTGGGTGGACTAGCAGTAAAGCAGACAGCTAACTCGTTCTTTTCAGTACAAAAATTCTTTATAATCTAACGCATTACCTATGTTCGCTCAGCCAGAACGCGAGTGTTTCCTATTCATTGAAGTAAGTAGGTGGGTGTGGTTAAAATCACTATGTGCGAGTTGTATTTTTCTGTGTTTAAAAGTATTTTATTTTCCTTTTTTCTGTATGCATTTTTATAAATATAATGAAAACTCTCTTATTGTTAAGTATACATGTCTTCCCTCCTCTATATTGATCGGAATTCATGTGACCTTCAGTACAAACGTACTTCTGTTTCCCACCCTGTATGATCGGTATTTCACTGACGCAGGCATGCGTGATTGATATTTACAAACAGTTAAATTATTTTTTTTTTTGTGTACTTAGTATTTTATATTTCCTAAATACGATGGATACAGTAAAATTGTCTATTTTAAAAATCTCTTATTGTTAAGTATATCAGAAGATATATATATTAAAAAATCTCTATTCTGTATGACTAGTCCGTGGTGTAATGGTATCGTGTTTGTCTTGTAAACATAGATCTATCAACTACGCGTTCGGTCCCCATAGCAGATACATTATTTGATGGCGAAACGGAAGATGTTTTTTTCTATTAATTGGGGGTTGGGCGGTCCCCCTCAGCCAAACCAACATGGCAACCCATGCTATCGCCTTCTCGGTAGCGTGGGTTGGTGTTTTTTCTAACTCATGCAACCATGAATTCGATTTCATGGGTTGCCATGTTGGTTTGGTTTACCACGCCCACATCATTACCATCATCGTTCCATTGAATTATAATCCATCCTTAATTAAGTTAATTAAGTACATGTTATGCCTAAAATTTTCCACAACACTCGAGTGGAAATATATGGCATTGTGCCGTCCATGTTGTGACGTTACCTCAAGCATATCTTCTGGGCGGTCTAAGATGGCGTTTGCCACCTTAGGCCTCCCGCCGGAGATGTATGTTTCGGGTCCCCTTGGGCTTACTTGGATGCGAAGGCACCCAAGGAGTTCCAAAGATGTGTTGTCATATATGTTTTTTTTTAATAATTAGAGATACAGTATACTATATTTATAAATAGATTTATTTATAAATAAATATAAATAATGGATATCAATGATGTAAATGCTATAATTGCTGAAATCTCAAATTTAAATAATAAAGGGGTATTATTATCTGAAAGTCTCGACGTTGACAAGATTACCTCGGAATATGAAGATATTGAATATCAGTCTAGTAAGGGTCGTTATGTTTTACCTAGGATGTACAGGCTCGTGAAAGGAATTCAAAAATCCATCAATGCTTGTTTGTACGGTAACGACATTAATTTATTTATAACGCTATTTAGCACCGTTGAAGCAATACGTCAAAAGCTCGGCCAAGAATATCAAAAACGAGCTGAAATTGGTTCTAAAGTTCGTGATCTTAAAAAAATGTTAAACGAGGAAAAACCAGTATCTTAACCACGTGGGTGTTACTAAAAAAAAACAATAGGCTTTCGTAAATAATTTAAATAATTTATTTATTTATTTTTTTTTAGCGTTTTTTGTAACACTTGTTACAAAAGTTACATAGGATTTTCTCCTGAAAGGATACTCATCAGTCTGGACTTGCTCATGCAGTTATGTGCATAATGGATGATCTGGTCGTAGTAGCAAGTAATCACCGCGACGCCTCCATTTTCACGTAATTGTTCTTGTTGCCCCGTCGTTAACACAAATCGTTCATCGCCATTCTCAGATATTACAATTCTGAAATCCCCAGCGATGTTATTTCTGAAACACTCGCGGATAGCGTCGTACAGTTTAACCCTGTCGAAGATGAATACGTTAGCTTGATGGTACATTATTTAATAACTAAGTTATTTAATAACTAAGCTTTTAATTATGATAGTTTTACATTTGAAAATTTAGTTCACAAACAATATATGGTTGGTGAATCGCTTACAACTAAATTAGCCCGAGAGCGGCTAGCAGCAATTAAAAAGTTTATACCGGTTCGAGACAGACTTCGCGAGAAACTTCAACAACGACAACAAGCGCAGACTGACTTTTCTGTGTCAAGTGAACAACTGTTTACTCCGATAACAAGTGCGACCAAAGATGTGAAAACAGCAACTGAACGAGCAATATACGGAGATATTCCTAAGGAAGGCAAGCGACGAGAAGTGCCTGTTCTTGGTGTTCTTGAAAAGATAGCAGCAGAGACCGGACAAACACGCGCAGGGATACAACAGTTATCCAGTGATATAAAAACTCAACGCGAAATTAAAGAACGCGAAGAAGCAGCTGCAGGAAGAGACTATTCACCTGAAAGTATATTTACAATCGCAGCATTAAATAGAATTGAAAAACTCGGTACGGATTACGAATTAGCTGATTTTGCTAGAGAAAATTTTCCAAAGGGTATAAGAGAGAATTTATTAAAAGACGAGTTTAAAAGTTTTATAAAAAGCAAAGACACTTGGGCATCAAAAATATATTTAGCGAAACATGGCGGGAATAAAATCACAGCGTTGCAGCACCCTGGTTATAATAACTTTCTAGCTGTGGTTAAAGGCGGTCTACAACCACCACCTTATATGGAGGATCCAATCCCGGAACAAATAGACATAAAAGCAGAAGCCGGTTCTAAGAAAACAAGCGGAAAAGGATATTCGATTAAAAATCCAAAGGATGTCTTTGACTCTACCGTGACATGCCCTGGTAACATTCTCAGTGACATATCACGGTTAGAGGTTCTCATCGGAGGGAAACGAGCCGGAAATAACTCCGTCGAGATAATTAACGAGGCCGCTGATATCTGTAGACGATTATTTGCTGGTGGTATCATGGACATTAATGTATATCGAGAACTTATTGCTGAATTAGTTGAAAATCACAACGATGACAACGTCATTGATGACAACGTCATTGATGATGAAAATCTTATGGATATAAGCGATTGATCACTAATTGAAAAACTACTATTTTTATAACAAGATGATTATACACTATAACCATGATAAACCCGTAAGCGTCTACGTGGTGAACTCACGATTGCCTGTTTATCGCGCGTGGTACGGAGATGGTTTCGGCAATACCATTGCGCGGTTATTTACAAGAATGGCTCCCAAGGTGGCGCCGTTAGCTAAACAATTATCAATGAAAGCCATTGATGCTATCCGTGATAAGGGAATCAATTTCGTTGGAAATCTTGCCGGAAAAGCATTTTCTGCCGCGAAAGATAAAATAGCATCATTGGTGCGAAAGAAACCAGGAATGACTTTGTCAGTGGTGAAACCACGAATGACTTCGTCATTAGTGCTGCCATCAACTACAGTGATGCCTGCAAAAATCAGCAAAGTAATAAATAACGCAGTGGAAGAAAAACTAGCGCAATTGACTTCGTCACAATTGACAGCTTCACCGGTAACAGATAGCGCTATCATGAACGCGATAGCAGGAAGTGGTTTGAAACAAAAAAGAAATTCGAAGAATATTCAACGACGATGATTATAAAGAATTAAAACGCTAGCGTTAAACTCTTCGAGTTTCACAATTGAAAACGCTAGTAATGTTATAAATGTTTAAACGAACAGATGATCCCGCGTTAGATATGGAAGCAAAGATGCGCAAAGATGATTCCGTCCGCGATTATCAATACTATTCCTATCATGCAATACAACCCGACCTACGATCGCGAATTGAACTTCAAGTTCAAGATACCAGTAAATACTTTTTACCATGTGAAGCATTTATTGAAGTAGAAGGAAAACTTGTAACAAATGTTGCAGCTGATACCCCATATGCAAATGATTCAAATATCCGAGTTGGTTTCGTCAACAATGGTATAATGGCGTTATTTGAAAGTGCAAGATATCTCATTGATGGAAAAGAAATTGAATCAATAGACCGCGAGGTTGATGTTGCAACAACAATAATCGGACTAGCAAGATACTCCGATGATTATACAAGATCGGCTGGTCCATCTATGATGTTTGCAAAGGATACCTCTGATAACGCTGACCACCTTCAATACATTAAAGTGTTAACACCGCAAGACACTTCAGTTGATAATCAACGAGAAGCAACTAATCCAGAACGTCGAGCTAGACCCGGAGCTGCGTTTGATATTCTTGGAGGCGTTAATGGTAATTTCAATTTAGGATTTGCAACACAAAAATTAGCATTGGAAGGACAAGAGAAAAAGTTTTCATGTGCGATTCCACTCCATCACATATTTGGATTCTGCAGAAATGTAAGAAAAGTCATCTATGGAGCCAAACACACAATCGCATTAGTGCGAAAAAGCAATGACAATGATGCAATTTGGCGTACTGGTGCCGATGAAGGTAAAGTTGTTTTGAGTAAAATAGTATTATGGATGCCAGTAATGACTCCATCAATTACCACGGAAGAGCGGCTACTTTCGTTTATGGAAACCGGTGGTAAATCATTGCTAAGTTGGCTAACAACAACGACTGATGCTAAAGAGGATAATGTTAATGGTACATTTACATGGCACCTGGCATCAAAACAAGGCGTTTCAGCTCCACGTCATATATTTATAGCGCTGCAGAATCGGAATCGATTAGGTTCCCAAGAACGCAGTCATATGATATTTGATCGGTTAGGGGTAAGTGAGGTTTCACTGAGAATAAACGGACAACAAGAACCATCTGAGGATATACAGCTTAATTACGGAAACAACCAAATAGCACGTGTGTATCATCGGATGCTGTCATATATGGGTCGTGATCAAAATGTTGATACTGGTTTGCAAATATCGCAGCTCGATTTTAAGAACTTGTATCCAATTTATTACTTTTCACTGGAACATCTTGATTTAACAAGGCAATCCGTTGTTGATATACATTTTAGGGATCGTATAGATCATGGTGGTGTTGATTATAGAGCCGTTGATGTTATTCTCAGCGACAAATCAATGTTGTTAGAAGGGGCTGGCGGACGAATGAGACTCGTTGATGCACCAGTGGAAAATCTGTAAATGTAAAATCCATAGGATTTTCCCAATTAGATCAATTGAAAGCATAAATGTGTTTTACAATAAAATGCCATATAGTGTTGTTAGTGTCAAGTTGACTGATGGTCAGGTCAAGAAATTAAAATCAAAATCCGCTAAAGAATGTGGAACAACAATAACGTTAAAACCAGCGCAGATGTCCGGAGGTACACATAAAATATCATTAACGGATCGTCAAATAAAACATTTCAATGATGCAATGAAAAATAAGCGAGGAGTTCAAATAGAATTTTCGAAAGCTGCAGTCGCGAACATGATAAAATCAGGTGGTATCTTTCCATTGTTAGCCGCAATACCAGCATTGATTGCAGCGGCTGCCCCAGCGGTGGCGAAGGCGGCAGCATTGGGAGCCGTTGGGACCGCAGCAGGGATGGCGTTGAAAAAGGCAACTGGGAAAGGATATAAAAAAAAGGAAAGGGGTTGTACCTACCAGGAACCCCGTATTCATGGTACAGCGGCAAATCCGTGAACGGATCGGGTCTAAGAAAAATACCAGGAACGGTTTATTAGTTGAAAAATCTTCGATTTACAAATCTTCGATTTCCGAACCTATGGTTCTTATGTCCAATTTTGATTTAATTGATGCTGCTAAAAAACTAGCGATAAAAAACTTCAGAGGGGTTTTTATGAGAGATCAATTACCGAGAAAACCAAATAACGTTGAAACCGGTATCATCAATCTTGATAACAGCAGCGGATCGGGAACTCACTGGGTTGCATACGCGATTGATCCACGTGGGATTGTCTATTTCGATTCATATGGGTTAGCTCCGCCAAGCGAGTTTATGCGGTATATAAATTCCTCGATGAAACTCAAAGGGTTTCCGATTTTTTATTCCACGCTGCCAACACAACAATTAAATGATCCACCGATATGCGGCCGTGAAGTATTAAATGTCCTCGCGGAGATTTCATTAAAATCCTTTGGATCTCCGTGGAAACTACCTCATATTATTGTAAACGAATACACGAGTGGGAAATTACAAGGATCAATAAATTGAAAACACAAGTTACGCTAACAATAATGATCGATATTTGGGGACAATCTCTGTCAATGTTGGAACCCACCGAGGAAACATCTGCGGGTTCTATCGAGGATGTAAAAAAAATAATAGAAGATGAAATCGCTGAGACGTTAAATTTAACAAGTGTTGACCCGAGCGAAATAGTTGTATTTCAAGATCGCCAAGGTAAATTGAAAAGCAGTAATATATCCGTGAATGACATTTTGATACGGCATCGCGCTGCCGCTGAAAACTCTATTGCACTGTATTCCAACGATGGACAACTTAAACCAGGCGCACTTGTGTCTACGATCACCGACGCGATTGCTACCAACGAACGTGAGCTGAATGATCTTATACGAGGTTATAATAGTTTTCGCAAAAATGTCGTACATAAATTCTTTGGAACCCCGCTTGTGGTTGGCATGACTCTCGCTGAAATTAAAAACTATCTATCGCTATTCTTCGCTAACAAGGACGCGGGAAGGATGATGAATGAAAATGAAATCAAGGCAAATTATCTCGAGATTTCTAAACTAATAGAAGATCAAAAACCCACTAACGACGTCATTGTTAGATTTTTTGGATCCCCACCTGTGGCAGACTCGACTCTCGCTGAAATCAGTGAGTTTATTATCAGGCATACTCATAATGCCTACGTCGCTAATAATTTCTTTGGTGTCCCGGTTACATCTACAATGACTCTCAAAGATATTAATATGTTTATGGTGAGACAAACAACACTTAATACCATCGTTGATAAATTTTTGGGGAGAACACGTGATGAATCTGAAACCACATCGTTGACAGGCCCAACCCTCGCTGAAGTTACAAGCTCTATTGACGAACAAAAATCCACCAACAAAAAGGTTAATAATTTCTTTGGAATCTATAACGATAGCAATATCACGACGACATATTTTGACCTCGTTAGTGATTATCAAACCCGAACAACTATGGCATTTAACATCCTTTTATTTACATTTTTTCAACGCCGCGATGGAACGATAATGAAAAAAACCGAAATCAAAAAAAACCTATCTCGACGTTTACGACGATATTCTTAAACTAAAAGAAACCTCTGAAAGGGTAAAGCATGGGACCTTTGATTAGGTAAAAGAATCTAATGCTAAATTGAAAGTCAATATCGAGAAGTGGCCTCATGGTATATACAGGATGACGTTAATCTCTGACAAGCAATTTGATATCATCGTGAAAGGTAAAACCTACTTTGGTGGCACCGCGACAGTAATTATCGCGGGGGGAGAAGAAGAATTTGAGAGTGTCGCAGTTGATAACACCATTAGAAAAGAAATATCCTGGTGCTTAGAATTCGTAGCGGATTTAAGTAAATAATAAAACCACTAGTGGTTTCAATTGAAAGGAAAATCCTTCAAATTGCAAAGCAATTTACCATTTCACAATTGAAAACGCTAGCGTTTCTAAAATAAAATGATTTCATCAACGCAATGTCGCTATGGATCAGGTCAGAGAATTTCAAAATAGACTCAAAACCCTCACTGAGGAGTATCAAATAAAAATAAAAAAATACCGACGAAGAATCACCGCAATTGATATTACTATGTACTCGGTGTCAAGCGTTCTCGCTGGTGCCGGAATAATACTTGCATCGGTTACAATGATTGCCCCGGTCGTAGTTCCAATTTGCATTTCTGCGGTGGCTACAATCGGGGGTATATCAACCGGGATAGCAAAAAAGATATCATCATGCAGCCAGAGTAAACTGCAGAATTACTTAATTCAATTTCATATTGCATCAACCGCATATTCGCAGTTATCCTCGATGATATCGTCGTCACTCGATGATACAATTATATCAGATAGTGAGTTCTCAGCGATGGTCAGTATTTTTGATTCCGCGATATCGAAATTAGAGCGACAACATGAATATAATAACAATGACAACACCGATGGAATCAGAAAACACGAACCCAAAAAACAAAATGATCTCAATAATATCAACATTACCAGATTGTGAGTTCTCAGTGGTGGTCAGTATTTATGATTCCTCGATACCAAAATTAGAAATAAATCATGAGTATAATAACAATGACAACACCGCAGGAATTACTTCAACGAATAGTGGAGAACACGAACCCAGTACAAACAAGCATGATATCAATAACATCAACGAATCCAGAATTCAGTGTGAATTTCCCCTCTCCGGTCCCAGTGAAGGAGATAGCGCTAGCAAAACTACGAGTGTATCACAGTTGGCCTAATATCAGATCGGTTGCATTTAGTGGTCAGCAACCCAATAACACACTGGTGTTCTCGTATAAGAATAAACCCGATGGTACTCCAGAGTGGGAAACTGTTTCGTTACCAACTGGGTCGTACCAAATTAAGCAAATCAATGCTGAAATTCAGCGTAGAATAAAATCAATCACTGGAAAAGAATCAAAAATAGCTATTAATCTTCATCAACCGACGCTCTCGTCGTCGATCGAAATAAGCACAGAGGGATACATTGTAGATATATATAACAGCTCGTTAAGAACAGTGTTAGGATGGCCTGAAAAACCACCGGAAAAATCCGCCACCGACTTAACCACGGACATACAATCATATCATGAAATCAATCCCAGTTATCGAGATAATTTATCTGATATAAGAAAAGGAAGAATCGCCGATAGATTTATATTTACCAACAAAGACACATTGCAATGGGATTTTATCATTAAAAGAACAACCGACTCATCTGTTACTATTTCATTTACGCTAACTGACGTCCGTGGTTATTTTAATGAGATTAAACAATTATATGACACACAACTAGAACAACTACGGAAAACAAAATCGCAAAAACACGTTGAAATAATAAATCAACTTATATCTGACATGAAATATATCTATGAACTAATTATTCAAACAATAATTAATGACAACAGCGACAATAAACAACGATTCCTAACCGATTACAATATCACAGAGGACAATCTGCGTAATTTCAAGTTTCCCAAATACAACGCTGATGAACTAGCAAGAATTGTTAAAACCGATATCAAGGCGCTACAAAAATCAGATTCAGCTGTCCTCTTCAGGTATAATAATGATCCAGATGGTGGCGGTAGGCATATTGCCCCTCATAATGTGAATATTTCAACGGTGATTGCGCTCAATTTAGTATGTGATGCAATTGAAGGAAGCTATCAAATTAATCTTGAGAAATCAAATCAAGCTCAGCAGGGATATATTCTTTATTCGTTTGCACCAACAGCTCCTCCAGGATTCCTAATTATTGAAAACCCAATTAATCCTGTATACATGCGATGCCATAATAATTCGTTAACGAGAATTAATTTCAAACTCACCGACCAGTCAAATAATCTGATTGATTTACAAGAAGAGGTGTTAGCGATTAGTTTGTTTGTGAAATCCTAAATTGCTTTGCAATTTCAAAGGATTTTCGTCCTAAAGACTCGATCAAATATTTGGTTGAAATCATTTATTATTTTTGGTAACCCAGTGATGAAATCACTAAGCAGCAGAGAGGGTGGATGACCACATCGTTGCGACCAAAATTGATTAAAAAATCGTAAAGTCTCCGTTTGCTAAATGGAGACTTATTTTTTTTGGTTAAAATAAGGTTTCGTAGGAAGCATTATTTTTGCTTGAAAACGTGGTCTGTTCACCCTCTCTGCTGCTGTATTATTGATGGAGGAAGAACCTGGGAAAAACCCCGAAAAGAACCACCGACCCAGGAGAAGCTACTGGCAAGCTTTCTCACATATCTACTTTAGCCGAATCTATACATAACGAAATCATGCATTACTGATACCACTGTAAATAAGGATGGAGAAACGCGATCACAAAGTACGGATGTCTTCAATCAAATATTGACTGCAATTGATTGACCCATAATTTTTCATACTTGTTACATGAATTGTTTTGTTCCCCAAATCCACACGCGAAATACGTGACATTCGAGTTCTCTAGGTAAAATCGTGTTCACCTGAATTATCTGCATTTGCTACCCGTGCTAGTATCATGAGATCATGAGGAAATGCACAATAAAGATACTAATTAAATTATTCTCTCTCTCTCTCTCTCTCTCTCTCTCTCTCTCTCTCTCTCTCTCTCTCTCTCTCTCTCTCTCATCTTTAGAAGAACTGACGGTTGTGACTTTTTACTGAATGAACTTCAAACAAGAAAATACTTTTAGCTACAATCGTAGTATTCCAGAGATAATTTGACTCAATATGTTCTCTTTATCATAAACGTATTACTCCAGAGCTTATTTGTTCTTGGACAACTTAAGTTATGACTTTTCTAACTATTTTGCTCCGTAACAAACAAATTCCACATTGGAATATAACATTAGGGAAACAGCCACACAGTTTGTTAAACGATCATTATCTTTTAACTTCTATCCTTTGGAGTTTACACATTTTTCTCCCTTTCACCAGTATTAGTTTACCCAAACTACGAACATTAACTGTCTAGAATAAATATTGCATGCCAACATATGCATGTTTTTTCTTCAGATACAATGACTGCATTCTATTTGATGATTTGTTTCGTGTTTTCAATAATTTAGCTTTGATAAATAATCAGAAAGGAGAACTAAATGATTATGATGAATTAACTGAGAAATATTAACGGGGGTACACTTCGTGGCTAAATCACTGTTCCATACTTTTGATTATTACCAATCCTAGTATCCCACCTTGTATTTTTTAATTCATATGCATTTGAAAAATTAATAAATGTTTGAGTTATGCTTAGATACATCAGCCAAACTAGGATAATATGTAACGGGTCAGCGTTTGCGACATAAAGTGAAGAATTTTTATCTTAAAATTAGATCTTAGTGCGTTGTAAATTATTTTGCATTATTCGGGCTAACATATTGTATCTAGTACGGAAACATCCCTGTTTGGGAAGACTATATCTCCTTCCCTATATGAGAAGCGAATGTTGCGGTCACCTAAAGGTTGTAACAATCCCTCATTGGGTCATGGTAGAACGGTAAAGGCCCCAGAAAATAATACCAATCAAATATATAAATGTATATTATCGTGTATGTATATATGTGCTACAGGTTTTTATATGTATATGTACGTCATGTCTTCATCTTCCCCGTGTATGTACAATTTCTCTATGTTGTTATTGCTCTTATAAAGGATAAAACAAATATGAATGATGATGATGACGCATGGCACTGAAATAAAATGTGTATAAATACATTGCATACTTGCCATGTTGAAATTATATCAATTCGGACAAACTAAGATATGTACTTTTTATAAACAAAAATCTTCTGGTCAGTAAATAAGGTCACTTCAATGTCAAAACCACAGGGTCAATGCTAGTTGGTGTAAATATGTAGCAGGGACCAATCATATTCCACGATCTTTGAGAATAATGTTCAAATCAAAGTATTGAGAATACTAACGACATGGAGGATTCAAGAAATGCGAATTAACACATCAGATGCAATAGCATGACCTCATGACTCATGTTTCCTTTTAGAACCGTAAAAATAATGTTCTAAATGATTCGTCAAATAGTTTTCCGTTTTCGTTTCTTTACACGTCACCAGAGAATTTACAAGAGAATTTATAATCTTATTTGAAATTTCCCCACGACCAAATGGTATTTTTTAACAGAGTAAAGCGAATTAAAATAAACATATATACCATTTTGTAAATTCATATTATGGTAGAACTTAATTTCCAGGGTTTAGATAAGTTCATGACTTCTTTGGATATCGTCCCCAGGGGCAATAAGCTACATGGCATTTTATATTACCTTCTACACTACATTTGCTATGAGCTTGATTTCCGTTAAAGTGAACCTTTTAGAACCAGTCAAAACAAAAGGGACTCGTTACTCTTGAGAGAGCCCACCTACACTACGCTGGGTATAACGTTCCCATGGCGGCTCCAGAGCAACCAAACCTAATGGAATGGTAAAATAACATGGAACAATAAAAAAACCTAAAATAAAAGAAATACATAAAGATATAAACATCAAAAGTTATATTAACTACCAGTTATACAATCAAAAAGGCAAGCGTTTTACCTCTTTTCTTCTCTTATGCTTCTAATTTCTTCCTTCTATATAACCCTATTGACAACATCTTATAACTGAGTTTAATATTACGAAGGTATTATAGGCCCTTAAAAAAACGCGATACCCCTGTGGTTAAAGTACAATCACTAACACGCGCCCCTAACTATGGTCCCAACTAGAGTGTATGAGGTAGTCTCAAAACCAAGACTATCAAGTCCAGCGACACAATGTTGCAACTAAAAACCTCATCATATATGCATAGGTTATGACCCCAAAGTAGATCTTATAAGGTAGTCTCAAACCCAAGACTATCAGGCCCAGCAACACAAGGTTGCAACCAAAAATATGGTAATTTAGAAAATGATCTCAAATTCATACACTATAAAGATAGTTAACCCCAAAACTATCAGGCCTTGCAGTAACGTAATAACATCATGCATTAACTAACAATGGAAATAGTTGTCATATGGGGTTATATATTCTACACAAAACAGCACAATGAATTCCAAATTGATAGGGAAAAATACGGAAGCAAATTGACGAGGGAGCAAGGATGTCTAGAGTGAGAATCCAAAAACAAGACACCCAAGATGTATACAGGTAATCATCGAGTGAGTACAGGGTCAAACAAGACGCTCAAGAAGTATACAGGGACCAACCACAGGAGCAGAGGGATAATCGGTCACTAACAAGTGATCATGGGATTCTCCAAAAAAATTCCTTTTTAGGGCTATTGTCTTTCATTGCCTTAATAGGGTCTTCCATTTGGTTACGGAAACCCACTTGACAAGCTCTATCCAAAAAGCCTAACTTGATCATTTTCGGACCCACCGCTCAAAATTAGCAATCTAATCCTCTCTGACAGTGGCTACCTTTCAAATGACGTTTAGTCATATCAGCAAAAACAAATTTGTTAGGGACATATAATATATACACTTTTGTACTAGAAGATTGGCATAGATAGGAACGTAATTTAATTCCTCAGCTCTACCATTTGATGAATTGCATCGGTGTCTTACACAATTTTGGCATAGGTAAATCCACTAGAAAAACTGGATTTAATTTGGAATAAGTACGACTAGGGCGTTTCAAGGCTGTCGACAGTGCTCGTGCAACATCCAGGACCTCAGTGGCGCCACCTTCCGGGACCTTTTCCGCCTTTTCCTCCGCCGGACACCTCCATCATGACAACATGAGAGAACCAATTCTCTCTCGTTATTAATGGTGCCATTGCACCCCTAGCAAGGTACGTACTTTCGATTGGTTGATAGGTTGAGTTTGATGGGTCTATTCCCACTCATCCAGGTCTAACATTCATATCATTAGCCTAATTTTTAGGGGTATGATATGACGACCAAATTAAAAAGCGCACTCTGTGCGCATAAACGCCAGGAAGATGTGGCACCATCCCATCTTCCTGGATAAATTAAATCACTGCCATATAAATAAATGGCAGTGCAAAATAGTGAACATATGACCCTAGTGGCCGGTTTCGCTTTAAATCCAACATTCATTCAAAAGCAACAGTTTCGCCAGTCAATTACTAATATATTTTCTGTACAGAAATGTGTGGGTGCGTGTGTGTGATTAGGATGTTTGACTTAGCTTAAAAAAATATTTCAGTCATATCGCTACGATGTCTGCAGTGAGGCAGTTTATAGTGATGTCTAGCACTGGGACATCATGCCGCAGACATGTAGCATAATGTAACACCTAGTCACATTATCCTGACACCAAGCCGACCAGCCTTAATAACACTAACCTTTTAATGCTGAGCGCCAAGCGAGGCAGCTGTTAGTACCATTTTTATAAGTCTTTGATTGAACCCACGACCTCACACTTCCGCGGCGGACGCTCTACCCACTAGGCCACAGGAGAGGTGTACAGAAATGGTGTGATAATATTACAGGTTTGGATATAATAAATAAATCAAATGAAAAATGCCATAAACATCCAAAATCATTCAGGACTCGAAACAAATTCATTTTGTCTTACAGCATGCTCTTGCACAACAAATTTGATGACTTAAAAATAGATCTGCCCTATAAGCAAACCTTGAACTAAATGTGCCTAATGACTACCTAAATGAAAATGGGCTGTTGACTAATAATATTATGCCAGAAACTATTATGCCTTTTAGTACACGCAAATCTATATATTTTAAACCGAAGTATTGACTATCTAGCCAGTTGTTTGTTTGATCTGGCAACAATGCTTTATAGCATGCACATTCTACATTTTTGTTTGTAAACCTTACCATCGGATTTCTAGCATAATTGGTGACTGCTACTTATGCTACACTTTCCGCTTTACTTAGAAAACAACTCTTTTATGATACATAGTTTGTAACTTACTGTGATTTTAGCATGTAAATAAAGTTTTGTTGATATGATAAGTTTTTAAGTACTCCCTTTTTTGTATGCCTGGTTTTCATATTTATACTTTCGAGAAAGATAAGATATTTAACATCTTAATTTCATGCTTGTGCAGCAGAGATATAAATGCAACGTTACTGCGACATCTTTCAACATTTTAACTTGATCTGTTGTTCGAAAACACTTTGAAAATGGTAAAATAGGTCCAGGAACGTTAACCAGCGATTGCGCTGGCTTTCACCATAACAATACTACTTCTAGTGAGTACATAATGTCATGGGCCGAAGATATCTTTTCATTTGTGCTGCATTCAAGTGTCAGAGGATGAGGTGTTCTGGAGCGGTTTGTCTTCTTTTTATTTTCTGCCTCAATGAATTCGTCCAGAATGCAGGTGCATGTACTTGTATTCGGTCAAATAACTATTCCAAATATTGCAAGGCCGAATTTGGTAAGTATTATTTAGTAATTATTAAGTTGACGCTTTTGTCCTTGTCAGATAATTATACTGTGCACTTGATGACCCGCATAAAAGGCAAATATCGAATCTGGGATTGAGCGGGCTATCTAGTTTTAATGTTGTATTGGCAAGTGAAACTACATTCCCAACAAAATTCCATGATAGGTCAAAATATTGCAAGAACTTTGTAATTTGAAAAATGCCACAAAGGGCAAATACTTCTCAAATTTCTGATTTAAACGTGAATAGTCTAGGTCAACAAAAGATCGTTCAAGAAGACCAAGGTGGTTGCCGCCATGTTTTGTTATGTTGAGCACACTTGTAGGTAGGTCAGATATGCTCTTGCACTAGCGCTCTTCCTCCGCGTGCGTTAGCGTCAAGTTAAAAAAAAAACACGTGTACACTTCGTGAATATCAACCATTCTTTCGTTCTAATCATGGGGAACAGTTTTGAGTGGATTTCATAGCATCTACCAAAGTTTCATAGTGCCGACACTGCTTACATATACCTATACATGTATGAAACTTATTGATGTAGATTGGTTTACTCCACTGTTTCACAAAAATAGTCACGGATGCCCTATATTTCATTATTCATTTGTCTTTAAATTAAGTTTATTTTTCAAGCTAGATTTGAGCTATTAATACCCAACCATTTCAACAGTAATGTATTTAACATTGTTGGCTTAGATTGTTTTTGTTTATTAGCACACAGCAAATTCGTTACCACCTTGTATGTCTACTATTGTACCAAGATTTATTAAAGTTGAGGGATGCATCTTTGAGTACTGTACCTTCGTCACTAAAAGGTCAGTATGATCAACAATGCATGGTGTGCTAGCTTTGGTTTAATCTTGAAAATACCCAAACTAGATGACTGCATGCATGTTAGTGCGACTCCGTTACAAGTCAGTGGCCTATATTTTACCGGCCTATTTTAAGTTTTCACGTTAGCTGATGACCATTATTTTTTTTTATTTTTTTTTTATAGAAGGGTTGTGGTCTAAATTGTATGATCTTTAACTTAAGAAATGCCTCCTGATGTCATACCAATGAGATTGTTTTCTTACTCGACAAATTGGTCACAGGATTAGCAATTATGAGAAAAGTGAAACGAAATGTCCGATAATATCTAGTCGTACCCCAAAATCGCTTCAGTATTTTTACCGAGTAGGCTGAGTTAAATTCATGGATAGCTTTGACATTAGTGTCTATAGGTTTAACTTGACGTGTTCCACATTGTCCTTCAAACGTGACAGGTGCATGGCAAAAGTCACTGACATAATTTGCATAACCGATTTGATAAAGAATTTCCGAACGGTTTCCATGTGATCTTCCCAGGTGTCATTGTAGATGTCGTCGATGTAAGCGTTAGTTAACTGGACCAATACAATGTTCGTTAAAAGCTGGAAAGTTGAAAATGAACCTTTGGTACCAAATCACATGACTTTATATTCGTAAAGTCCATCTGGAGTTACGAATGCCGAACTTTTTATTTGCTCTTTCCGTCAATGAAATTTGACAGATTCAAAAGGTCAGACTTGGTACACGTTTTGGATTTCCAGTTTTGTATATTTAGTCGTAAATTCTTGGCATCCAAAATGAATCTACTTTGGTGAAACGGATCACTTTTCCTCAGTCGGTGTACATACGGAAAGTATTCAGGTTTCGGCACAAAAATGCACTATGAACTTCTGTTAATTTTACTTGCTAATATGAACTCAATTCTCCAGCAAATATTGAATTTCTTCTTTTCAAGCAGTCCTGCTTTAAAGGTTTCGTCTTGTAATTATCGTTCACGGTATAGAATCTATAATTTGAACCTCGCGGTAGATTATAAATGTTCAAAAATCTGGATACAATTGCTCATATTCGGATAACTTGTTTTAGTTCATTCTTTTATTGCGGCTGTAGATGTGACATTTTCTTGTCCAAATTGTTAAATATTTTGTGATTCCAAGATCGATCACACCATAATGACTCCATTCTGATTGCATGCCATCATTGAAATCTTCAGCGTGGGACGGATAAATCTAAAGTGACCCGAATGATTAACAGGGCTATATCTATCAACAAACTACTTTTAATATATTTATATGGCAATGTTGTTGTTCGGTTTTCGCCTCCTAGCAGTTAATTATAAATTTGGATAAATCTTGTCTTCGACAGGATTTGGACCATATTACTTAACCTGAAGAGGATGTCGAGGAATGGATAACTTCAGTGGTCCATGGACAGTATGTCCAATAACTAGATCAAAAGGACTAAAATTCTAATAATTCATAAACTGATTCCAAAATTAGCAAACAGAAATAACTCTCTCATTCTAATAGTTTCATGTAACAAAACAATATGACCGAATCATATTCTTCAATGTTTTATGAAATCTTTACAAATCCTCTCGACTTTAAGGATGATAGGTAGAAGATCGAAATGGTAGATGCCTAATTAGTTATAATTCGTTTGAAAGGTGCAAAATTAAAATTGGACCCTTGACCAGATTAGATAATTAGGGATGGCAAAAAGATGTAAAAATCTTTATCGGAGCTTTTACTATAGTTTGAATTTAAATATTGTAAAAAGAACTTCCTCTTGAATCTTGTAGACGCCCACATTACGGACAACCTGTATTGTGTGCCTGACACGGTCTTTGGTATGAGACCGAGACAAGTCATTATTCTGTTAAAAGTTTCGTCAAATACTGAAATTGTTTGCAAATAACTTAATATCTTCTGATCGACTTTCTACCATTTGACAAGTGTGACTAGAAGTACAGTATTTAAGAACGTGACTCTTAATTCTCGGCTAATGAAAATGATTAATGATCTTGTGGCAAATAGTATTGACATCTAATGACTAGCCAATGCAGTATCATGGGCTAGAACAAAGAAATTCTTGTCAATACAACTGAGAAACAAGTGTTAGGCCACTGAGCACTCGTTACCAATTAGTACCTCGGGTGGTCTTTTTTTTCGTACTAGAAAACCATTCATCACAAACTAATAAACTGGTACTTTTGTGTCTTCAGTTTCGCTAATAGCCCTCGGAAACAAACATATCTCAGGACCTTGTTCTTGTTCTACAAGAGAAAAGATTCTTTGTCTCTCTAATTACAACAAAGAGAATAAATAGTACAAATTGGATTACTGTGATCAATACCCTTGAGCGATCAATACCAGAAGCTAAGGCGACCTAATAAAAAAACTTGGCCAATAAACGCTCAGCTGAAGGAATAACTTACAGGTCAAATTCAGCTAAAATAACTTTCCTGATCAACATGATTCTTACAGCTTTTTTCGTCGTAGCTCTAATAACTCAGACAGGGTATTAACCAGGGATTTGATTTTACATTGTCTAGACTTTGATCCAAAAAGGACCTGTTAGATGCAAGTGAGTTAATCACAACCATATGTCCAGCTCACTCGTTGTCTGATAGCAAATTAATGCCCTGATGATTCAAGATGGTACTGACTCGACTATCAGCGGTCCTTAGACAAAGACTGACACATTTATACAATGGAGGCACATCAAGATTGTTTGTTTGTTTGTTTGATTAGGATTTTTAACGTAGCTTTAACAATTTTTCAGTCATATCGCTACGATGTCTGCAGTGAGGCAGTTTATAGTGATGTCTAGCACTGAGACATCATGCCGCAGACATGTAGCATGATGTCTCACCCAGTCACATTATCCTGACAACAGGCCGACCAGTCCTAACACTAACCTCTTTATGCTGAGCGTCAAGCGAGGCAGCTGTTAGTACCATTTTTGTAAGTCTTTGGTATGACTCGGCCGGGGATCGAACCGACGACCTCCCGCTTCCGGGGCGGACGCTCTAACCACTAGGCCACCGAAGCGGTGGCACATCAAGAAAGCATCACTATAGTCCAATATAGTCCTGTAAAAATAACTTTCGCAAGATTTTTTTGACCAAGGTAAAGTACCGGATAATAAGACTTGAAGCTCCAGTGTCCGTTAAAGTCTGAAGATAAGACTTTGCAGAATCACCAACAAGTCGTATATAACCTTTCGATATTGATGGTTCATAATTCTCTATAATAAACAATAGATTAGGGTTTGTTTCACAAAACAAAAGTATTGCTTTCAAAACGTGCTTGTGAACTTGACTTCTACAAAGAGATCATTTTGAATATCTTTATCTTTATTCAGCTGCTTATTTTCCAATCTTTAGGAATCTAAACAACGTGCCATTTATTCTTGTAATAAGTGCACGTCTGAAGAGGATACGAATTTCTGATCAGTCTTATCAGAAATTTGATTCCTAGATGTTGCGACAGATTGAGGTTGGATAGTACTCGTATGTGACTAAAAGATTTATTTCAAAACGCTGAGAGGAAGACAAATGGACAAATGCAACACTCTAGGAATAATTGTCAGTTGTATTTGCAGCATTTTCTAATGTTCTCATCCTTTTCTCAAGGCGGGGCTTGCGCTACCATGTAGGCAATTCAATTATATAAACTAAAATGAGCATGTGAGGTTATCACAATCTTGGCAACCTATTTGATTCTTCAGCTAGTTAGGTTTTCTATTTGAACTTTTTATACTGGTCTGTCCAGTTTCCGATTTAGTTCCTGCACCCTTTGTCGATAAGCTTAAGATGCCAACTCGCAACTCTTCATTATACATTCCTTAAACACATCATAATGAACCGTTTTTGTACTGATTGTGAAGTGTTGACTTCGCGATTGTTCCAATAAGCTCACTTTATAATAAAAAATTCCAATGCTTCTTGGCATTTAAAAGTTTTAACAATTCTCTTAAAATTGGGAAAATATTGAATTACTTTACTTTAAATGGGGGGTACAGTCTTAATATTCTGGTAAAAACAAATCATGAACTTGCCTTCGCTTTAAAACGATAGTGTTATGTGGCATGCTGGAGCAGTTCGTCCTATTTCAAGGATTTTAAGTACAAGTTCTCCACTTTAACTAGCAGTGGAACCTTGCTTGTTTCGATTTTGATTTCTTAAATATGTGCAATTAAAATGGTTGAGATTAAGAAACTTTGGATAAAGTGAAATTAAATTTCCAAGGCACAAAAGTTTCTTCATGGATTCATAACGAACAGGTTAATTTCTCACATGGTTGTATCGCTGTATGTATAAAATATTTCTTGATAAAGACGATCTACTTAACTGAAATGTAATAAATTATGCATGTTCCTTGGGCTTCAAAAACTAAGTGAAACTGCCATGTGGGTGGTTCGGTTCGTTCAATCTGATGGATTGATACGAACTTGTTTAGGTTGTGACACCATTGCTAGAGCGACATCTAGTGTCTTGACAATTTCTTTTGGTTTGCTCTTCTCCATAGAAACGTTCGATTTGTCCATTCAAGATGTCAGACGAATAATTTGGAATACATTGCATTTTCTAATCTGCTTACAAATGAGGTATTTAGTAAATTATTGACTCTTTGAGATACCAAATTCTCAAGCTGAGTTTTTTAACAGGGCAAACATCTGCTAACAATTACAAATAGATACAAATCACTTTATGACACTAGCAATAAAAAATATTGGGCATATTATTTTTAAAACGTCAAATCTTGTAACACTGGTGGAGAATTTCTCAAAAGTTCTGAAATATATTATATTTTTAATATTTAAAACAAAAAAATATAAATGATCTTTGTAAATTAAATGCTTTATTTGTACATAGAATAACTATCTTAAGCATACCAAAGAAGCTTCATTTTATGACTAGCATGCACTAAAGTCGTCATAGTTTGTTCCCTTCACTTTTTTGTCATTAGCAGCCATTAACGTCTCAGAAGATTCAAATCTATAGTTACCCGGCTCTATTGCAAATGGAATCAAACATCTCAAACGTATCCGGTTTATCGTCAATGTTCACAACATGAGCTGACAAAACAAGTTTGTTAAATGGGTAGAACCTTATTCCTCTCGATTACAATATACTTTTTAATTCCTATACACAATTGCTATCGCATGTTTGAAAACTTTATGCCTCGGAATTGCTGGTAGTACAAGTTTTCTCGATCACGGCCAGATACATCACAAAAATGAAATGTTCCATGTTGCGGAGATTATTTGTTTTATATATGATCCAGATGCTTAACAAGAAATAATGATGGTTCATGTATAAATGTTGTCGAAAACTTGCGATTAATATTGCAGGTCTGAAAGCGCACGTTGTGAGAGAGTCAAGTTCTTCGTCAAAGGGCGACCGTGTCTACAAGATCACTACAGGTGTCAGACAGTTTCGAACTTTAAAGGTGACATAATTTAAGTTCGGAAAAGAGCGGGTTCTGTAGAAAGGAATGTATAATGGAAGTGTATCTGAACTTCATAAAATAAAAATATCATGCTAAAAAATGGGACATTATTTTAAGATCAATACAATGTTGAAATTGTGATACTGTTTAGCCAAAATTTGTTTCTACTTCAATTGTAAACATTTTGATGCAGTTAAATTTATCTGGGCAGATTTAGCAGGAAAGTCTACTTGTAATGTGATTGCCAAGTCTTGTTTTGCCCCATCAGAATATAACTTTGGTCCCGAGGCTACACGATGAAACGTTTGTACATGGAAAAGAAACCAGGTAATTGTACCATAATAATGGTTTTACCTGCCAATTCAAATGCAACTCGTCAATTTGTAAGATATCTACATCATCTCAGAGACTTTGATTAAAGCTACAAACAGTACTATGTATCGGTGTTAAAGTATTTATTTTAAAAAAAAAACGTGAAACAAGAAACCTGAAGGTGGAATGGCCAGATTCTTTAACCTTTTCAATTATATAGTATTACTAACGATGCATGCATGCATCAAATTAAGAGTTGTAACTTGTTCCAAGCAGTACTCAACCTAAAAGATTTATGCAGTGAACCGAATATACTACTAGGGATGTCGTATGAAGTTCTGAATAGTATTAACTATCATGGTCCGTAAGCGTTTACCAAAAGTATGAAATCATTCTTGTCTTTATGACCTTCCTAGTCCTAGTGGTCATTTCGGCCCTAGTAGTTGTGTAATTAGGTTAACTGCATCGACCGGCTTCTTTTCGATTCCAGATAGGAAAGATTTTGAGTTTAATGGTTTTTTGTGTACGTTTATCGTCTTATAAGCTGTCAATTGCTGAATCGCACAATAATTAATGCCCGAAGAGTTTTATGCTGTGCGAGTCGGCAACTGAAAGTCTATATCATGATGAAAACACTAATGCACTTTTATAATCTCAATTTTACTGATCCCTTTTTAATTTTCTTTTTTAAAACATTTAGTTTCATTTAGAGCCTCATTTCAGCGTCGGGTATGTAGCTTTGTTAGACCTGGTTATCCACTATCAACGAAATATTAGCTGCGTCAATATAAACAAATACTTCCACTATTTATCAGATCAAGGGTTTTATACATTAGAGTATGGTCTTCATATTTTATCGAAATAGGCACATGTATTAATTCGAAGCTCAATTTTCAAAGACAATGATGTTTGTTGGACCTGACTGATTCTTGAATTTGATATTTCAGTGGGCGTGTTCTGCGCGATTTGACCTGTTACATTTTGGTGAAATTATGTAATGTTGACGCAGATTGTTTATACCGCAATGAATGCACAAGAAACATTCAGCTCTTGTGTATAAAAAGCTTGTGACCTTGTCGATTGTGATATTAAACTAATGTAACTGTTTAATTTAATTTAGCTCACTCAAAACTTCTGATGTTTCATGTGTTAACTGCATCTTTCACAGTATTTACTTCTATAAATTTCAGGGTAACTTTGCCAACGTTGATCTGAAAAGGGTTTACACAGCATCTTCTAGCGCGACTTGCGGTGTTACCTTAAAACCAGGAAAAGTCTATCTGCTGTCAGGTAATGATCATATACTTTCCCAGTTCGGAGAAGGAACAATTCAGAGAAAACTTCACATATAAAAACACGATTTAATAGACTTTTGTATATTAAAAGTCTATGGGTTTGACTTACACAACATATGGCAATGTTTAAAGGCTAATAGAGACTTTTCCTTGGTGAAAATTAATAAAATGAAGTTCGAACCGTCGATACCTCTTGTATCTACCTTAATTACTCTTCCTTGGAGGTCATCATGATAGCAGCATTTTGGGATATACAAACTACCATTTCCTCCTTTTTTATTATCACATGCCGAGTGCAGTTTCGTCCTGGGTTCCATCGTTACGGTACAACGTGTGGCCGGAAACGTACCGACATTCTATACCATTTCCATTTTCTGTATTTTCCTCATTTTAACTGAGAGAAGTAAACTCTCCTTACTGACAAATTCTGATAAACAATAGCTATCGATAAGATGTTGCTGCTATTAAAATGTTTTTTTTGTTGTTTTTTTTAGGGTTTTACGCAATTATTCAGCACAAGATAGGCTATACACGGCGGCCAGTATAAATTGTGGAGGAAGAATCCGGGCAAACCCCAGAAAGAACCATCGACCCACGAGAAGCTACTAGCAAGCTTTCTCACATACCAATGTGACATTGTATGACTTGAAATTCGGGAATGTCCGGGTAACCCTTTCGTGCTAATGAGGCGACGATATCTATGCATTTGTCAATTAGTTTTTGAATAGTTAATTTGATTTTATACCAACAAAGCAATGAGCTTCCTTTTGTTTTGTTCATTGTGAAGGAAGAAGCAGTATGACTGGTTGGAACGGGGTGGACATTGGAGGGGAAAAGAATGAATAAAAATAAAGCATAAAGTAGTCTCTGCACACATAATTATTAAAATTATTTGCGTAGAACTAAATGATCATTTAGACCATTTTCTTTTATTTTCTAGGATCCATCGATAAATTAAAGTCTGGCCACCGCTTAAGAATACAGCTCTGTGGCTGGATACAAGAGTGGAACACACTATCCCATGATGATAAGAATTTTGTTAGGAGAGGTTACATAAACGGATGTTATCGAAAAGGCTCGAATAACAAATAGTCAATGAAATATTGTGAAATAACTAATGCTTTAGTTTTGCCTCATTGCAATTTATATATATTAATCCAAAGAACACTTGTCACATTGTCAGTTGTAAATCCCTCGTATCTTTTAATAAAATTTTCATTGTAATATTATGCTATGTAACGTCTCCTTATTAGTAGGAAGGGTAGTCAGTAGGATTTAGCTATGTTATCAAGGGAATGACCTCCCTCGATAGTATGTCCCGGTGCGAGTGAAAAACAGAATATCAAGAAAACGGAGCAATATTTTTGTGAAGAAAAATCCCAATACCAGCCTCCATAGGCAAGAGAAAAATAGACAAATTTAAACAAATTAATAGTGGTAATTTAAATTAAACTTAAACAATATCAACAGGATTACTAAGTGTCCAATTTTGATTTATTTAATCATCAAAATGAAGTGTGAAAAGAGCGCACTGTCAACGACTGATTGCATCACGTTCTCTTGACAAGTGTTCTAACAGTTTCCTATTTTCTCCAGTCTTCCTTTCTCGACTGCCTAGTCTTGTACCTAAATTTTACTGTTTACTTTCCACTTTAAAACTGGACGAGTCACTTCTTTTCGGACTTCACTAGTCACTTCTCTTTCGGACTCCCGTCTACGAACTGTCTAGTCCCCTCTCCCTAGGAAAACGATTTCCTTAATGACAAAATTGTCCCTAAATCGCTATATGTACCACTTTCTAGATGTATATAAAATTCTTTCACTTAGTTATTCAGAACACTAGCCATTCAGATACTGCGTAAAACCTGGTAATACCTTGCCATCAATTACTACGTGATCTCTCTATCCAAAATGTAACGTATACTAAATGTTCAATTACTATTGCATAAAATTCAAAGAACCTTGCTCACTTCCAGATTATCTAAACATTACAAAAGCAAATCTATTCGGTAGTTATCGTTAAATCGCGATTATCAGTATCGTCCTAACAGACGAAAGACAAAATATTTCACATTTATTTCATATAACCCTAAGAATCCTGCACAAATGAACATTTGGATCGCATGCAATCAATTTCGATATAGAACTAATAACTGTAAAATTAAAAGGATAAATTGCATAGCAACATTAGCATCAACACTTTTCCATGAAACTGAATGAACAATACATAATATAGAACCTAGTCATATCAAACTAGTTGAATACAACAAACGATAAAAAGCAGAATATTACGTGAAATTAAAACTGCGTACCTGAATGCTGTTAACATTAGCACTTTTGCATCCAGCACTAAACCCAGTCTTTCTCACAAGACACCTAGTCTTTTTGTTTAAGTAGGAAAGCACCATTCTTTAGTCTTCATATGAGCCAACCTTCTCTCTCGGAAGATTTCAGACTAAAGAATTTAGATAAAGGTTGTCACTTTAAATTCACCCGACTTCCAACGTGAACGCCTTAATTTCACTCGGCCAATCATAAGCAGTTGTTTTAAACAAAATTGCTAAGACTTTGTTTGTTTCGTCAGTCAGAATCTTTGAACTAGGTTATATTACTTTTCCATTTGAAGAATGACTATTTTACACGGATCGGAAAGTTCGGCTGTCTCATTCTCAAACCAGTTTTAAGATGTCCGGTCAATTTTATTGAATCGGAACACTGACCCCTTTTAAGATTTATTACTGATATGGAATAAACGAAGAATTAAAGGTCGAAAGGACCTTTCCCAAATACTCTTCTGGTCTAAATGTGATAAAATCTTAATGCTCGGTGCATTCAACTTTACGGTTCACTGCTTATTCAAAATTCGACAAGTCACATCCTGATTATAGTCGTTACTTTTCAATTAATAACTGATAAAGTTCCAATACTGATGGAAAGCCGATATATACAAGTCTTTTGGAAAAGATGTTTTGCAAAAAGAGACGTGGTTCCATGCCAATGTACCACTTTGTCGAACTTAAACCAGTTACATTATGCTATAACTGGCTTACTTTTTTACAAAACACACAACTTTCTCAGTAAATGCAAACATGCCGCAGATTAACTGTAACCATTCAAACTATTTCTTAGTGTGACGATTATAATTACATATGGTATAAATCTGAATCGAAATAGCATGCATAGGCTGTACTGGACGCTAAAACTCCATACCGGATGGTGTATACCTATAATTGCACAGAAGGGAAGTAAATATAACTTCATCTCAATAGTTACGTCCCATGCTACACAAATTATATTATGTATTGCATGGCTAGGTTCTCTTCAACCTTTTGGTCTTGTTAATTCGATTTTCAGTTATATAAAATACCTCAACCTTCCGAAACCTTAAAGTCTTTTACTTTAACTCGTTTCTTTTTAGTATTTTGTAAGAACAAATGCAATTAACCAGTAACTGGGAACATTTATAACTGCAACAAGCGTTTATATTTAATTCATTAGAATCATAGTACCAATTGCTTAAACAATAATCTTGTTTTGTCGTAGACGTGATTAAGGACAAATATTCTCAATGTAAAATAATACGTAGAACATGTATGTATGTTTAATGTCTTGTTATACCAAGTCTGTTCTGTAGAGACGATAATATTTAAAGAAATCTGACAACCATAATGTCAACAGCAGCAACAGCTATATTTAAAATATACAACAATAGCAGCAACAATAACAACAAAGTACAACCATCTACTAATCTTAAGAGCTCTAAGCACTTTATACCATATGATACATAATAAAAAAAACAAATACAAGATTACAAATCCACGAAATTAAAAAACAAAAACACGCTGACAGTGATAAGAAAGCATAGTCGTCAAGTCTTGTTTTTGTAGTTGAAATGGGAGTTTGAAGAGCACTCTTGAAAGAGATTTGTGTCCTTGTTTAAGATCTATGATGAGCAATTAGTTCCACCTAACTGGGCCTGATACGCAAAATACATTGTTCGTATGACTTATTTGCACAGTGGGAACAATGAGAATGTGAGTGTCTTAAGAGGAGCGTTACGTTTCTAGACGAGGTTTACACATGGATGAGGTAGCAGCAGAGGGGGTGAATCGGACGATTTTTTCCGACATTTTTTATTAAACCCTCAAAATGGCACGATAGAGCCTTCCCGCGAAATCTCATTTTTTAACCCGAAAAAAATAAGTCTCCATTTGGCAAATAGAGCCTTAGTGATTTTTGTCTGAAAACATGAGATTTCGCGGGTGATACTGTATTCGCGTTTTCGTTGATTAACCATAAATGTCTAAAAAAATCTTCCGATTCACCCCCTCTGCTGCTAGATGTTTAACAAATGATTTCAACCGAATATTTTATCAAGTCCGATACGATATCGTGTCCTCGGGTCTGCTAAATTTATTGTCACAAATCCGTGTGGTTTTGACTGAGCGTGACTAAAGAAATTTCTAAATTGATTATGATTCATATCACCGCTGCACCAAGTCTGATGAATATTTCGTAGGGTATGAGTATCAACGCCGTTAAATACACACAGCAGATTGCAATTATCTCTGATCACTTTTGGTATTTGTGTGTACCGTGGAGTGACATATATCACATCAGTGTTTTTATGCCTGCCTCGGGAAAATATTCTAGCAGGATTTTTTTGATTATCTAACATGATATCATCGTATACCACTAAATTGTTAATACTTCCATCAATAGCATCAATGCTCGCGGCTTCCTCTATATCCGTAATAAATTCAATAATATCATCATCGATTTGAAATTCTTTTGCTTTCTCGTTAAAATCCTTTAGCACTTCATAGCATCGCTGATCGTCTACACTCGGGGCTATTAAATACAATTTGTTCCATTTCATCCATCTCGTTATCAAATTAAGTAACAGTTGTCTTTCCGCTTCTAGATGGTCCGATTATAATCATTCTAATTGAATTCGGCAACATTTTATGATGTTTAATAGGTTCCCGTCGTCGGGTAGCTGAATAATCAATTATATTCATGCCGTTATATATAAATTATGGATCTATATTGTGTGAAGTGTAAGGCGCGTACTGGCACAGATGACTTGACGACGATTACAACTAAAAATAACCGATCAGCGCTTTCTGGTAAATGTGTACAGTGTAGTACAAAGAAATTTAGATTTGTTTCTAAACCCAAGGAACCTTTAAAAAAAAACGAGGAGGTGATATCGCAGCCAAGCTAACTAAACTCCCTGGAACCTCATGGACAAAGTATCCAGGAGAAAAGCACCTTCCAGGATATAGCTACTGTGGACCCGGAACCAGACTTGATATCAGACTCGATAATCAAAATCAGCCCCGACCCGGTGAAGAACCAATAAATGCCATTGATAAGGCCTGTCACCTTCATGATGCTGCTTTTAAAAGCAATAATCTGCAACACAGGCATCTAGCAGATGTGAAATTAATTCATGCGTTAAATGCTATTCCTGATAAATCCTTCAAAGAAAAATTGGCTTCCTTTTTGATAAAATCGGCAATGAAAAGCAAATTGATGTTAGGTGCTGGTAATTAATAACAACATGGAATCTATTTATTATTCTCCGAGAGGATACTGGAAGGGTAAAGCAGCAATCCATAAACTCGCTAGCGCTGCAAAAGTGAAAAAAAACCACTGCGGCTCATTGGTTATCTAAACAGGCACTATGGCAAATTTATCTACCACCGCCTGAACAAATTAATTTCTCGCATTTTGATGTGACCTTTCCTAATGAAGTTCATCAGGCTGATATATTATTTCTGCCACATGATAACGGTTACAAATACGCATTAACCGTAGTTGATATTGCAAGTCGATACAAAGAAGCAGAACCGTTAAAAACAAAATCAGCCACTGAAGTGGCTTCTGCATTTGAAAAGATTTATCGAAGGGGTCCTCTACACTGGCCAAATCTATTACAAATTGATCCTGGCAAGGAATTTCAGGGTGCAGTGTTATCTACAATGAAAAATCATAATGTCACTATCAGACGAGGGCATACTGCGTTACATCGTGATCAGGCAATTGTTGAACGGTTTAATAAAAACCCTTGCTGAGCGGTTATTTGGATATCAATACGCAAAAGAATTCATCCAAGAAAAAAGATCCCGTGAATGGGTTAAAAGGTTACCAGCTGTGATTACTGCACTGAATAACGAGATTACTAGAACAATTAATTTGAAACCTATCAACGCGATTAAAAAGAAGTCAATACCTGAAATGGAAATTCGAAGAATTTCACAAAAAGATTTCAAAGAACCAATTCTTGGTAGTAATGTTATTGTGAGGTATTTATACGAACCTGGAGAGCTTGAAGGGGGCAGAAAAAGAGCTACTGATCCTATTTGGAGTGTTACTGTACACAAGATATCTAGTATAACACGATCTACGGGTAGACGTCCAATCTATAAACTGGATTCAACTGCCCCTCAACGGGGTTTTACTAGACAACAACTGCAAGTGATACCCGAGGATACTCAATTGCCACCGCATGGTCTTAATTAGCGCCGTTGCGTCTATTGCACTCAAGACAAGTCAACATCACATTATTTCTGACATGACCGAGATTGTTATTTTTTCTGTCTACGGTAAATTGGCAAGGATCCTTATTCGAATACTGCCAGCGCATTATACAATTGCAACTTGCGCAGTGATTATTCTGTTGTTTCTTCAAAGTGATTATTAATTTAGCATCAATATCAAATTCTCGTTGTTTTTTTTGTCCTGTTGTTTGTAACCGGAGAGTTTTTAATCAATAATTTTAACATCAATATCATCCATTGGGGTGTTATCATCGCCTGACTCTGTCAGGACAATTCTTCGAAGTTGATTTATTTTTCGTACTCTGGATACTGCAAGATAGACTAAATTTGACCATTCGATGCGATTATCTACCATCCAAACAATTGTATCCGATATAGTCAATCCCTGTGAAGAATGTATTGTTGCTGCGTATCCTAGCGTCCATGGGGATTTATTAGCACGCAATGCATCTTCAACGACATTGATATCAACCAGCACAATATCATTTAATACCAGAATTTGTTTTTGAAATCCTTCGGATTTTGGGCCTGGAATATTTTTCTATTTAATTGAGGGGAGGAAGGGCACCCCCTCTGTGTGCATTCACATGCAATCCATGCTATCAAATTTACGGTAGCGTGGGTTGTCGGTTTTTGACAACTTACGCAACCATGAATTTGATTTCATGGGTTGCATGTTGAATGTAAACACATACATGCCCTAAAATAAATAACATCCATGGATGTAATTAGCTCTCCGTCACATTTGGGTAGCCCCGTATGGTGTTCAAAATGAATTACCGGCCAAAAAAAGGTTCGTGGATGTACATTGGGTAACCCCACAGGATAGTTCAGAATGAATTATCGGCTAAAAGAAACGGTCATAGGGTCATATCTCAAAGAGCAAAAAAAAACAAAAAAAAACACGATATAAACCCAAAACAAAGGACCCTATGAAAGACACAAAGGCCTAATAAGGCCTAATAAGGGACCCAATGAATGCATATAGAACCACAGCGGCCTATATCAAGGGGGCCAAATGACTGATAACCGCTCATCATGGTTGTTATTTATTTTTGTCTGCATTTATTTTTGATAAATATATTTATATATACAGAATTAATTTTAAAAATATATTTATATATACAGAATTTATTTTAAAAAATATATTTATATATACAGAATTAATTTTAAAAAATATATTTATATATACAGAATTAATTTTAAAAAATATATTTATATATTAATTTTAAAAAATATATTTATATATACAGAATTAATTTTAAAAAATATATTTATATATACAGAATTAATTTTAAAAAATATATTTATATATACAGAATTAATTTTAAAAAATATATTTATATATACAGAATTAATTTTAAAAAATATATTTATATATACAGAATTAATTTTTAAAAAATATATTTATATATACAGAATTAATTTTAAAAATATATTTATATATACAGAATTAATTTTAAAAAATATATTTATATATACGGAATTAATTTTAAAAAATATATTTATATATACAAAATTAATTTTAAAAAATATATTTATATATACAGAATTAATTTTAAAAAATATATTTATATATACAGAATTAATTTTAAAAAATATATTTATATATACAGAATTAATTTTAAAAAATATATTTATATATACAGAATTAATTTTAAAAAATATATTTATATATACAGAATTAATTTTAAAAAATATATTTATATATACAGAATTATTTTTAAAATATTAACGGCTCCATTTATTTTTTAAAAATATAAATATATACAGTATTATTTTTGAAAAATATATTTATATATACAGAATTATTTAAAAAAAAATATATTTATATACAGACTGAATTTTGAAAATATTAACGGCTCATTTATTTTTGAAAAAGGAATTAGAAATATGTATTATCATATATGAATTCTGAAAATATGAATAGCATTATAGTTGAAATTGCAAAATTGAAAAGCCAGGATATTATACTATCAGATGGGTTAAATCCTGATCAAATCAAGTCGGATTTTCAGGATATAGAATATGGAATAGTTGTATTTCAGGACAAACAGGGTAAATTGAAAACCAGTGATGTGTCGTTGGATGATATATTGGTTAAACAACGAAACGCAATCGAGAATACTATCGCGTTATTTTCGGATCAGGGTAAACTCAAACCGGGCGTACTTTTTTCGACGATTACAGATCGATTTAAAACTCTCAACGATGAGTTGAAAAATTCTGTGTTGGAACTAGCAACACTTCAATCAAGAACCGAAGAACACATAAAACAGTTTACCTCATTTCGTAGAAATATCATTGATAAATTTATTGGAACTACATTCGATAAAATTGAACAAAAACTTCCGGATATCAAAAAATCCATCGATGAGACGAAAATCTTTACCGAGGCCATCAAAAATGATTTTTCGAGGATGATAACAATCATTGAAAAAACAAAAATTCCTCATGAGAAAACCAACAACGTAGTATACACGATCCAACACGGATCATTTGCGTGGACACCTACAAACAACAAATTAGATATCACTGCAACCGTTAAGGGTATTTATCGATTAACACTAGTAACACCATTGACTCAATTTAATATTTCATCGTCGAGTTCATCAGGGGGCAATAATACGATTTCAACGATCATCGACAAGAATACAACTGAAAAGTTCACGATAACATCTACTGATAAAAATTTGGTTAGGGTTTCAACAACATGGTATTTGGAATTTGTAGCGGATTTAAGTTGAAAATTGCAAAGCAATTTCACTAACGGTTTCAATTGAAATCGTAATTGAAAACGCTAGCGTTTTTAAAATAAAAATAATTTCATCATCGCAATATCGCTATGATCAGGTCAGAGAATTTCAAACTAGACTCAAAACCCTATCTGAGGAGTATGCAATGAAAATTAAAAAATATCGCAGGAGAATTACCGCAATTGATGTTACTGTGTATGCTGTGAGTGGTGTAATCACCGGAGCTGGTATTATACTGTCTTCAGTGACAATGATTGCCCCGATAGCTGTTCCAATTTGCATTTCTGCGGCAGCAACAATCGCTGGAAATATTTCATATTTATTTCAATAATAACAAAAAAAATATCATCATGCAGCCAACGCAAACTACAAGACTACATAATTCAATTTCATGTTGTATCCACTGCATACTTGCAATTATCCTCATTGATATCGTCATCGCTCGATGATACAATTATATCAGAGAGTGAGTTTTCAGCGATGGTAGGTATTTACGATTCTGCGATGTCAAAATTAGAAATACATCATGAGTATAATAACAATGACAACACAGATGGAATTACTTCAACAAATAGTGGAGAACACAAACCCAGTACAAACCAGCATGATCTCAATAACATTAACGAATCCAGAATTCAGTGTGAATTTCCGCTCTCCGGTCCCAGTGAAGGAAATCGCGCTAGCAAAATTGCGAGTATACCACAGTTGGCCTAATATCAGATCAAAATCATTTGGTGGTCAACAACCGAATAATTCACTGGTGTTTGCAAATAAGAATAAAGACGACGGTACCCCAGACTGGAACGTTGTTTCCATACCATCTGGGTCATACGAAATCGAACAAATCAATGCTGAATTCGCGCGTAGAATAAAATCCATTACTGGAGCAGAATCGAAAATAGCTATAACGGTTCATGAGCCGACACTATCATCTGCCATTGAAATAAGCACAGAAGGATACGTCGTGGATATCTATCAAAGCTCAATAAGGACCGTACTAGGATGGCCTGAATTACCACCCCCGGGAAAAACCGTTGATTTACCAGAACCAAAAAAAAACTGATTATGTCACAGACACGACAAAATTTGACAATCCAATAAAAAGCTATAGCGATTATGACAAATTGAATTTTTTCACTGAATTAGATGAGGGAGGGGAGAAATACTACATAACTCGACAGGATAAAATCACTGAAAATTTCACAGCGTTCAATAACGATATTTCACTGTTGTTAATATCCCTTAAATCCGGTACTCTCACCTGAGATGAATTTATCAACGTCGTAGAAACATGTAACAGAATCCTCAGTGACATGAATATATTTCATTCACTAATCATACGAGAGGTATCCATTGCCAGACACCCTAACACGAAAATAAAATTTGCGACAAAATATCATATAAGCGTAGAAAATATTTCTGAATTCAATCTACCAGGATATAATATCTTAGAATTACAAAAATCTCTCGATGATGCCATCGATATTGGTTTTAAAATAATTCATGACACGTGGAAAAAAACAACATCACAGGAAATAAAAATCCTCAAACATAATAATGACCCAAATGGTGGTGGCAGGCATATTGCTCCATTCAATGTGAATATTTCATCGGTGATAGCGCTCAATTTAGTGTGTGATGTTATCGAAGGAAGCTATCAAATAAATTTAGAACGATCAAATCAAGCTCAGCAAGGATATATTTTGTATTCATTTGCACCAACAGCTCCTCCAGGGTTTCTAATTATTGAATCCCCGGTGAATCCAGTCTATATGCGATGTCATAATAATTCATTAACCAGAATTAATTTTAAACTCACTGACCAGTCTAATAATCTGATTGATTTACAAGGTGAGGTTTTACAAATTAGTCTGTTTGTAAAGTCGTAAAGACTTTCATCCTAAAGGGATTTTCGTCCTAGGACCGGACTTGATAAAATATTCGGTTGAAATCATTTGTTAAACATCTAGCAGCAGAGGGGGTGAATCGGAAGATTTTTTCCGACATTTATGGTTAATCAACGAAAACGCGAATACAGTATCACCCGCGAAATCTCATGTTTTCAGACAAAAATCACTAAGGCTCTATTTGCCAAATGGAGACTTTTTTTTTTTTCGGGTTAAAAAATGAGATTTCGCGGGAAGGCTCTATCGTGCCGTTTTGAGGGTTTAATAAAAAATGTCGGAAAAAATCGTCCGATTCACCCCCTCTGCTGCTGAGGTAGATAGGTATATTGGACTTGAGTCAGTCAACGCAATGTGACACAGGGAACATACTTGTTCAATTCTGGAACGAAGGGGTTAAATTCTGGAACGAAGCAGTAACCATTCTAATACTTTTTGCTGAGAAGTAAACAAAGTGTTTATAATAACAATGGCATGTACGAAACAAACAGCAAGCAAATCACCTCGCACGTTTTTTAGTACTATGAATCCTTCCCACGTGGGACTGAACGACTGCTCAGTGGTCGTAATGGTTACTCGAACAATGAGTGCTGTTCACGCGAAATAGCGTGAAAAGTCGGCAGTACGCCAAATGGGTACCAAACACTTACTTATATACTATGTTTGAGGAAAGTGATGGAACCCAAACACTGGTGGCATACCACTCAGAAGGCTGCCAAGACACTGGACTTTGGCGATGCCGAAACTTTACCCGGGCAAGCGGAAAAGCTTAGTTCTAAAGGTAAATGCATCCCAATTGCAGATATTGTAGAATTTCTACTTTAAACTTGCTAAAATCCGAATACACTTATGAATACAAGAATAATACAGCAAGTAGATTGGATAAAGTCTATGGTACAAATTTCGAGACCATAAAATATATTAAAAAAGTAGAAATTCTAGATGTAAAAATTTCGGATAACAAATATCAATGGAAATGACCACCAAAAATAGGAATAAATGTGGAAAATGGGTATGGAAATTAAACAACTCCATTTTAACAAACACCTAATAAAAAATTAGAAAATTTCACTAAATTAAAAATGAAAAGGGACAACTTAAAACTAAATATAATATCTCATTGCGACAGACTTAAAAAGGAATTTTTCTTTTAGCAATATACCATCCGAAAAAAAAATTGAAAAATTCAAAAAAATGGAAGAGCAGGAAATAAAAAAGAAAGAATTAAAAACACTAATAACTAATGAAGATAAAGTCAAATACTCAAAAACAGTTAGAAAAATTAGCTGAGGGACAAAGAAAGGACAATGAAATAAGGGCAGGGAAATTTAGTCATATTTATATAAAAAAAAAGCAGTAGGTATGTTCAAAAGAGAGGAACTAAGAAAAGGAGGGGACAAAACAATAGAGAAAGTGAATATAACTGGAAACTAATATTCACATAAAGATGAAATAATGAGGGAAATTAAAAGTTAATATAACACACTATATACATCACAAAACACACAAATAATAATTAAAATAATACTTTGAGGGAATTAAATGTGAAATGATAGCGTCAGAATACAGGGACATGTGTGAAGACTTTATTTCACTAAAGAAATAAGATACAATAAAAAAAAATCGGCTAAAGGGAAATTACAAGATAGAGATGGCCTCACTGTGGAGTTCTATAAAGAAAGAAATTGGAAAGGAAGATGGCACTCATTTGAGAAAGTTTATATAATAATATACTTTTAAAAAATGACACGATGAGAGATTAATTACAATCGTTTGCAAAGGGAAAGAGGATAAAACAGATTAAAAAAAATTAGGCCCTTCTCCCTTCTAAAACGGATTATAAAATACTAAGTAGGATTTTAGCGAATAGGGTTAAAAAGTGATATATAAAATAGTAAAAATAAATCAAACTTGCGGGGGTAAAGGTAGGAACATTCAAAACAACATATTAAACATTAGGACAATCATAGATTTATTAAATGGAACAGGGGTGAAATGTACATGGCGGCCAGTATTAATGATGGAGTAAGAACCCGGAAACCCCCCGGAAAAAAACCAAGGACCCACTAGAAGCTACTGGCAAGCCTTCTCACATACCTACATTGGGCGAAACTGACACTCGAACCCACGCAGACAGGTGAGATGGTAGTGATCCGTAACGGAGAGCGCTTTAGACCACTAGGCCACGCGGGGCCCCACATGTGCCATGGTACTTTTCGATCAAGAGAAAGCCTTTGACAGATCAGAACAAAATTATACACAAAAAGTACTGGAAAAATTTTCTTTGGATCAAATTTCCTAAATTGGACTAAAATTCAGTACAACGATATAACTGCACGTGTACAGGGAAATGGAGCGATCACGGAAAAATTTGAAATACAAAGATCGGTGCGGCAAGGATTCACACTATCAACGCTATTATACGTAATAGCTATCAATATTCTAAGTATACAAATTAGGAATAACGACAACAAAGAAAGTATACGAATTCCGAACATGAGGAAGGAATTTAAGATACTACAATATGCTGATGATTGCACGAACTTTATAGACGAACTCATTTCCTTCGAACACATTGAAAATGAATATTAATTTTTTGGAAAAGCATCAGGGTCTAGAATTAACTGGTCTGGAAAGATCAAAATAGGAGAAAGAGCATCCCTTTAAAAAAGAAGGGGTATCCAGTGAAGGTTACTGAGCAGAGAGTAGGTGTGCTCAGTTCTACGTATTCTAATGATAATCCGAAAAACTGTATAATAATAATAATAATAATAATAATAATAATAATAATAATAAATAATAATAATAATAATAATGTTCTTGTTGTTGCTTTAAAAACAATCCAATGAAAAGCGGTGATTTTCGTCTGCTTGCATCGCATGTATGTTTGCCAATTTTTTGATTATTTTATAAAATCCTTGTTCTTGAAGCTCTATGTTCCTGAAAACAAAGCATATTTTGAAGTAAAACGAAATCATTATTATAGTCAAGATTAGGTGTACTCTAACGCAATTGCTACAGTGATCTGTAACTTATGGACTTTTGTTGTGCTGTAATACCTGAAATTTGACGCGACGCTTTCAACTTGTGTAGTGTAATTTTTTCAACACAACACCACGCGTACAGAAAGTCAATAATGCACAAATTACAGTAAAATACTCTTTACAAGTGGTGTGTGTGTGTGTGTGTGTGTGTGTGGATGGCCAAAAATATAAACAATAACCTAGGAATCCCCAAGTTCAAATCTGGTGAAACTGTTCAGAATTGCAAAGTATCAAATAGTGTTTGCAAATAGATAGTCCTTACTTTTCCAAGAAATAATTAAAACGACACATTAGTGATTTGGGCTGCTCCGGTAGTTTACCAAATGGTGAGCTTTATTGGGGAGGATATAGATGGTTAGATTCATTATACAACGAACAAGATGACTTGTACAAATTTGAAATTATTTCGAATGTAGAATTATCTTAAGTCGTGAATTAGAAAGTGGAGAATGGATAGTACAAAGTTGGTAACCAGGTAAAGACGCTATTTTATTCTGCTTTAAGAGTGTTGTGTTGTCAGGTGAAGTAGAATATATAGATGGGATTAATAAGGAGCTTGAAGATAATGATTTTCAAGAGTGTCCGATGTGGGGATAATGATACATTGGAAAATGCAAACATTTTAATACATGAACAACGGGTGAATTTAAAAAAAAAAAAGATTTTAAATTCATAACTATAAGCAAAACAACAAAAAAAATGGTACGCCTGAAATACTTGACAAGGAGACTATGTGAAAACCAACTGATGGATAATAAATGACGGCACAAATGAAAAGTGACAATATTGAGATATGAAGTTTATTTGTTTCCAGTAGATCCCATTTGTGGATCAAATGACGTAACGTTTGAAAGAACTGTTTTCAATGACTGTGATGCTTACATTGCTTGGTTGCTAAACAAATACACTACCATCATCTAGAGACGCAATCGTGATCCTGATGACGCAATTAACAGCGTTGGCTGAAAATCTAATTCAATGTTAAACTACACATGGACTTCGAATGATACTTGTATAATTTATTACTGATGTTCACAAGCAGGTAAATGCGTTAACGATTGCTAGAGTTACCAAAGGTGAAAAACTGTTCGACTGGCCTTTTCACTGAAAAAGTCAGCTGATTGAAAATGAGGATTCTAGCATTTCCGCTACGGAAATTCGCAGCTAACCAAGAGGGAAAACTATTTTCGAGATCGCTTCCATGCAGTAATGGATTTGATATATTAAAGAAAATAAGAAGAAAAAAACGTCGACAAATGCAGTTTAGTATGTAATATTGTTGAATGATTGAGTTTAAAAAAGTGCGAAATAGATGTCTTTTAAAATTTATATAAAAAAAAAAACTGTGGTGCAACACTCTGTATGAGAGCAAGTTCCCAAACAATGTTCTTGTATACCAAACAGAAACCTTTATCTATATTGCAAACGCACTTATCTGTTCACATTTTGATTATATAATGTGATCTTTTTTCCTAAGTGCTGCATTGATTAACTTCTACCAGTCATAACTCTCCCGATCCTTATTATTTGACCCTTTGTTTTTTCCTTACTGACCCGTTATAAAGTATTTAGGTCACATGGACCATCTAATATTAATATTCCAGCCGACGCCTTTGATAACTTGTTCGCCTTAATATAAAGCTTGAAATACGTCATTATAGCTGTGCTGGTGCTGGACCAAAAGGTCTTGTGCGATGGTTGTGATATATCGCCAGGAATCCGTTGTCCGTTAGCAAATGTTTGTTAACATTACTCCAAAGTTACCAGGAGAAGAGTAGTGAAACTTGGCACACTGTTTAATCAAGATGTTTTCGTTACACAATTGGCTTTCACAAGGGTCATCTTGAAAAGTGATTTTCGCTATACCACCTCAATTGACCATTTTACTTATTAATGAAAAATAATAAAATACTTTCTGCAATATATAGCTGCTCGTAAATTAAAATAGTGCTGATCTAACCTTCAACATAGGGGCCATGGGTGCTCAAATGAATTGTTGTCTTCACCTTGATATAAACAGGTAAGAGCACTCACCACTGTTCTCGTGGGTTCGAAGAAGGTATGCGAAAAAGCTTGACAGGAGCTTTCAGTGAGTCGATGGGTCGATGGCTTTGATCAGGGTTTCCCCGGGCTCGCTTCCGTTAAATGTTTGTTTGTTTGATTAGGAGTTTTATTATATTACATTTATGCACCTGTATCTCTCTCTTTCTCTCTCTCTCTCTCTCTCTCTCTCTCTCTCTCTCTCTCTCTCTCTCTCTCTCTCTCTCTCTCTCTCTCTCTCCATATATAACCGATTGGTTTAGATCGTAGGAAAACGTTTTAAAACCGCCTTTTGGAACTTTTCGTTTTTATTGAACTTTGTTGGCCGCCATATTTTGATTCATCTCACGAAAGAGAATTGGGAAGAAATGGTCTGGTCTGTTTCAGTATTGCTAACTGACCCCCACAGGGATTTGCTATGTCATGCATAAACATCATACATGAAAAATGAAAACAAAACCCAGGGCAAGAACAATAACAAGTAAAACTATTGGTTTTGCTTACATGATAACGATGGTAGGGGTGGGGATGGATGGGCAGTATGTCTGTAGCATGGATTCCACCCTATATACAATCTTCGTTTAAATGTAAACATACTGAAGTAAATAAACTCACCTTTGTTCACCGAAAACTATATACATAAACCGTTCGCCCTAACTAATAGAACTTGATCCAAATACAACATATTTACGCGGTAATTATGTGATGCCAGTCTGACTCAAAAAGAGATTTGTTTACATCTTCTGTAAAATCTAATATTCCAAATCAAATAATGCTACATTACAGTAAATATGTGCATTTCTGCATCCAGTTTTGTTTGTTTGTTTGCTTATTTGATTAGGATTTTTAACGTAGCTTTAACAATTTTTCATTCATATCGCTACGATGTCTGCAGCGAGGCAGTTTATAGTGATGTCTAGCACTGGGATATCATGCCGCAGACATGTAGCATGATGTCCCACCCAGTCACATTATCCTGACACCAGGCCTACCAGTCCTAACACTAACCTCTTAATGCTGAGTGCCTAGCGAGGCATATGTTAGTACCATTTTTGTAAGTCTTTGGTATGACTCGGCCGGGGACGCTCTAACCACTAGACCACCGGAGCGGTCCCGTCAAATGTACTGGCAGCCTTGTACCATGTACTGCAAAAGGTCGCTTAACATCACAAAGCCTGACCTCCAATATAATCATTTTGGGAGTCCTCATGGAAATCTTATACTTGGAACTTCTGTAGTAATAGTGACATAGGATTTTCACTAATGTACTCTTTCCGATTCGAAACTGGTAATAAATAAAAATGCAGCAGACTTCGTCTACAAAACTGACGCCACTGTGGTCATCTTGAAAACCTAATTATCACTAACCTTAAGTTAAATTCTATTAACTTCAGGTTATATCTAAAATATGTAATGCAGTCATAACCGGTTCCTAGAAGAAGGGAAAAAAATCTAAAAAACCCAACATCTCAGCGGTGGACATGTTAAGAAAATCTTGCTATTCCTATACATTGGATGCATTATTTCCTGAAGGACTTTTACAACTGTTGCTCATAAAGATGTCTTTAATGATAATATCTACGGCAATGTTCATAAAAGACTGGATACAGTTCAAGGTATCTCTTTTGCGGAATAATATTTTATCGTGCGACTTGTTAAGTCTCAACAACGCGTCAAATTAGAAAATAGACTAATTTTGCATTGAAACCAAATTGCTCAGTGAACATTCGCTTCGTCAGTCCATTTTGTAAGTTGGCGCACTTGCCATTGTAATCTGCGCTCTACAGTTTCGTATTTTTCAAAGTTAGATTTTGAACGAGAAACAATGCCTTCAGGTTTAATAGTGTTTATAAAGGCTATTTAAAAAGACATATGTTTTAGGTATAGTGTTTATAAAGGCTATTTAAAAAGACATATGTTTTAGGTATAGTGTTTATAAAGGCTATTTAAAAAGACATATGTTTTAGGTATAGTGTTTATAAAGGCTATTTAAAAAGACATATGTTTTAGGTATAGTGTTTATAAAGGCTATTTAAAAAGACATATGTTTTAGGTATAGTGTTTATAAAGGCTATTTAAAAAGACATATGTTTTAGGTATAGTGTTTATAAAGGCTACTTAAAAAGACATATGTTTTAGGTATAGTGTTTATAAAGGCTATTTAAAAAGACATATGTTTTAGGTATAATGTTTATAAAGGCTATTTAAAAAGACATGTTTTAGGTATAGTGTTTATAAAGGCTATTTAAAAAGACATATGTTTTAGGTATAGTGTTTATAAAGGCTATTTAAAAAGACATGTTTTAGGTATAGTGTTTATAAAGGCTATTTAAAAAGACATATGTTTTAGGTATAGTGTTTATAAAGGCTATTTAAAAAGACATATGTTTTAGGTATAGTGTTTATAAAGGCTATTTAAAAAGACATATGTTTTAGGTATTTTAAAATGGCATTTAATTCTCTTTATTTTGGTGTATGAATAATGGGTTCACTCTGCTACCTACGCTTGGCCGTTTCCACTTCCTGGATCTGAGAAGGAAATTGAAGAAATAAAAAAGCGATAACTAGTTTTACATTTTATTTGGTAATTCATTCATTACACTTTCAGATGCTGGTATTGTCAAAATTCCTTTTTTCCTTTTTTGATAACTGTTTTAAATGGTGTACTTTAAAATAATTCTGGTTGATCGTTGCAGCACATGGAAGCAGTCATTCTTTTTGTCTGTGTGCTTAGATCATGTACAATTTCCATAAGTACACCCCCCCCCCAACAAAAAAAAATAAATAAATAATCAGCCACAGTTATGTGTGTGTGTATATATATATATATATAAGTTAATTGTAAGTTTTAATTTCTGTTTAATTCTATTACATGCTATTGTAATGTCACATTGTATGCTGATCAGGGTCAGGGTTTTGGAGATTTCTAAATGAATTTTATAGGCTGTTGTGTTGTAAATATACAATGCTCATTAAATCATTATAGAAGGTTCATTTTCATTAGGTAATGGCTGCTTTTAAAATGCTAATTGTGATCCGAGTCAAGCAGTGAACTAGATTATCTTGCGGCTGTGAGGATTTTACCAGCCGCACGTTAACATGTTGCACTGATAAATTCTTCCATAATGACATTCACTGAAATTTATACTGAATTAAAACCTGGAATAATATTTCTGTCATTCAACAATAGATTGCTGATACATAAGCACTTCGCTGGCCATAAGACACGTGATCACCTTCAGTTGTGGATCTCTTCGTGACTTTAAATGAGTTTTATTCAGGACGTTTTATTATTAGGACTTATCTTTAATTCTGGTCTTATTTTTGGATTTAATTAGCAATAGTGTTCTTTTTTCTCATTTTTCACTTTGGGAAATAAATTTTTGTTAAATTTTACAAAGCTAGTTGTATTCCACTCTATTACTACTTATTTTAAGTGTATAGTCTGGTAAGACAGTAAATGAAAGTAACATAGATGTATGCCAACACTGTCCATATTGCATATGCAAACGATTTCACCATACACCTGTCACTCTCTCAGAAGTTCATATCTGTAGAACGCCCCAAAGCCTGACAAGCCACACGACCACATGTGTATTTTTAGACAGTCACGTGACAAATTTACTGACGCTTGTCACATGACAGCAACATTTCGAACCACCAGTATACAGGCACAGATTTGGGAGCGGATTTATTGGACTATGGTGCAACCGTTTGCACACAAGTGTCAAGTCTATCTGCAGCACAGTATAGACACCGATATGATCACGTCTCTTGAGTACGGAAGCCGGTTAGTGCCACGTTGAAATCAATTTTTTTTATCTCGTAATTACGAGATACTATCTCGTAATTACGACTTACTATCTCGTAATTACGAGTTAGCTATCTCGTAATTACGACATACTATCTCGTAATTACGAGTTATCTATCTCGTAATTACGACTTACTATCTCGCAATTACGAGTTAGCTATCTCGCAATTACGACATACTATCTCGTAATTACGAGATACTATCTCGTAATTACGACTTACTATCTTGTAATTACGACATACTATCTCGCAATTACGAGTTAACTATCTCGTAATTACGACATACTATCTCGTAATTACGACATACTATCTCGTAATTACGACATACTATCTCGTAATTACGACTTACTATCTTGTAATTACGACATACTATCTCGCAATTACGAGTTAACTATCTCGTAATTATGACATACTATCTCGTAATTACGACATACTGTCTCGCAATTACGAGTTAACTATCTCGTAATTACGACATGCTATCTCGTAATTACGACATACTATCTCGTAATTACGACATACTATCTCGTAATTACGACTTACTATCTTGTAATTACGACATACTATCTCGTAATTACGACATACTATCTCGTAATTACGACATACTATCTCGTAATTACGACATACTATCTCGTAATTACGACATACTATCTCGTAATTACGACATACTATCTCGTAATTACGACATACTATCTCGTAATTACGACATGCTATCTCGTAATTACGACATGCTATCTCGTAATTACGACATGCTATCTCGTAATTACGACTTACTATCTCGTAATTACGACATACTATCTCTTAATTACGACATACTATCTCGTAATTACGACTTAGTGTCTTTGAATTGTGGAACCCTTTTGTCATTTTGAATGGATCGTTCAAGGTTATGCAGCTTTTATTTTCACATGGGATTGAGTTACTCAGAAATTCTTAGTTTTCTAGCCCAGATACATGGATTATGCATTAGCATGAGAACACTGAAACGAATACTGCGTAATCTGTGTCTGTTTAGAAGAAGATTTCATTCTGATGTATTAGAGGTAGCCCAGTTTATCGAAGAAAATGTTAGTAATTCCGGTAATCAACAAGGCTATCGTTGGATGCATTACGATGTCTTCAACATGGAATAATAGTATCAAGGGATACCGTAGGGATACTTATGCAGTTACTTGACCCTGCTGGTATACAATTGCGACTAAGGAGACGTCTTAGGAGACGACAATACTTTGGACAAGGACCGGATTACATTTGGCATGTCGATTCTTACGATAAACTCAAACAATATGGGCTCTGTATAAACGGATGCATTGATGGTTTTTCAAGGTAGGTTATTTGGCTTCATATTTACATAACAAGCAGTAATCCAAAAGTAATCGCTGGTTATTATGTGGAAGCAGTGCAGATGCGTCACGGATGTCCGGCCTTAATGAGAGGTGATCGTGGCACAGAAAACGGTTATGTTGCTCAGATGCAAGATTTTATGACGGGAAAGGAAAGTTTCATTTATGGAAGAAGCACAGCCAATCAGCGAATAGAAATGTTTTGGAATTTTCTGCGGAGGCAATGTTGCCAGTTCTGGATTGACACCTTGGGAATGTTGAAGGAAATCGGCCAGTTCACAGGGGATTTCATAGATATCAGCTTAATTCAGTTTTGTTTTATCGGCCTGCTTCAGGTACATATAAAAATAAAGTTGTTTAGTCTTAATATTCCTCTAAAACGTGATTGGAATCTGTCATAAAATAATTCGTGTGTAGCGGTATACCGTAATATTTATAATTAGTTTATAATTTGTGTTATCATTATTCTCACACCTACATTCTTTTGATACTTTTCGAAAATGCATTTGTTCTCCTTTTTTAAACAGCAGAAAGTGTGCAAACTACATGCTGAATCCATTTGATCCCATCCTTTTAGAAAAACAAGTAGTTTTAGAAAACAACTGCAGTTTTGTCCATTGGATGTAATCTTAAAGAAAATGATATAAAACTTCATTCTTTTTGTCTCGTTAAAATTGATTTTAAAAGAAAAGGACGTAAAATAACGTTCTTCATGTATCTTGGCTTCGAGTGGAGGTCTGGGAGGATTAGAAACGTCAGATTACAATTTGAAGATCTAGGAGTGTATCATGTTGACAAACGGATGAACGGATTAAAGAGGGAGATGGACTTGTCCCTTTTATATTCTTTCTTTTATGTGTGACAATAAATGGTGAAGGTTTTATGAATGCACCTATTGGCAGTTGCAAAGGATTCGATTCATAAGTATAGGAATGGGTATTGCAAATTTGAAATACATTAATTACATTAAAAATTAATCTAAGCAAATAAATACAATGAATAGTTAAAGATTCAATATGGAGGATATCTTAAAAATGTAAGCATTTCAGTTTTGGTGTAGAAAGTTATGTAAGACTTAAAATCTGTTTGAATAGGTTCTACTGTTTTCCTTCCGATATAGTCCTGATACAAGTGATCAAATCAATCTGAACGTTGAAAAGGTTGTCGACGAATCAATCATGCAACCATTAGAGAAAGGCAAACAGAGAGAAAGAAAGAGAGAGAGAGAGAGAGAGAGAGAGAGAGAGAGAGAGATCTTCTTTATTTAATTAATGTTCAGACAAGCGGGAACGTTTAAAATAAAAAATCAAGTCAGAGAAACTATGATGTTTGAAATAGTCTCCTTTTTTTGCAATGGGAATGGGTATTTTCCACTAAAGAAATGCCAATTAACAACCGATTTATTTGCAGAATGACATCGATAATATGGTCCAGGTTTGGAATGTGCATCGTATAAGACCGACCAAAAACCAAAATTGTCCAAATGGCCGACCTGTTGTGATGTACAAATTACCAATGATTTAGGGGGCGCTCACCAGTTAATATGTACTTTTCAGATAGTGACGTATGTGAGGTGAAGTTGTTTGCATTTGTAACATGCACAATGGAGATAATGTTGGCATATCTCAATGCTACTTTGATGTAATGTGGCTGATATTTCTTTGGATACTGCACTTGTGGAAATTGTAAATGATCTAAGCGCATGGTATAACAAAATGGATGCTCCCATGTGCTTGAAAAATTAGCCAGAATTAATCAAAAGTACACTAACTTTAGCAGTTATTAAACTAGGGAAAACGAATTTTGCTGAAGTAGGCAATAGCAGCTTCTGAAAGTGCAATGAACAAATTACAAAATATCTGAAAAGTAAAAAAAGTTATCGTACCATTTTTCTACAATTTACCTCTGAAGTCCAGGGAGTGAAAATGACCATGCGGAGCTAGCAGTTTGTTTACATGAGCACATCTTATGTTAGCCCAAGCTGTATACTCTAGAACCTAAAGTACACCCATCAATCATACATCAAAATAAAGGGAATTGAAAGTTCTTCTCCCAACACCTAAGATATACAAAGTCTTTATTATATTGCCAGTATAACCAGTGAAGAAATCCCAGAAAATTATTTTTCTTTAAAATTCTAACCCTATGCAAAGTACGAAACTGTAGAGCGCCACCTTAAAGAACCACTGAAGATGTGTTTTCAACTTATTGAAAAACTTGTCATATTCTGCAGTCAATTTCAAACATATTGATATATCATACATGATATTTACTTCCAAAATGACAAACATATAGTTAATTTACTATACCCCTCTGAAGTAACTTAAATGTAGCTTCATGACGTCAAAACTGTATTTTAACGTCACTGGGAAATGCTATTATTTTGACATTAAAGAAAGACATTCAAGAATAAATACATATGAAGTATTTGTTTTATTTTTCAATCCAAACATCAAATAATGTATTTTGATCATTTCCAAAGTTGCAAATTATACTTGGGTCATGTATACATGTAAATCAAGTGAGAAAAGTGAGGAAAATTCCATAAAGTTTGAGGTAATAGTGCAAAAAATGTCCAGCATTGGATTAAGAAAAAAAGTCCTTGATGCTATAAATTCATAACAGTAGACATAAATATATATTTTGATTGTAAATAATTACTCTTTTCCCCGGCACTAGTAATCTAATTTGAATCTGCACTAATGCTTGTATGCCAAAGAATTGAAATGAAAAGTCAAGGGGAATTAACTCCTGGTGAGACCATTCCATGGACCAGGAATGTGATTGATGATTACATTCATAACTGATTACAATGAAAATCAAATACATTGACTGCTTTATATGGTCAAATTAATTATAAAACAAAAACATGCAGACTTGTATGCCAAAAAAGGGGGTAGGTGTGTTTCCCAACAATTTCAAGCCCCAGCCTGATTATGATGTTACATACTGTCTAAGATCCATCACAACCAGGAACAACTGGTAACCATGATGTCACTAATACTACATCAACCCACATTAGCCACTATCTAAGAAAACATGGCTAAAGGAAGAGCTAAGAAAATAGCTATTTGTCCACAAGAGTTCATACGACACAGTCAACCATAGGACTATAGATTACGAGTATCCAAGAGTGACCAACCTATTCAGGTTGCAATCTGGTTCTACATCTCCACAAATAAAGCGCCCAAGAATTGATGTATATGAAGAATCACTATCTTCCTGTGGCCCAAATAAAGTGCCCCCAAGCTTTGTCCTGAATTGGAGAAAGAAAGAAATGAAGAAAACTTAATTGTTGGGTCACATGTTGCAGCGTGTTGTCAACATCAATGGAAATGTAATTATGAACATACCAAAACTAACTAGGATATTGGGAACATTGTGCATAATGTATGACTGAGCTGGAAATTGCAAGCGATATAATCCACCGATGTATAAAAGCAAAACTCAAGGACTGTGTGCCTTTTTAACAGTTAAATGTACAAACTGCAATCTGCAGGAAGCAGAACAGGCTGCCTGTCCCAAAAAGTGCCAAGGACATAGAAAGTGAGGCCCAGGCACAGGAAATTTAAATGCGATGTTGGCACTTTCTTGCTACAAGGCTAAAGTTGGAGTGACTGACTTGCCCATTTAGCATCCTATTACTCAAAATTTCTGCCATATGGGAAACATTTAAATATTTCTTATATTAAAAAGCTTGAATATTTACTAAGAAATTTTGTCTTAGATGTCAATCTAAATAAAATTTAACACTTTCTAAACACAAATAAGTGCGAGAGCTTGCACAATATCATTTTTACCTATGCACCTAAAATATCAGTATGGAGGAGAAATTTTGATGCATTATGTCATTCATTCCCTCATAGCTCTGAGTATGGTACAGGAAACTTTACACTCCCACTGACCAAGTCTCATGGAATTGTTCTACTCAGTCTGATCCAGTATTTCAGCTCATAGCAGAATGAGATCAGAGAACAGTAAAAGACAGGGAGAGGAAATCAAGTCTTCAGTACAAGTACATATGCTACATGAAACGCAAACAAAAAAGCAACAGAAAACTTGTACAAAATTCAATCTTTGCTAATTCAATAAATAATTTTGTACCCAATGAACATCCATACACTTTAAATCCTTTAAATGAATGCATGTAACAATTATTAAATGTACCTGACTATCACAGTATACATCACTCCCCCTAGCCCATATTGCCTTGGCATTCACCATAGGCTTTACATGATTTTCTAGCCAAATTTTCTCTTTTTTGGTTTAAGTGATAAATGATCATGTTTTTGTATGGCATCTATGTGATACGTCACACTGATATGGTAGTGAATTTACCATAGTTTCAACATAGAACCTTAGTCGGTGAGCCAAAGCAATCTTTCTTTTCACACGAAAGGTTACATAAATTTTTCCATAACCATGTTGTTCATGTGAGCCTGTCTAAATGTGACACTTGCTGCAGACTTGTGTATGTTGAGTTGAAGCTCTTTTATATGTCATTATATCTTGAACTGTTAATTTAGTTTGAAATATTTCTGACTTAGCTTAATAAACCATGAGCATATGATACTATAGAATTTTTTTTATATGTCAATACAAAATTATTTAATACCAAGAAAATAAATTTTGTTAATAGTTTAATTTGACAATGAAAAAACAGGGAAAAATATCCAAATTATTACCAGTTCAAAGAAGAACTGATAGCATCTTCCTTGAGAAATGTGAAATTAATGAAACATTTTTAAAAACAATGACACACAGAGGTTTCTAATTGCCACTAGTCTATGTCGTATTGTGTACAATAGCAAGGGACATAACTCTTCTCAAGCCCACCTGCAGCCGCCTAATTAAAGCAGAATTTGGAATGTAAAGACATTTAAGTTCTAAACTGCAGTGAATTTAAACTAAATGAGCCAATATTAATACAAACAGCAATAAATATAACTCCATGGGTATACACCCGAATGCTCTTTATGGGGGCGCTCACCAGTTAATATGTACTTTTCAGATAGTGACGTATGTGAGGTGAAGTTGTTTGCATTTGTAACATGCACAATGGAGATAATGTTGGCATATCTCAATGCTACTTTGATGTAATGTGGCTGATATTTCTTTGGATACTGCACTTGTGGAAATTGTAAATGATCTAAGCGCATGGTATAACAAAATGGATGCTCCCATGTGCTTGAAAAATTAGCCAGAATTAATCAAAAGTACACTAACTTTAGCAGTTATTAAACTAGGGAAAACGAATTTTGCTGAAGTAGGCAATAGCACTTCTGAAAATGCAATGAACAAATTACAAAATATCTGAAAAGTAAAAAAAGTTATCGTACCATTTTTCTACAATTTACCTCTGAAGTCCAGGGAGTGAAAATGACCATGCGGAGCTAGCAGTTTGTTTACATGAGCACATCTTATGTTAGCCCAAGCTGTATACTCTAGAACCTAAAGTACACCCATCAATCATACATCAAAATAAAGGGAATTGAAAGTTCTTCTCCCAACACCTAAGATATACAAAGTCTTTATTATATTGCCAGTATAACCAGTGAAGAAATCCCAGAAAATTATTTTTCTTTAAAATTCTAACCCTATGCAAAGTACGAAACTGTAGAGCGCCACCTTATGGAACCCGAAGCTACCTCCAGTCAGTGGATGAAGACAAAAAAGAAATCTGTCGAGATGAATGTGTATTTCGAGATGAATATCCATGTGCCAGAGATGTATTTAATATTTGTACTCTCTACATGGAAGAAAAGGGATGGACATCGCCTACAAATATCGACGATGCTTTGCAATTATATTCTGATGTACGAAACATGTTACTTGTGAATTTGTGACGATAACGGCTTTACTACTACTGTGATTCTATGATGAGAAATATTATTATCGCATTTAAGCCAGAAAAGTCTCTGTGAAGGGTCACTTCGACCTTTCTGCTTTTCTCCCGTCCCTGTGAAGCGAGGATAATGTTCTATCGTACTAAGTCAGAATTTACGCAGTGTGTGGATAGCTAGTATGCTTCTGAGTAAGAAAATGATGGAATTGTACAGGTAATTTTGTTTTTTTAAGGAACAGCTTTCTGGGAGAGATACAGGACTGAACAAAGACGGAAGTCCGAGAAGAAAAAGGACGAGATCATAATAAAGGACTAGTAAGTCCAGTATGAGATGAAGCGTAGGGAATAGGAAGTCCACGAAAATGGAAGATGTTGATACACGCACGGTCATGGGAGGAAGGTTATGAAAATTGGTCGTGAACATTAAGCTGTTTTCACCACTCGTTATTTTTTATGGAATAAATCCGAATGAACACTGCTATTAATTATGTTGACATAACTTAGATTGAATTTGAATTGCCACATTTAATTTGTTTTGATTAAATTTGTTATTTTTCTTGTCTAAGGGAGCTCGGATAGCTTTATTTCCTCCCAGTATTCTTGCTCAGTTCTCACCAGCCAAATCCAATTAACCACCTCTCGTACTAAGAGGGCGATGTTACAGTTTACAATCACCAATTTTAAAATTTGACATTTCCCATTTTTAATTTTTAAATGAAGATCTGATATTGTGTTAATATCACAAGGAAAATGAAAATTACTTTCACACTACCATATATTATTGTATATAATCTAAAACATTTGTGTGTGTGTCTGTGTGTGTATGTGTTTGAGTGTGTACACGCACAGGCATGTGTGTCTCTGTGTATGTGTGTGACTGTGAGTGATAGATGGTGTAAAGGCAATGTCAGTAATAGGACCGGTATGCAGATAACTCGCTCCAACGTATCTGGAGAACTCACCCCAAAGTGGTAGGAGAAGTCGCCCCAATTGGTTGGAGGTCACCCAAAAACTTGTCACCCAGATAACGTTTTTACATCATAATTAAAACATCTATTATGTGATTCATATATATATATATATATATATATATATATATATATATATATGCAATCACGAAAGAGAGATTAACTGGTAATCATAAAAAGCAATATTATCATAGTAATATTTCTAATCACGAAATTAAGTCTATGAATGACAACAGCATAGCGATTAAAAAGGATGACAAGTCAAACACTATTATTATTATGAATCAAGATGATTATGTTAAAGAAGTTGAATGTCAATTAAATGATTAAAAATACTACAAACATTTTATCGAAGACCCGTCAAAAGAAATTAAATAAAAAATTTCAACATGTATTAATGTGATTGCTAAAGATAATAATCCCGTATGACAAAAATTAATACTTTCCCTTTTAAGATACGTACACCTTAATTCTACATATTACCTAAAACTCATAAAATAAAGTCATCTCAGGATGACTTCGGTTATTAGGTTGGAACCCTTTCATATATAAAACTGCAGACATCACATCATGCTTATGCCATATTTTTCCAAATAAAATGCAAATAATTTGAAAGGCAGAACAAAAAGGACAGTTGTTCAACTGAAAAAGTTGAAAAATTGCAAATTGTACAGATTTAACAAGTTATTAAGCAGAAGAAAAACAACAATAAATAAAGCCTTAGCAACCATAAGGCGACATCTCAGAATTACTATATATGATCCTTGGGTGACTTCTCCGACCATCATGGGCCTGGGGCGACTTCTCCTGACACCTGGAATCACACCACAATTAATACTTCCAGTTCAGTATTTTACTCTCTCCTTTTGGTGGTGATAGAAGAGTTATATTGATGCATCTTTGGTATGGATTTAAAGGTAATTGTTCATTCTTGAGAATATGAGCTGAGAGAGTGGTTGTCTGTGTGTATTTTGGCGACAGTACACAAGGAGTAATGAGGCCTTGGTGATGATCCGGAAGTGAAATATATGGTCTGTTGTGTACATGCTGTTCTGTTTACAGTGCAGCAGCTAAAAAAAATGCCGATCAACCCTTGACAAGAATTTCACCGTGAAGTCATCTTTGGGGGTATTTTAGATTTTCATATGATTTGTATTGATTGTCACACTGTGGAAAGGTCAGAGCTGAGAAATATATGTAGAGAACATATAGTAAAATTAATTGTGGTGTATGGCCACCTGGGATGAGCTCTCCCGGGCGAGTTCTCCTCTAATCATTGGACCGAGTTAGGAATGGGTGGATGACATTTGTTTTCATGTTGACAAATTAAACAATGACGATAATTATTAAATTAAAACGATAATATTTTTTAAAAAGAAAATATGATGACTGATTCACGATATTGTAAACAAGATATAAGTTATACCATACAAACTTACCGCTGTATCCGCATTAAGTAGAAGGTACAAGAAAATGCAATTTTCTACTATTTGCAAATGGCGCAGCAGTGATCTGTTAGAATTTACAGATGGTATAGGCGGTTCTATGTACGCTTTTAAACTCTGAAAATGGTATTAGGATATGTTTAGGTTCGAAAATTGAACTGATTACGTATTACAGAACTTCAATATTATTTTAAAAGCAATTTTGGTACTGTTGTTTTTGTCATTAAAACTATATCAATTATTATGATTTAATATAAATTTAAAATCTTTCTAACAGTTGACTCTCTCTCTCTCTCTCTCTCTCTCTCTCTCTCTCTCTCTCTCTCTCTCTCTCTCTCTCTCTCTCTCACACACACACACACACACATACACACACACACGTGTATTATATTATGCATATAGTCCTGACTACTTAGATGATATTATTTTAAATTAATGCTCTCACATGCTTCCTATATTTTATAACATCATTTAAAGTGGTGGAAGATAATTTCAATCGATCAATGAGAAAAAAGAATATGAAAGTAGAAAAATACATATATCTGTAAGCAATTCCCAATATAAAAATATTTTGTTCAATGCCGCTTTCACTTAAACCTAATCTATTTATATACGAGTATGATAAGACTGGCATTTATAAATATGTGCAAGTGACATTCGTGCATCGCCATAGTTCCATGTAAAAAGTTGTATACTGAAATAAAAGTTAAACTAACTCTCTCTCTCTCTCTCTCTCTCTCTCTCTCTCTCTCTCTCTCTCTCTCTCTCTCTCTCTCTCTCTCTCTCTCTCTCTCTCTCTCTCTCTCTCTCTCGTACCTTATCTCGGCTAAGACATTTCATCTGTACGTTTAATTGCATCATAATCAGCCATGCATCTTTTTGTAAAGTTGTATGACATATAGTTATGCTAACAAATATGAAGGCAGATAGATGGTAAAATAGTTCGTTCGATAGACATATACATGGCTTCGTTGATAGATAGACAGAGGGGTACCGTGTCATCCACCCCCGTCCATAGCCCATCTGGTCTAAACTCATTCTCGCTCCAAGAATCAAGAGACAAAACTAAGACGTTGAATACTATATTCCTAGTCGGTGCTTGATGCTGTGAATTCCACAAAAAGAATAGAATTTGCATATTCTCGTACGGTCCATCCTAAATCACAAGAAATGATTAAATTAATACCATTAGGTTTGGAATCAAACGCTTTCATCTACAGCAGTATGACTTACTTGTGACTTTCGACCACGTGAATTATTATCTTTCCGGTCGACGTTAAATCGTAATTACAAGATAGCTAACTGGTAATTACGAGATAGTAAGTCGTAATTACGAGATAGCTAACTCGTAATTACGAGATAGTAAGTCGTTATTACGAGATAGCTAACTCGTAATTACGAGATAGTAAGTCGTAATTACGAGATAGCTAACTCGTAATTACGAGATAGTAAGTCGTAATTACGAGATAGTATGTCGTAATTACGAGATAGCTAACTCGTAATTACGAGATAGTAAGTCGTAATTGCGAGATAGTATGTCGTAATTGCGAGATAGTATGTCGTAATTACGAGATAGTATGTCGTAATTACGAGATAGCTAACTCGTAATTACGAGATAGTAAGTCGTAATTACGAGATAGTATCTCGTAATTACGAGATAAAAAGTTGATTTCAACGTGACACTAACCGGCTTCCGTACTTGAGTCACCATCGGTCAAGTTTTTTTTTAAAAAAAAAAGGCGATAAGTACACAATACCTGCATCAACTGTTGTTTGTCGACCAGTAAATCCACGCACAACCCTATGTATTGTGTCCATTTAGTTCCGTTCTAGATATGGTTGGTAGCAGATGACGGTAAGTGGCTAAAAGCTGTACGCAGGTGTGGTCCAGAATGAGTTACGTGGAGAAAATACATATGCACATTTTAATGAGCAGATAACATCATACCAACAAATCGTCCATCAGTATCAACACAGATTTGATGGTTTGATTTATCGGACTAAGTGGACCTAACTAGATGTCGAGAATGGCAGATACATGGAGATATTCGCACAAACATTATTCTTGATAAGGTCTCTCTGCAGTAAGAAGTCATCACATAGCAAGGTCCCATATATCTGGACTCGGTGGTCATCAATAGCTTGGTTTAATAGGATTACATACGCTTAGATCAAAACAAGTAACTTTACTGCACCATCAGGGGCCCCGAGTGGTCTAAAGCGCTATCGGTTATGGATCACTGCCATCTCACCTCTGTATGCGTGAGTTCGAGTCTCAGATTCGGCCTTTGTGGGTATGTGAGAAAGCATGCCAGTAGCTTATCGTGGGTCGGTGGATCTTTCCGGAGGTTTTCCCAGTTCTTCCTTCAGTATTAATACTGGCCGCCATGTATCGTGTGATGAGAATGGCGTTAAACCCTACAACAACTGCACCATCAATTTAATAATTCTACTCTTATCTATGTTCAACTCTGCCTGAAAGGAAGATTGTTAAAATTAAAAACAAGACCTCATTCCTGTGCGCCATTGCTTAATTGATTCATCGGTAGGTAGGAAACGTTTGCAGACACGTCTGTCTGCAACATATTGTTATATAGTTTCAACACTTGGCGATAATCAGTTGTATAGGAGATTGTAGAATAATGCTATGAAAGTCAAACTGATGCATTAGTTTTATCACTTGGGAAATAATTTCCTCATATACTGGTCTAGTCGATATTGTATACACCTTTACTGTTTTGAAGTGAACCATTACATATACATTTAGCCTCTATAATGGCTGCAATTTAACCGTGGTAATTCAATGCTTTACTGATACAGAGCACACAAAATGAACACTACTGAAATGAGTTCAGGGCATTAAGCTATTTAAATATGAAATATTTTATAATACAAACTTTCCTAAAAATGGCACAAAATAATAATTTGACATTCATTTTCTTATTATTTATGGATACATCGAAGAATATAAGACTCCTTACCATTTACGGATTCTTCTTTGTGAATGAATACAAATGTGGGATACACTAACCCCATCTGAGTTTTGCAAAGAGGGGATAACTTTCTGGATGTCATTCAAAGCTATTAAATGTTGTATGATGACCTGACCTTTAGAAGGTACAACATAGATGCAGCTATTTGAATATCGAATGTATATGTCCAAACAGACCCTTCTCATAAGCTAATTTGTAGTTATATATAAATAATAATGAATAACTTAATTTCTATTTTCCTTTCTTCTGAATCTGGTGCTTTTCATTCTACATAAGTCAGCTTATTATTGTATATGCTGATATATGTCATATTGAGCTTATTTTGGTATAACTATATGAATAAACAAGTGACATTTCTCTAGCTTGAACCACACCTCCCATTTCATTCATATCTGTTTTTTACTGTCCATTATCTATTATTCTATGCATCAGCAGTGAGGTCAAAAGTCACACATGAAAATGGGATATGGTAAAATCACGAATACAATAAAACGAAGCTGCAGCCTCCCCCCCTCCCCATCCGCTATTACAGAAACTTTAAAATAACTTAGTGGGATGCAACAACAGCAAAGTATTTGGAAATTTCGTATTCAATAAAAGATTGTCAATTAAAAATCCTCAAAGTCGTAAAATAATATAATAAATAGGAGATTCTGTCCCTTTAATAGCATTGTTTCCAACACTGTTTTATGCTTTCTTTGAGGAATTTTGGGCACAATTTGAAAGTATCAATGTACCCCCTTTATCTCCCCTGCTTATGCACAATAATAAAATTACAAAAAGCAATATTGGCAACCAGAAAAGGGACCAACTAAATTTGCACATCTTTCATTGCTTGTATGGATCAGTCCACAATTCAAGAGCACGATGCAGTATTCAACAAACAACTTTACCCTGGACAGTTCTCTATGTAGGCATTAGTATGTTATAATAGGCTTTGGAGATTATTGACCGATGGTCTTAGAGACTATTACATTTGGATTAGGTGTGCAGTCTTGAACAAAATGTTACTGTGCAAAAATAATTATTTTCTTATCTGACTTAAGATGACTCACCTCTGACCTGTGATATAAAACAAATGTTATTGCCCATAAACCATTTTTGTTCTTTCAGCCTCAGTGATCTTGACCTTTAATCTTCTGACCCCAAAATCGAATAAGATTTATCTTACCCCAATTGCAAGCTACCCATATAGTTTGGTTTAGGGTTTCTAAATAGTAAAATTTGTGTAAATTTCAGAAATCAATTTTCTTCTTTATATGCAAAACTGAAATTTGAACTTTGAAATAAAAAGAATCCCTTCCTCACCTCAAGTTCAAGTCATCTACAATGTTTGGAAACTGGATGCAGGAGAACTAAATAATTATGCAGCAATGTATGAAACAGATGGACAACATCTCAACCTAACACCTTATAAACAATCTCACTATCCATCTTTTGTTCACTAATGCAATATTTTCACTATATATATATATATATATATATAGGGGCTCCATTAATCTACATGATACACAGTTGATGGACTTCCAATGCAAATGTTTGATTAATTGTTGTTGAGATGCACAGCAGAATATGAAAGATAGTTTATGCCAGAGCAGTGTTGGAAATATGCCTTTCCAAGTGAAGCATCACAGCAACTGGCCCAGGCTGGTCTGGGTAGGATTCAAACATACAACCCTCTACCCGTGAGTTAAAATGCTTACCACTGAATCAAACAAAATGTAAAACATGTCTGTTCTATTGCCTTAAAGTCAGAAGTAAAGTGACAGCCTCGATTTTCCATCACCTTGAACACCTTATTAAAGCAGCCATAATTATAACTGTGTCAAGATTCCATCACCTTTGACACCTTAGTAAAGCAGGCATAATTATAACTGTCAAGTTTCCATCAATCTTAACACCTTATTAAAGCAGACATAATTATAACTGTGTCAAGATTCCATCACCTTTAACACCTTAGTAAAGCAGGCATAATTATAACTGTCAAGTTTCCATCAATCTTAACACCTTATTAAAGCAGACATAATTATAACTGTGTCAAGTTTCCATCACCTTTTAACTCCTTATTAAAGCAGGCATATTAAAATTGATACCTTGATGGGTCTAAACAGATCAATGCAAAATATTCTGTGAATTTTATTCAGAGAGGCTGCGCTTGATTAATCATTGAAATGGAGCTTGATACATAATTCGAATGGAATTTGATGGATCATTAAATTGGAGCTTCATGGATCTTTACAATTGAGATTGATGGATCATTAAATGGAGCTTGGGAGTGGCCGAGTGGTCTCAAGCGTTTTCTGTTATGGATCACTGCCGTCTCACCTCTGTTTGCGTGGGTTTGAGTCTAAGATTCGGCTGATGTAGTTATGTGAGAAAGCTTGCCAGTAGCTTCTCATGAGTCGGAGGTTCTTTCAAGGGTGTTTCCTGGGTTCTTCCTCCACCAATAATACTGGCCACCATGTTTAGCCTATCGTGTGCTGAAAAATAGTGTTAAACCCTAAAAAACAAAAAACAAAAAAAAAATGGAGCTTGATAGATCATAAAAATGGAGCTTGATGATTCACTGAAATGGAACTTGATGGATCATTAAAATGGAGATTGATGGATCATTAAAACGGAGACTTATGGATCATTAGAAAGAAGCTTAATGGATTATTGAAATAATGCCTGATGGATCATTGAAATAGATGTTGATGGATCTTTGAAATGGATATTGATGGATCTTTGAAATGGATCATTGAAATAGTGCCTGATGGATCATTGAAATAGAGCCTAACAGATCATTGAAATGGAGCCTTTGTCTCACTAAAATAGAGCTTGATGGATACTTGAACTGGAGCCTGATGGATCATTGAAATATAGCTTAATAAATTGTTGAAATAGTGTGATGGATCATTGAAATAGAGCTTGATGGAAGCTTGAAATAAAGCCTGATGGATCATTGAAATGGAGTCCTGTGTATCATTGAAATGGAGCTTGATGGATTATTGAAATGGAGCCTGATGGATCATTGAAATGAAGCTTGATGGATACAGTAAATGGAGCTTGATGGATCATTGAAATGAAGCTTGATAGATACTTGAAATGGAGCCTGATGGATCATTGAAATGAAGCCTGATGGATCATTGAAATGAAGCTTGATGGATACTTTAAATGGAGCTTGATGGATTATTGAAATGGAGACTGATGGATCATTGAAATGAAGCTTGATGGATACTTTAAATGGAGCTTGATGGATCATTGAAATGAAGCTTGACATTGAGTCTGATGGATCATTAAAATGAAGCTTGATAGATACTTGAAATGGAGCTTGATGGATTATTGAAATGGAGCTTGACGTATGCTTAAAATGGAGCCTGATGGATCATTGAAATGAAGCTTGATAGATACTTGAAATGGATCTTGATGGATCATTGAAATGAAGCTTGATAGATACTTGAAATGGATCTTGATGGATCATTGAAATGAAGCTTGATGGATACTTGAAATGGAGCTTGATGGATTATTGAAATGGAGCTAGAACTCAGTGCTGATAAATTTATCTTGCTGAGTGCAAACCAGAATCCAATTTTATTGAATAAATAGTTTCCATTTTAGGAGACAAAGTCAATGTATAAATCACTGACATAAACAGTTTTCTGCTTTTTAAATAACAGAAGAGAAAAACTGCCCAATGTTTTCTTAACATATATTTTTAGTTTATTTACTTGATATCTTAATCTCATGTAACAATGGTTTTCTTGCTTTTAATGGCACTTTTAGTATATTTTACTGATTACATCATGTCAAGGAAATGGTTGCTAAATGCCTTTAACAAGGACACAAGGAGGTGGCTGACATGTTTGGGTACTAAACAAGCAACTCTTGGATTACGTCTGATGCCCTGCCAACTGAGTTACCATGGTTTCCATAGTAATTCCAAGTCTAAATGAGTTTTTATGTAACAAGTCATAAGCATGGTATGTTTCTGAACTTGGCAATATCTTAAGACCACAGGTTACAATTTAGATACAATTTTTTCTTTTATATTAATACTTTTGTTGAAATGAAGACAGATCTAAAATATATCATTTCATTTTACATACAATAGTATGATATGGCATACAAAATCTAATCTCACTAACATAAATTACTACATACAAACAAATGACAAATGCTTGGTGGGAAGGTTTTATTTACCTTAAATTGTAAAGTATGAAACATGATATACCAAAAGCAAATAGCAGAACATCATATGCATATTATTTTACAGATAAACCATATTAAATTTTTTAATTTAAAAAAATGTGGCACATTTCCATCACAATATAATTGAATCTTCATTCAGATTTACTCAAATCACACAAATCTGTAGATTAAAATATACATTTGATTTAACACCTGTCTGCAATATTATATATCATGATCTTTGATGAAATAAAATATTTTTACATAAATACATGTATCATTTAGTAAAGAGACATTTCTACAAATTAAACTTGCTTCTATGTTTAACTCTCTTCAGTCTGAATAATCTTAAATCCTCAATTGGACTAAAATTTTAATCTATGACAGACACAGAAAAAAGTCTTAGACCTTTTGGAATTCTACCTGATAAAGCACTGCATTTCATTTTTGACAAGTTACTGTTATACTTGGAATGCCATTGTTCACATGCAGCGGTATAAAAGGCAATAATCTGACTGGCAAATCCAAAGGTCAAGGTCAGCAGAACTTGACAGCATATGGGTACCTGTCACATTGACTTTAGTCCAAGTGTTTAGATCCACCAAGCTTTCATAAATACACATAATGCACTATTCAGAAACACAACAGCTCCTGAGCAATGTTGTATAAATAATCACAATACAAAACTGTTACAATTATGCAATACAACTACAAATGAATCATATGGTCTAAAAAAAATAGCTCTGAAAACATAGGAAACAGTAACCAACATAAATTATACCAAATATTATGAATGTTGTTTTGGTGATCCACAGCATTTTTGTCATTTGGATGACTATATTTCTCTCAGTTAAGCTACAAGAAAGGGCCCTTGAACAACCTATCACAATAATATTAATTTGAATAATATAACATGATGACCAAGATTTAAGAAGCAAATGTATACAGTTTACACTAATGGGGTATTGAATGAAGGTAACTGATGTTTACAAGATATGAACTCTGACCCTAATGTTTATCCTACTGATCTTCATTCACTGCAGACAGTTAGTTAATCAGAAAATCCCTGTTATTTAGGAGATCTAAACAATCAGAGAAATCTGAAAGAGATACTTAAAAAATTCAAAACTTTTTGGCAGAAAAAATATCTGACTCATCGAGGAAGATTTTTAAAAAAAAACAAAAACATTAGTGTTGAAAATAACATTCCATTACATTTCATCATCAATGAAATACCAGGAACTTCTTTAAAAAAAGAAATAAATAACTGATGAAATCAATCACTTTCAGTAATGTCAATCTATTGCTTATGATGCTATTGGCGATGACATAACATCAAACTGAATGTGTTCTCAATTACAAAGTTTATTTCTAGCGTGCAATGGAAAAAACCCAAAGGTAAAGTTATCACAAAAGTTGGTTCTTTGTGGACAAGTGTCCTTTATATGTAGTGGTCAATTAATTCAGATGTCTTCTTAGGCAAGTTCAAAGCACTTTCAAATCTTGGTTTGCATAATGGATGATATTCCAGACACGTATTTTACAGGCTACAAGCATATGATCAATAATCATCTTTTCCTTCTTTTCCTAAGATTTGTTGAAATTCAGGTTTGTTTAAAATGTCCATGTTAGCGTTTTGGAAAGTAAAAATTTAGTTTTTGTATATCATGACCTGGGATCTGTTTCTGGCTTGAAAGTACTGACATCATGCAACATATAGGTAATCTGCTGTTGACATGTTTTGTGTTATAAAGACATTCAGTCTACTTAGTTTTAAAGTAAGTAGTAAGTATAATATGCACATTTTAGTAACATCTACCTTGAACTACACACAGCCAAATCAACAAGGGTCTTTCTTGAGCAAAGGAACACATACAATTCATACAATTGTTTCATACAATATGTTATACAGTACTTAAATTACTCTCCAGACATGTAGTTAAGTGAGAAAGCTTGCCAGTAGCTTCTCGTGAGTATGGTTCTTTCCGGGGTTTTTCCGGTTTCTTCCTCCACCACTAATACTGGCCGCCATGTATAGCCTATATATTGTGCTGAAAAATGGCGTTAAACCATAAAAAACAAAAAAAACAAAAACTCTCCAGACATGAAATGCAATGGTCAAATCTATATATTAATTGCTGAAACTAACAGGACTCCAAAATCAACTGGGTGCTGACTGAATCTTGGGGAGAAAACTTTATTTTAATTTCATTGAACTGTCTTATTTAGAACTTCATCTGTCATCCACATTAAACGCAAAGGCAATTCTATTTTTAGCAACATTGACCTTGATGACACTACACTGAGCCCGAATTCAAGAGGATTCTTCTTTTGGCAACAAGAAAGACATACACCAAGCTGTACTGAAATCAGTTTAATACAACTTAAAGCTACCATTCTGAAACTAAATGTATACATGTATATACAAATTCTATTTTATGCAACAATGACCCTAAGCTAGGTGCTGCTGACCACAAAATCAATAAGGGAAACATATCAAGTGGCACTGAAATCTATTCACTACAACTTGAATTATCATCAATAAATGAAATGCTGAAATAAAATGTAATTTTTGCAACAGTAAACTTGACATTGGAGGCAATACTATTCTGACTTGCAAAGTGAAATATACATACTAAGTTGCCTTGAAATCTGTTTACTAGAACAAAAGTTATTATCTTGAAATGAAAACGCACAGGCAAAACAATTTTTTTTAACAAAGCTGAAATCTGGGATACCACTAAAGTAGTATCTTTATCTGGGCTAATGGGAACACATATCTAGGCAAATGGGAACACATTTGTGTTCATATGTGTTCACAAGAACTTGTCACTCTTCAGTGTATCCCCTAGGAGTGCAAGACTGAGATTCAAAAGTCTCCTTTGTGTCAAAAGTTGGGGTCAGACTGATTAAAACACAAACATTGGTATCAATACTGGTGGTCAGATTAAACATTTGGGGGTCCCATAAGCGCAAATGAAGGTAAAGAGAAACCTTGCACTTGATGAAAAATGCAAAGAAAACTATGTTGTTTAACTATGTTGTTTTAACAACAGTAACCTTGACCTTAAAGCTACTGATTCCCATATAAATACTGACCTTTCAGGCAAAGGCAAAATTATGTACCAAGCTGCAATGAAATGAATTATTAACAACTGGAAATTAAATCCATGGGAAAAATCTGTGTTTATCAACACTGATCATGTTCTTAGAGTTACTTATCCAAAAGTCAGTAGGGTTCCTCCTTCTAAGGTAATCAGATGTATCAGGCTGTGTAGAAATATTTTCAAAAAAAACTTCAGTTATAATCTAGAACAGCAGGGCAGAAAACTAAATTGCCAAACTCAGACAATTATAATACCCTGTAGCTTTCATTAGAAAATTATCATAATGAAATTCCTTGTAATATTTTATCACCCACATATTTGAAATTCATTGATTTTCATGGTTATGTAATTTTGTGATTTGGCAAACATTTTGTGAATAGTACTTACATTTGTGGATATGCCACTGATGAGGATGGTCATTGTACAGTCTGTATGCATGCTATTATTGTGTAGAAGGTCTATCAATTCAAGTTGGATGCTTCAAAATCCACAAAAACTAATAACCCATGAATTCACTGCATGTGATAAATAAAAACATAAATAAGACAACTTTACTCTTCTTATGTCTTCTCCTCCAGTTTCTTAACTCCATATACCATGGAATTTCTTATCCATGAGTCACTTTTGATATCAAATAATATGACAAGAAGAAAAGACCAACTAATCCAATGATGACATAGCACATAACTTTTCTATTTCCCTTTCCTGATGAGACCATGTGATTCAGTCGGGTCATACTACCAGTAAGGAGTCCTTCACCACTTCCAAAGTCATCATGCTGAAAGATACAAACACCTGTATTTATACTACTTTTATATGCTATATGAAATGGTTCTTTCTTTCGCTACTCTGACTAACAAACCTTGCAAAGGGGCAGTGTCAATAAATCCCTTTCACGATTCTTTTCTGAAATGATTTTCCTAAGCACGAGAGCAAATGAAAATTGTTGGAAATAACTTTAATATGGAAACCTCTTCTGGCCTGTGACATTTGTGTTCTAATCACATGACCTCTTAAAAACTCCAAAAGTGCTCCACACACTAATTAAAATAATTATCTCTTTAAGATAAAAATTTACTTCTGCCATAAAATCCCCCATTGCACATGACAAAGGACATTAAAAAAAATAGATGGTATACATTTAATGACAAAATGAAGAGAAATGAATGTGTGTGTGTTTGTGTGTATATATACAAATAAAATCTGCACAAGTGACACCGTGATAATGTCCAACCATTTGACTATCTCGAATACTTTCAAGTATAAAAGAATATTAACACTTCATTGGGTGATTGGACTGACAAGAGGGAAATTGGAATCATGATGTGTTTTATAAACAGTTGATTAACTGCTACCATCCTTATCTGACTGTATAAATAAGGGTTAATGGCGCATCAGCACAGTAGTGGCTACAAGGTGTTAATTAAAAGCAAAGCTCTATAAATGTAAATATCTTAAAAAAAGGAATAAAACATAGAAAGATAATCATTCCAAAAAACAAATAAACATTAAAAAAAATTAAAGTTAAAAGGAGTATGAAGTTTAAATTCTGTAAAAGTTGTATTAAATAAAAATAATGAAAGTTAACTGCTATTTTCTTAAACACTTGGTCAAAAGTGGTACATCATCATAGAGTTGCTTTGCAGAGTTCACCTAAAAATAGTTCTATCTCAGAATGGAAATTAATAAACTTGACAATAATGTATTCCACACTGGTCATGTATAGACTCTGGTCAAGCTCCACCTTTCAAGAAGTATACACATGTCAGGTATGAGCATCTGATACACAAATGACACAATACCACCTCATCTCTGCACTATATTCTACATGAGGTGAGTCAATATCCAGTGGTAGGTTTGATGCTCTGATATTTCTTTGCAGAATTCTCATTCCATATATTTTGCCAGCTGGATGACCACAGGGCAGCTTTGGCTGCTCTTACCTGCCATTTCATTAGCTCAAGGAGAGCTGCTGAGTCATGTTCTTAAAGAAGAAAAATTTATTTCTTAATATTTGCCTCTAAACCTTAGCAATTCCATTGTATTGTGATGTCAGACATATTGACAAAAGGGATGGAAGCACAAGACATTGGGAATATTAATGTTGCTTTATCAGAGGGCTCTCCAGCATCCACATACTCTAGACTGTTGAACTTATTAAAGACATTTTTTTAATACAGGATTATCTCCCTTTGGAAGTCTATTAGAGCCTTTCTTTAATAATTTTTGATTATGCATTCCCACGTGTACCAGCCATCTGTTGCTCATTTAGTAGGCATAATCTGTGTCCAGTTCAAAGGGCTAGGCTTGTTATGGATCAACTATTACCATCAGTGTCCAATTCATAGGGCTAGGTTTCTTATGGGTCAACTATAACATGATCATTGAAGCCAGTTGTTTGCTGCTCTTTTTGTGGACTGATTTGAACCAGACTTTAATCAATGCATTGGCTTTCTTACTGGTCATATTGCTAGATGCCTTTTCATGCTTCATTCTTAGTTTTGGTGATATCTTTCATGAGCTTAACTGTTTTAACTGTCAAGTTGGTCTTCTCCTGTGCACAGAAAAAGGTTGTCTGTACCAACTTTGTATAAGTATCTTTCTCCATCTCAGTTGTGCTCACCTTAGACTTACAGAAAGTGTTTTGCTGAGTTGTAGTTTCCACAACGTTTTGACAATAGGGAAGCTCAGGATTTTGTTATGGTTTACCAGTTTTATTTCCTTGCTGTCACTTATAGTATTCTCTTGGGTAAGCAAATAAGTTGCCAGGTAATTCTGTGCAAAATGAGGTATCATAATCTTCCTATCAAACATTATGGCTAACACTTGCTGCTATATTTGTTGTCACCAGATATTTTGGCAGTTAATGCACTTCACAAAACTAGGAATGGAGGGGATATTCAAGAACCCAGCTCCGACCTATATGTGCAAAGTGATGCAGTGCAGCTCAACATCAGAATGTAAGTGTTTGTGGGAATCAAGTAGCTACAATGACAAATGTTGAGTCATTTAACTTGGGAGATGTTATATTTTTTTACAATTTTCAAGTAACTCAGTCTCATTGCATCCATCCATAGCTTTAGATCACAGGAAGTATCTAAACCATCCATAACTTTAGATCACAGGACATGTCTAAACCATCCATAACTTTAGATCACAGGATGTGTCTAAACCATCCATAGCTTTAGATCACAGGACATGTCTAAACCATCCATAGCTTTAGATCACAGGACGTGTCTAAACCATCCATAGCTTAAGATAACAGGACATATCTAAAACATCCATAACTTTAGATCACAGGACATATCTAAACCATCCATAGCTTTAGATCACAGGACATATCTAAACCAACCATAGCTTAGATCACAGGACATATCTAAACTATCCATAGCTTTAGATCACAGAATGTATCTAAACCAACCATAGCTTAGATCACAGGACATATCTAAACTATCCATAGCTTTAGATCACAGGACATATCTAAACTATCCATAGCTTTAGATCACAGGACGTCTCTAAACCAACCATAGCTTAGATCACAGGACATATCTAAACTATCCATAGCTTTAGATCACAGGATGTATCTAAACCAACCATAGCTTAGACCACAGGACATATCTAAACTATCCATAGCTTTAGATCACAGGACATATCTAAACCATCCATAGCTTTAGATCACAGGACGTATCTAAACCAACCATAGCTTAGATCACAGGACATATCTAAACTATCCATAGCTTTAGATCACAGGACTCATGTAAAAGGGTTGATATTTTTATTGTTGAAGTATCTCAATAAGTATCTCTGTAAGCTGCTGTGTTTCTTTGTTTATTTGATATGGTTTAACGCCATTTTATCAGCACAAGATAGGCTATACATGGCGGCCAGTATTAATGGTGGAGGAAGAACACAGAAAACCCCAGAAAGAACCACCGACTCACGAGAAGCTACTAGCAAGCTTTCTCACATACCTACATTGGCCGAATCTGAGATTCAAACCGACACAGACAGAGGTGAAATGGCAGTGATCTGTAATGGACAGTGCTTTAGACCACTCAGGGCCCCTCATAAGCTGCTGTGAGTGAAGCAGATTATCAATTTAAGCTATGCAGATACAATTTATCAGAAACTGACTAACCCATACATTTTACCCCCCTCTGGCTTCTCAGCAAAGTCTAGAAGTGTTGTAGCTATCACAATTGGTGATAGCATCGTTAGATTTTAATTTTCATGATTGGCTTGATAAGACATTTTGGTCATATTCCCTGACTATGAACACTTTCTTTTCTTTGTCACTGGTTGAATTATTCTTGGTTCTTTTTAAGCCAGGTCTCAGAGTACAGGATATTAATTCAGTGTTTTTCTACATAATGGAATACTTTTATTTTATTATCTGTACTCCACAGCTGCCATGCAGCCCAACAAAGAGACACTATTTATAACTATTTATACTATTCTCAATCTTTACTCAGCAGAATTGCATAAAGAAATGGTTGTACATACAGATGTAGTATGCATCCCTTTCATCTGCCAATCAACAAAACCATGTGCTCTGTACAGTCAGGTTTATGTAAATGGGAAGCGCACATAAATAGCAATTTTTTCCTGTAAATTATGTTTCTCCAAGTATATTTACCCCATCACATTAATGTTAGGGACATAAGCTTGCTACCTCCTAATTTCAGCCCTACTAAACAGACAAACATTCATATTTTCTGTCAATTTCATATACTGGTATCACAAGACCATAAAATATATCAAGGGCAATAACTCTTGTCCATCACTTCCCCTTTATGCCACCAGTTTTAAAGCTGAAATACTAATTAAAGTGCTCGCATGGCAGGGTCAGGAAGGTATTCTTGGAGAAACAGAATTTACTGGACAAATTCGCTTTCTCCTCCAATCACATTAATGTTAGAAGAACAGGTAATAGGAGGAGAGAATGCTGAACATCCGAACAATACCCTAGGTATCCTTCTTGGGAATAAAAGAAAATGGCTGGATTCCCGAAATAACTCCACTCCTAACTTGAAAGAAATAGAGCATACAGTCCAAAATATTTTGCCTAAAGTGTTTCTGGAGTTAAATTACACAAGCTGAAATCTTTTTAGCCTTTTGACTAGTAAAATGCTTGTTTGTGGGGGTTTAATGCAATTATTAGCACATGATAGGACACTCACAGCAACCAGTATAACTAAGGATGAATATCCCAGGAAGAACTGCCTACACAAAAGAAGCTATTGGCAAGCTTTCTCACATACCCACATTGGCCGAAACCACAATGGTACTTGTTATCTAAAATATCACTAACAAACATAGCTAGGAACTAGTTATTTTTTATGCTTGTCCCTTGGGCAAGTAGAAACAGTGGCAATCAACTGAATGAAGCATACCATTGTATCCAGGTTTCTGTTCTGTTCTCTGGTCTCTGACTCAATGTCCAATGCAAACTGCAAACACAAAGAAAAGGAAGATGAACAAGCTAGACATTTTTAAATTTAAATCAGTAATGGGACACAGAGTAATTTGTCATATGCCTGATTTTAAATATTCCTTTTTTACAAATATTGTCAAAATCCAACATAAAAATTGTTAATGACTGCACAGTGATATAAAGCTTGTTAAAGAAACAAAAAAGACTGACCAGTTAGGGTTACTATAGTACTTGCCAACCCTAAGACAAGTTACACCTCCACCTAATAAGTTTAAAAATGAAAGACATGAAAGATAAAAAAAATGCAAAAAGCTTTATTAGGTTACTTCATCTAATAATTTATAAATTATACTCTGACAGTCACTAAGATACACCATATACTGTCATCTTCATATTTTCAAACTAAACAGGAATTTCTATACTAACACGTCATCCAATTTGTGTTGGTGAGACTATTTTGATGAATTTTTACAATAACAATACAATTCTTCACACTAATTATTGTCATAGTTTTTTCCCTTTCTATCTTTTTGGTTGGATGGATATTAAAACTAGAAATTTTAAAAAACTGGATGCAGACAACAGTGTTTTTCTTTGCTGTATGTTTAGTCAAAAGATCCCATCAATTCACTGAAAATGGACATCTCCAAAAACCAGAAAATAACTGAGTAGGTTCATCACTGACAATGAAAATTTCCATCTGATTTGAAATGTGAAGAAGATGATAGCATTGGCAACCCTTGGCAACAATCAGGTTAAAAGTAATAAATTAATGAATCAAATAAATAAGATTTGTGCTTTGTATATCCTTCTGACTTTCCAATTTCAAAATTGGAACTGGGATACAACCTGTTTAGGGGTGAATACTATAATTCAGATGAACAAAAAAGAAATGAACTGGCTCAATCAAAAAAACATAAAAAGTAAAGAGCAAAGAAATTTTTCAAGTTGTAAGATATTTGAAGAAGATCTAGCAAAGTCTTGCATGTGACAAAGAATAGGCTGCAACAAAATTCAGTGTCATCAACAGTAATTGATACCAACTTGATTTATGATTAATAAATATGGCAGATTCTTACTTTTTCATTTTTTTTTGCTGTTTGTTTACATAAAAGCTGACTGAACATTAAAACAGTGCTCATTAATGAAATGTGCAAGTATCACCAAGTGTAAATACAAAGGTACACACTCAAATATAGCCATGATAGGGTTTGATCATTTAATTTTCAGGGGCTGGCATGGGATTGTTTTATTTATTTCTGGCTTGAAAAAATATATTTGTTCAGATTTATAACATGGAAAACAATAACATATTCCAATGTATTAGTTCAAAAAACAAAATTTATCTCAAGATAAATATTTAAAACAATACCCTGGCTTACAAAGAAGATCCTATTTCCTCCCACCCAAAATTTTATAACAATAGCAATTTCAAGTTTATTTATTTTGGCCATATTGCTTCATATAAACATATACATTATTTATTATGATTACTTTTAAATGACTCAAGTACTAAGATTATATCATTAAAAATACAGATAGGTATAAATAGTTAATCAGCTGCCACTAGTAAAAGCAATTTAATTTGTACTTTAAAAAGCATCACCAAAATTTGACAGTCCAAAAGATTCACATTTAATTTTGAAGGAACGCCTGGGGTAACACTACCAGCCAAAGTGGGCAATAAAGATGCTTAAAAGGTGTAAGCTTTGCCTTCTTCTGTTAGAACAGTGAAAACAATATTGTGCTGTAAACTGTTTAACAAATATAATAAGTGTTTATGTGATTTTGTACATTTATAATTGTGTGTGTGATTTGGATTTGTAGCTTTAAAAAAAATTCAGTCATATTGCTATGATGTCTGCAGTGTGGCAATTTATAATTATGTCTAACACTAGGGTATCTTGGCAAGGACATGTAGCATCATGTCCCATCACATTATCCTGACACCAGGCTGTCCAGTCCTAAGATTAACCTCTAAATGCTGCATGCCAAGCCAGGTGGCTGCTAGTACGATTTTTATAAGTCTCTGGTATGACTTGGCTGAGGACTGACCTGTTCATAAGTTCTATTAAATACGTTATAGTAGTTGAATCAACAAGTTTAGAAATGTTATCAACTATCATTGTTTTGTGAATTTTTAGAAAATAGAAAATGAATTTGGAAATGCTTTTGTCATTTTCCAGAAACGTTTTAAAAACCACAAAAATGTACATTTCTTGTTTAAGAACGTATTTTCAACTCTTTGCAATTAAAATAGAATAATTCAAGTATTCCATTCATTTAGAATTAATAACAATGTAGTTTCCTAATTGTCTTTTAAAGTCACATTACCATAACTCTTTGCATGTATCTTTCATCCATACATATACTTTCAAGTACGAATATATGCATATGAATATGATGCATTCATACACTTTAGGTAAACATACAACACAAAATTTTCTACACTGCTTAAAAGCATTAAATGCATATTGCGAAGTAGTGTCACAGAGGAATAAGAATACCCCCCCCCCCCAACACAAGCTAAAGCTGAACTGATTAATTGGCCATACTCATAATTGGGCCGATTATTAGAACAATACGTATCAGTAGAAATAATAGATGGTAACAAATTAAAAATATAACAAATTTCCAAAATATAAATTCAATCATAACATCTTGACATGGTTTGAATTTTAAAACAGAATTAAATAGTGGAAATTAAGGAATAAACATTTGATTAACATTTGGGGGTTAATTGAAAGACAAGATATTCTTAAAAGTAAATACTTCTTTTAACACACTTGCTGTAAACTACGGAAGGTTGTCTGCACACAACAAATTATCAATGCCTTACAAAACTATGATAATCGTGCTAATATTATGGAACAAAAAGCAATTACACATCAATGTACTGGTATAGTTACCGTTCAAAATTCCTCTTATCACAAGCCAGTTTCGGGCATTTTAATGATTAACTGGCCTGTACTGCTGTCACAAAACGATAGAGAAATTCTCCGACTATCATCAAAGGAGATGCCAAAACATCAAGCTTTCCATCAGCCAAAAGACAAAACTAAAATTGGTTGATGTTGATCTGAGTTGATCTATATGAGAATTTTAGCATTTATTATTACCACACTTCGTGAACATGTAAATTATGATGGTTATTTGCCTTGTACAATCAAACATGCGTACCTTTGTAAAAATATTACCTCAATTTGTAGAATCGCTTATATCACTGAAAATGAGTAACTCGTGAGAGGTGATTCATTGTAAATGAAACAACTATTAAGAACTAGCTCAAATGTTATCTAGAAGAATACAATTTGGTTGAAACAACGAATAAAATAAAATCTGCATCTTATATGTTTGAGAATAAATAAGGATTTGAGTGAAACTATGTACGCTTTGCACTTTGTAAAGTACTATACATTATAGTACATGGTCTCCCTGGTAAACTCAACCAGCCCACGAAATATGATGTCTGTATTTACCTTTATTTAATTTCATGTTGGAGAAATAAGAAAATATGCACATGCAAAATAATAACAAAATCAGTCATAGTACTTTATACCAGTTTAATAATTGTCGGGTCACTGAAAGTTACTATTTTAACAAGCATGTCTTAGGACACGGAGAAAATTATTGTTTTGTGTATCAAGATTTACAGCCATTACAGTAGTCAACAAAGAGACCTAAAAACTAAAGTTTCGACATTGGCCCGTGGATAAGCCACTGCCCCCCTCTTTCCAGGCCTTTACTTTATCCTAAATTATTCAGATTATACACGAGTATGATTATGATAATTAAATAATTGGTCTCATAATAGGTATCAGCAATTTTAATAATCAGCTATACATGGTATAGACATAATGGGCAAAAAGTGACATCAGTACAGCTTGAACACAAGCACATTACAATTTTTGCTTTGCTCCCACTTTCTTCCTGTTCAGTGCTGACTTCTCCCTATTTTGTCAAAAAGAAGAAGTCACTTCTCCATAAAATGTAAGTCTAGCTTGATCTCCTCCAAGCATGAATATAACTTTGTGGACAATATCTAAAATTACTGAATGGCAGTTATAGCTGAATATTTTACATATCAAGTGATGCAAATCAATGTTTAGCTTAGCTTGCATAATGTTTGGTTTGTATGCTTGAAAACTGGGGTGGGGTAATACCATCCTAGCAATCTTACACCATGTAATTTCTGAAACAGATTGAGCTCATCCCAACCCCCACCACTCCCTTCCATTATGAACAAATTCCCTGTGAATTTCAATTAAACAAGCATACTTAGTAGAAGAGACCAACACAGACAAGATTATAGTAGTACCAAATGTTCCCAGTACCTTTTAAAATGTGAGGTGGAAGCAGATAAATATTCAAAATAATACAACATTTACTACATTTGAATGATGTAATGGGAACATACACCCTTCAGCCTGGATATTTTTGAGGAAAGTCCTTCAACTCTTGCTTGATTCTCACTGTCAAATATTTCTTCTGTTCTTCCTGAAATGAGAAAAGATAACAGTTCAACTTAAGATTCGAGGAATGAAATAATTTACATTTTTTGTTGATTTGATAATATGTGGCCTACATTTCAGTTGGCTGGAAAGCAATGAAAGCCTGGAATCCCAAACATTGGGATTTTCAATTACTACCTGGTTTTGTCGTATTGGTACGAAAACACATACAAGATTTTTCCCCGTACGTTTTAAATAATTCTGTTAAATACTAATTCATATCATCTTTGCGCCGTCATTACGGTGTTTAGTAGGACCCTACTATTTGTGTTATCAATGTGTTACTGTATAATTTTTCGTCAATTGCCAGCAAAGTTATGTACCCCTGTAGGCTATATGACGTAGTTATAAGCTTTTAATGATATAAAGCCTCATCTATTTAAAGTTATTAAGTATTCATGATCAAATTATAAAACTAATCATGTATCCATATTAATAATAACTTCAATTATCAACAATTGTTCCAAGTTACCATTTCGATTATTTCTCCAGTCTGCCATGTTGTCACAATGGTCATGATTGCAGAGACGCTTTAAAAGCCAAGTCCCAGAAATCCATCACGTTATACAAACTTTGTATCCACCAGCGTAGGTAGGGATCGGGTGAGGTATGAAGCTTACCATAAACTTCTCCTCGGTCAGCCGTTCTTTCCGGGATATTCAGGGCTGGCTATCTTATAGAGTCAGTTTATCATGTGCCTAATATCGGCGTTAATACAGAAAGCAACATTAATAGCTATTCTTAAAACTAGATGTCTTATTACAAAATATTTTAGTCATAAATCTTCTATATACTATATAATATAGGATATATACAATTTTAATTAAAATATTGTATGAAATTGTGTATAAACTATTTTTAAAAGTAAATTCAATATCTTTAAAAGTTCACAAAATAAACAAGATATAAACTTTAATGATATAATGCAAACGTTCTAATGTATATGATTGTAGTATAATAATCGGAGATTGATACCCGGATTACCAATCTGATTCAACGCGTTATAAAATCTATGACTTTTCTTGTTAGAGTTTTAAAAAACTACTCCTTTTTTCATTATCGAGTGTATTCCGTACATGTCAAGGTTACGATATGTTAACCCTACACCATGGCGGATCGAACATATATTTCTGTTCTTTGCATCTGTTAATTTCGTTGATACGGTTGCAAGTCACCGCATTTAATCAAAATCAAGTTGTTCAATTTTTTTTAATGATCCTACATGATCTCTGGTAGGAATTCACAAATAAGCAATTTTCACTACCGATCCGTGTTTGTACAAATACACCCTTTCACTCAATTCCACCTGTAATGACTTCTCTTTGATAAGTAGTCATACTTTCGATGTTAAACTTACCTAGTCTCCTTTTGAAGTCAAATGCCTTCACCATTTTTGACCGAAGTAAAATGAACCACTGTTACACACTATTTGTTAGTTGGCATATTACACACTAAGGAAGGTGACTCATGCAATCCAATCGATGTCGCTAGGATGATGCACAGCAATATCTGATTGATCCGCCAAGGTGTAGATCAGGTTAACATATCGGAACATTGGCTAGCGAATATGAATCCGCTCCTGCTTGAAATGCAGCTGGTTAATTGTACTGACACTGTTTTTGTGCAGAAGTGAAAAAGTCCGAATAAATGCTTAGTTATTTATGTAATCGTGAAGAAATTATTCTGTTACTGTTGATATTTCTCTGATGACAAATTCAATTGATATGTAAATATGTTAGTCGTCGTGGTCACGATTATATCCACGCTAACACCAACAATGGTTGCGGCGGTGATTCAGCAAACAGTATCCACCACAACACACGTACCCTTATATTTTGCGATTCTAACAATCTTTTCTTCCCGATTTCTTCACGCATTTATGTTCTGTTTCAAATATTTCTCCTCGTGGTAGCTTTGAAGATTTAGCACAGTTCTTCTATGAAAAATGTGATTGCGAACTATAATAGCAAAACATGTTGCCCATTTTTAGCTTAAACATGCACATGGTCTTCCAACCAAGCGTTTTTCTTTACCGGAACAACTGCCGTGCAATTACAGAAATTATATTTTTGTTTCAAGTGATTGTTCGCATGTTTTGAGGCAAAATTGATTTTGAAAAATCAGATCTCCAATGTCTTACGTGAAGGTCTGACTGACTAGGTTCTTGTTCCAATCACCTTTGACTTAGCCAATGAAAATGCAGTTGTCAGAAATCTAAATGTGAATCAAATTGTTCTGCACACATTGATGTTCTTCAACAGTCTAGATAAGACTTTATCTGATTGGCTGATAAAATTAGTGATTAAGGTAATAACATAGGTCACCAGAACATAACCCATAAACGGCTGCTGTCAAATCTTTGTTTAGGACGTGTAATTTAATTTTAATCAGATTGGTTATGAGGCTTACATAATTTGAGCTCGTGCTTGGTGTCGTCAAGAATGTTCTTTTTTTTTTCTCTCCAAAGAACTATTATATGGACGCGCGCGTCTGTCGAGAATATCAGTCTTTTTCTTTTGTCGGTTAGTGGCTCGGAATATTTGTCGGAGACTTTGATTGTGGCATGTGTCGGTTAATCCACTTTCTAGTTGTATAAACAATCTTTTGATGTTTTCTTAACTGAATTTTAAATTTTCAGCTACCTGGTATTTCTAAATATCTGTTTCTATTTGACTGCATACGAGATATTATTAATAAACATTTCACATATATCCTCTCGACAGGAGGCACAAAACTGTTATCGATGTTGGCACGATTTTTCAGCTGATATGACACAGCGTCTTTCTCAACTGAATCATCTTATGCCGTCTCACCTCTGTCTGCATGGGTTCGAGTCTAAGATTCGGCTAATGTAGTTATGTGAGAAAGCTTGCCAGTAGCTTCTCGTGGGTCGGTGGTTCTTTCCGGGGGTTTTCCCGGGTTCTTCCTCCACCAATAATACTGGCCGCCATGTTTAGCCTATCGTGTGCTGAAAAATGGCGTTAAACCCTAACAACAAAAACAAACAAACAAATTATGCAGTCGTCTTGTTCACCATGTATGCTGTTTGCGGTCTTTAAATAGACATAGAAAAGCGGTTAATAGCGCTTCATTTTCAAAATTTAGTCCTGGTATGTGTTTTGTTGACAACCTAAAAACCATCAACGAAGCTGCAACCGAGAAAACTTTCCATGTCATTTCAATGGAATCTGACATAAATATAGAATTCTTAGAATATAATATTTCAGTTTCAGCATGAAAGAGATGGGAGATTTTCCTTGTTATCTTAATCTACTTGTGAAAAGACGCCCCTCAAAAAGCAGTATAACAAAACTACACGGCAAAGAAATACCAAATGGGTCATCCAGTTCAAAGTCACACTGGAGATGAAACCCATTAATATTCACATGTGATACATCAAATAATATTAGGGGTGCTCCCATGCATTTCAATAGAAGACGCTAAACCTTTGTGTGGCGGTTTAATCACTGACTTTAACATTTACATATTGTTTCGTCTCATTATTGACAGCGTCGACGTAATGTTTAATAATGGCAATCGACACAGTTGTCAGTGATCTCGGAAAGGTTTTTTTTTTTTTTTTTTTTTTTTTTTTTTTTTTTTTTTGCAATGACTCCTGGTGGATTAACATCATTGATGTCCACGTCGTCATAATCAAGGCTAAATCTTGAAGCCAAATTCAAGTAACCATAGTTTAATAAATGTTAAAAATCAAACAGGTCAAAACTACACATTTAATTATGGACAATGATCGAGCATTTAATAATGAAAATTAAATTTACATTAAACACAGTTAACACTACCAACAACCTGGCTAAATTCTGGTTTGTATTTGATTGATATATGGGGTGTTCTGCGTAAGTAAATGACGAGTTTTTAACATTGAAACAGTTCTAAATTTTTTCCAATATGGAGAAGGCAATGTATTGTGCTTAACAAACACAGTACTACTTTTCTTCAAGAGCATTGCTGAAAGTTAAACCTTTCTGGCACCTTAATAGAACTGGCTGTTGACAGGAGTTAAAATGAAAGTGAAAATAAAAGCAGCCGAGACAATCAGACACTGGCTGGATACAATAATTGATTGCTGAAGGGGCGTATTCTGTATGAAGCTTGCAGTCTAGAAAAATGCACGGTAAGCTAAATGTCAGCACCACGTCAAAACAAGGCATACGTCTGGACATTATATGGTATTTTTGGGATTCATATTTGGCCACTAGTTTTATCTTTCCGCCCAAATTGATAAGAAATTTCTTTATTTTCTGGCGAGCCTTCATAATCGCTTGTCAGGATGAATTTTAGATGTTAGGGTTGTCACATTACTCAATCACTGTCAGTCTCATTTCGGATATTTCTGGCTAAATCGACGTATTACAAGCTTATTCGGTTGGCCAACCATTCTATAGTAGGGTGAACTACCAATAATTGACCATAGTCTAAGTGGACATTACCAAAACTATCGCCGATGACGCAAACGAAAAAGATAACAAACTATCTAGTCTTGTATTAAACAGCACATACACGCATACAGACTCCAGTCCAATATATCTATCCAGCTTCACCCATGTGTATACACCAGCTAGATCCTTACGCTCTTCTTCTGATAATCGTATAATCATTGTTCCCAAGGTGAAAATAAAGTCATATGGATAACGTTTGTTTGCACACCAGGGCGATATGGAACGAATTTCCCATTGAAATTAAACACAAAGACACAGTGGTCCCTTTTAAGAGTGCTCTTAAGACCCACCTGTTTCGACTGCAGGGACAAACTTAGCGACCTAATCATGTTTTGTATCTTATATGTTTTCAGCATGTTTTTATGTTTTCCAATTTCATTGCTTTTGTCATTTGTTGTTCTGTAGTGTAGTCATATCATTACTGATGGTGTAAAGCGCTTAGAGCTTCCAAAGATTAGGCGCTTTACGAAGTCCTCATTATTATTATACACATATACATGTTTTTGCAGAAATTTCTACCATATTCCACTTTATTTGTATCTCCAGCAGTGTTAACTAACTCTGTTATTCTGAGTTTTGCTTGTATTTTAGGCACATATTAGTGGTAGCAAAAAAACCACAAAATAGATGAAGGTTAACTATTTCCTCCAACATGCATAAAAGTCTCTTGTGGGATAAGATGAGAAACAATACATGTAGTCTTTGTCTAAGAGAAGTTCTTGTGCACATTTCCAGAATGCATCCAACCAGATTTCTTGCATTACCCTGTGCGATCTACGTCATACTAAATCTGGTAAATTTCTATAAATTATAAATACTTCGGTATAATATATAGGTCTGGTAAATGTCTATACGCTATACATACTTCGGTATTTGTCCTGAAAAATTTATATACATTATAAATACTTCGGTATAATATATAGGTCTGGTAAATTTGTATACGCTATACATACTTTGATATCATATGGTCTGGTAAATTTCTATACACTATAAATACTTCGGTATGATATATAGGTCTGGTAAATTTTTATACGCTATACAGATCTTATTCTATCAAAAGGAATGTGACTAGCATGACATATCCGCCAAATTATTTTATTTTATTTTTTTCTCTTAAATAGAGAAATTTTATTTAAATTTATTCAAGCAAAAATTAGCTCATTTTCAGTATTATTCTTATTTTTCTTAACAGAGCTTAAAGAAAGCTTACTTTTCGTATTTCCCTTTTTGTGGAAATGGTTTCTCTTTTCTCTCATTTTATTGAACCTTGTATTTAATGATTTAATATATTTCTTTTGAACTTCATTTAGCGTTGCTTTGCTTCTACATGGTATATTTAAAATTGGCATAAACGAAATTGTAACAAATACATGCATACATACATACATACACACACACACACACACACACACACACACACACACACACACACACACACACACATACATACATACATACATACATACATACATACATACATACATACATACATACATACATACATACATACATACATACATACATACATATTACATTACAATCATTGTCTTCTTATGCTATAAACCGCTCCGGTGGCCTAGTGGATAGAAGGTCCGCCGTGGAAGCGGGAGGTCGTGGGTTCCATACCCGGCCAAATCATACGAAAGACTTACAAAAATGGTACTAACAGCTACCTTGCTTGGCGCTCAGCGTTAAGAAGTTAGTGTTAGGACTGGTCGGCCTGGTGTCAGGATAATGTGACTGGGTGGGACATCATGCTAGATGTCTGCGGCATGATGCCCTGGTGATAGACATCACTAAAATCTGCCTCAATGCAGACATAGCGATATGACTAAAAAAATTGTTAAAGCTACGTTAAAAATCCTAATCAAGCAAACAAACAAACTTATGCGATAGCGTCTCTGGACCATCTGAACTGTGAGGTGATGCATTGGCATTCTGGACCAAATCATGCAATTTTGTGATATTTGATGTGCTTGCTCGTCAGAACTAATACAGAATGATGGTTATCTTATATTACGAAATGACTCTTCTAGGTTTGGTTTATAAGATCTAAAACACTAATTTTTCTGCATACGAAAAAGTGAACCCCCATTTTGTGCATAAAGATCACCATTAAGAAAGAATGGCAAAGAACCCCCATTTCACTTTAGTGCTTACCGTTGTATTACATATACTGACATTAGAGCTTTTTAATTACAGCATTATACTGTACTCATGCATTCTTAAGATACGTATACACGTTTTTAATTCCCAATGGCTTTTGTAACTTGGTTGAATGACTTATACATATTAAATTGGTAACGTAAATTCATTAGCTTCAATATTGTTGGACAACTCCGGTGGCCTAAGTGGTTAGAGCTTCTGTCTCTGATGCGGTAGGTCGCAGCTTCGAATCCAGCCGAGTCATACAAAAACCCCACTAATAAACATGAACGTAACAGCTGCCTCGCTAGGCGCTCAGCATTAAGAGGTTAGTGTTAGGACTGGTCGGCCTGGTGTCAGGATAACGTGACTGGTGGGATATGATGCTAATGTCTGCAGCATGATACCCCAGTGCTAGACATCACCATATACATCCACACTGCATACATCGTAGCGATATGGCTAAACAAGCGTAAAAGCTACATTAAAAATCATAATCACACATACAAATTGTCAACTGAGTATTTCGGAGTTGCTATTCCATCTAAGAGAGAATGCTGAAGTAAGATATTCGTGATTCATAGTAGACGAAATAATTTGACAATACAGTGCAGGTCATGGCAACTAACGATTTGGTCCATGTAAAATGTAAAGTTCAATCTCAGTGGAAAGAATGTTGACAAGTACAAAGCGATACACTGCATACAAATGAATCAGACTAACTGATGAAGTCAGCTTGAATTAAGTGTATTAAATACATTTATTTCTGAGATCAAATCTTGTGCATCTTTCAAAGGCAGAACAAATGTAAATGAATAGATAAATATGGAATCACATCACTATAATGTTTCTAGAACTCGTAACCTTTCCCAGAAATTATGTAGGAGTCTATGTTTGAAAAATCAATTCAAATATATCCATTTCGCAGCTTTGTAGATGAATATGTAAACATTATGCTCTAATGTGACAAATCTTATTGTGTAGATAAATACGTCAAGAATGAAATACATTGATCTTAGCTTGATCAAAAAATATTGTTACGTGCTTAGACTCGAATAAGCAGCAACACAGAAAGAGTGAAAACTAACAAGCTTGTATAACTTTAACAATGAATTTATTAAGTACAATTATTTTCATAAAATAAATAAACTTACAGTTTTAGAGAATCAAATCCAACATTAATCCAATATAGAATTCACAAAAATAATCCACTAATGGAATTGCAAGTCCTAATAAATAAATGTTCTAATAGTTCCAGGTTCGAATCCTGACGATGTAATCCAAAATGGCTGACAATGTCAAGTGGTACAGTTCTTGTTTTTAATCATCCAAATGAATATCATAAACATATGTCCTTTTTCCAGATAATTCTTCTTTTCCGACGAATTGACACAAAGTCCAAAATAATTAAACTCAAACAGATCATACACAACCAATAACTTACAATAAGCCCAAAATCTACTAATGTCAGCTTCTAAAATACAGCTATATATATTGTAATTCCCTCGTAAACAAGAGGAATCATGTGATTCTGGAAGGTCATGAAAAAGAAGCTACCTTCTCCAAGTCACGTAATAATGGAATATTCTAGAAGGAAATCATTCACTTCCCACCCTCAATAAAAGTGTTGTCCTTGAAATTGACCAATAATTTTAGAGGCTTGTTGACAATGTCTAAAGTAAGGTCAGGATTTAGGTCAAACAAGCCAAGGTCAAAACTTGTTTACAATCTAAGTCAGCCTATTTACAGTTAAAGTGATTAAGCTGAACTTTCTAGAACAATTTCCCAATTAATGGATATTAAACCTTAAATAATAAATTTGGATTTAACAATAGAAAAAAATAATTTAAATCCAATAGCCATAACAATGTTATCGAACATTATTACAGAATAGATACAACATGACTCGAATAATTTCTATAATTTGGGAGTTTAATATATTGCTTTTACAAATAACACAAATGTAAGATTCTCTCCTTTGCATGATGATAAATACTGATTTTGAAGTTTAAAAAAAATGTATCGGGATGCCTCAGTCACAGATTTTAAGTCCGTCAAAACGATGAACACGTTGACCATGTAATCAATTATTATACATTGATGAGTTTGATATTGCCACTGAACATGAGATTAAATATATCCGAGCAATTAAATTTAAACAATTTAAATGTAATTGTCCTTCATTTATTTACACTATTTTTGATGAATAAACCCGATCAGTTGTGAAAGGTCAATTATAAAACTTAGATGTGTACATTATTAACGATTAAAAAATTATTTATCATTGTTACCTCTGTCCAAGCAAAAGTCAGACACATCTATGTTTTTGC